>JAQQZY010000027.1:6851755-6885601 GCA_030068375.1 Ostorhinchus rueppellii | reverse complement strand
TGGGATAGGCTCCATGCGACCCCCGTGACCCTAGTGAGGATAAAGCGGGTATAGAAGATGAATGAATGAATGAAAAAAATAAATGTATGACTACTTTTTGCATGCTACAAGCTAAATATACCACATCCAAATGTTGGAAATCCACTAACAAACCAAGTCTTAGTGCCTGGCTTGCAGGACTGACTCTAGCACTGGAAAAATTCACCTTTACAATAAAGGGTAACTCTCTCACCTTCGACAATATGTGGAAATCTTTTATGGAGTTCTTATAGAGGAGAAGAGCACTGGCAGCATGCTCTTTGAACATGTCAATCAACAAATGAGTACTGCTACATATTTAGTATATGTCTGTTTTTGTTCTATTTGAAATATGTCTGACTTTGAGATCACTAAATTAACTCTTGGATCACCAGTGACTTTTAAGGATGATTAATGTTTTGGAGTTTGCCAGCTTTTGTACGTTACAACCCTGTCATGTTTATGTTTATTCTTTTGAAGATGAGCTTTACTGTGATAGTTATGTTTTGTAACTGTATTATCATTCATTCACTCAAGCTGGTATATATCTCACTGAAAAGTTACTCCTTAGGTGATTGTCTAATTTAAGTGTGATGAGATATTTACATTAGAAATGAGAAAAATACGCTTTTTTCCAGTGAATAACTGCAGCTGATTGTGTTTCCTTCCGTCGATCAGATTTCTGTGAACTCACCCTGGATCCAAACACAGTGTTCAGAAAACTCAAATTGACTGAAAACAACAAGGTGAAACATGTGAATGAGGTTCAGTCATATCCTGATCATTGGGACAGATTTGAAGTCTGGCCTCAGCTGATGTGTTCAACTGGTCTGACTGGTCGCTGTTACTGGGAGGTCCAGTGGAATGGATGGGTTTATATATCAGTGACTTACAGAGGAATCAGACGGAAAGGAAATGGGACAGACTGTTGGTTTGGAGAAAATGCTCAGTCCTGGAGTCTGATCTGTTGTGAAGGTCGCTACACTGTCTGTCATAGTAGCAAATACACAGACCTCCCTCAGTCGTCCTCCTCCTTCTCTGGTACAGTATCAGTGTATGTGGACTGTCCTGCTGGATCCGTGTCCTTCTACAGAGTCTCTTCTGATGAACTGATCCACCTTCATACCTACAACACCACACTGACTGAACCACTGTTTGCTGGTTTTGGACTCTGGTCCCAGGGATCCTCAGTGTGTTTGTGTGATGTGTAGTTGTCTGTAGTCCAGTCCACCTGACCTCAAACATTCATTAAATTCATGTATTCATGATGATGGATCAGAACTGACTTCAAAGTGTCTCTACACAGATTCATGTGTTCATTCTTTTCAGTCTGTTTGACCAAAACTACTGCAGTGGTTTTCCTCTAACTAGTTGTATTCAGACATGTAACAGACAAATGCCTTCCTTTTGAAAGTAGATCTATAAAAACCAGAGAAGTGACTGTTCTTTAATTTAACACTGGTGATAAATTAGAAAAAAAGATTGAGTGGAAACCGTTAAAATGACAGATGAAAAGGAGGAAATGCAGTTACACCACTGGAATGTAACAAACTGATTATAAAGATGTGATGTTATCAGAACAGATTTGATGACTGTTGTTGTATATTTACTTCAGTTTCTTTGTTTTCTGCTGTCCATACAGAATATTTACATTACAGACAGAGTCTTAAACATCTGGACCTACTTTTGACTTATGTCAGGATCATTTTGCTAATGTGCGAAATGTGTCATTGTAGTTGTTATTGTCCATTAAAAACATGAGACTTCACCTGTGTGTGACCTTTGGTTTTACTTATTGAATATCAACGAACTCCCAGAATGAATGAATGAAGTGTTGGGTGGCTCCGGTTTCTTGTTAAATCATCATCACGTCTACAAAGTAAATCCATCACCTTGTATTGTCATTGTGATGTTTGGTAATGGTTTCCAGGTGAAGCACCGTCACAACCCCGTGACAAAAACCAACACAGGATGAGCACAGACAAACCTACCAACACACACACACACACACACACACACAGATATTGTTCACATAAATACAAGAACACACACACACGTCTTCCAACACTCAGTCTAGTTGAAAATAAATAAACCAAGAGGGAAGACCAAAGTTATTGTCTTTTTCCTGTTGGTACTGGTTTGTTTCTGAGCTGCACCTGTATGAATCTGTCCACCTAATGAACCTACAACTGCATAAGACCGCCATCTTTTGGTGAAAAAGTGAAATTACTTTGATGTAAATCCTCGTGATGTAAACCCAGCTACAGTAGTTTAATTACAATTAAAAGTAGATTTCACACACTTTAACCGGCATCATGTGGCTTTAAAGGTCAAATGAGTCACATTTAGAAAAATTTAATGGGATGTGGTTGTAGAAAGTCATAGGGTTTTAATTTCCTTTAATTTACATGTTTTGTCTTTTTATTCCTACCAGTATTACATACCATTTTTTTCTGTCTTTTGTGGTTTGTTTGTTTCACGTTGTTTTTAATTGGTATTACAAATCTTTCGTTTGTTTTCGTTTTTTGTGAATCAGTCGTTTGGTCAACTGCACTGATCTGCATTCAAGGTGCTAATTTAGACCAGTAGAAATCTTATCATAAAAGTCTTCGTTCAACTTGCTGCTATTGTTGATTCATTCATTATCGGAACCCTCTTTATCCTCACTAGGGTCAAAGAAGTCGCTGGAGCCTATTCCTGTTACTTATGGGCGAATGCGGGGTACACCCTGGACGTGTCTCCAGTTCATCACAGGGCTGAACATAGAGAAAGTCACATTCACACCAATGGGCAATTTAGATTACCCCATTAACCAATCAGTGCATGTATTTGGATGGTGGGAGGAGCCAGAGTACCCGGAGAGAACCCATATAGACATGGGGAAAACATGCAAACTCCACACAGAAAGGTCCCAGCCCCAAGACCTTCTTGCTGCTATTGTGTTAAATAAGTACATTTGCTCTTAACATCGTTAGTCATCTCATATCCATTTTTATTTCATATTTCCTGGATCTGAGGCCTCATCTACATAAACAATTAAATACCTTGGGTTCATGAAAACTTTTATATTTTGCATAGAAGAAGTTTAGAATAGAGCAAATACCTGTGACTGTAGTGACATAAAATAATAATTGCTGTATTTCTGAGGCTCAGAGCAACAGTGTTATTTTTGCATCTTGTACAACTGTACAGACATACTCTTCACTGTCTAAACAGAGTTTTGTATGTTTAGTGACACAGCAGTGACATTGGAAACATCTGATATGAACTTCATATTTGAATTTCTCCATCGGGAGATCAGTTAAGTATGTCTTATATTTATGAGCTCAGTGTCTTTAAAAAATATAGACATGTGACAAATTAAATGAAAAACCTACACAAACAGCTGAAACTGTAGAAGAATGGAACATGACCACTACTAATAAAACATTAGAAACATGAACAGAGATGTCATGTTTGGTATTAAAACAAGTAAAGCCAGTGGCTTTACTGTCAACAGCCTGCAGCAGTTGGTCTTCACACAATCCATCTGAAAATAGGACTGAGTGGAGTTGACAAAGACTAGAGGACATGTTACCTTCACTGGTCCGGTCCAGTCTGGGTCCACCTCTGCCTCCTCACCTGGGTCTGTCTGACTGCCCCCTCTCTCCTCGGACAAAAGGGGAGGACAAGAAAAGCGACAATGACAGCTCCATTGTGTACTATTTTCTGTCCATTTCACAAGTTAAAGCTGTGGAAAAATACAAAGGCTTCAACTTATGTAACGGATCCAAAGCTCCTACATGTTACCCAGACGGCAGCTAACAACAGATTAGCATTAGCCGCTGAGCTAACCGCGCTAACGGAACCAGCAGTGAACAGTCAGATATTATTGACATTGTCCTCATAAAAATACTTGGAATGTGTGGAAAATAAAATATGATTTAAAAATAAAACACAATTTTGTCTTCCACCACTGTAATGAATCCCTCTTTTTGTCACCGCCGGTGATTCTGACAGTTACAAATCCCACAATGCATCTGTGCATTTATTTTTTTCCTTTTTAATTTCCCAGGCTTTTCTGTTTCAGGATCAGATCAAAAATACGAAATGGAAAAACGGGCCGCATGAATGAATCTGAGTTTAATATTGAACTGATCGGGTTTATGTGACCCTGGAAATGTCTGTGGCAGTTCGGGTAGTGCTGGAAGCACACGCCTTTAATCAAACAGCTGTTTAACAGCGGTTTGACCCACGTGGAAATTTCCTTCACGTTGCAGCAGAGGGGTACTATGCAATGCTCGGAAATGAGCGTCAGAAGATTCTGTGCCAGAAATAATCTTTGGAGAAAAAGACATTTGTCAGATGCAGAGCTTCAGAGCGCGTTGATTCGATCCATATATGAGCTAAGTTTTCATTCAGATTTCTACAGTATATTGACAATATTACATATCAGACACTACCAGGAAATGTGTAATCCTATGATAGACAGGACCATCACCTGACGCTGGAATTCATGGTACAGCTGATGGAGCTCTCTTAGGGCTCCTCCAACCCGACCTTCTTCTAGCCGGTCATGAACTTCCGACCTGTCTATTAAGAGAGCTCCAACTGCCATCAGCCTGTTGAACATCTGTGTAATAAGGCAACACAGTTCCTCCTCTCAGGTGGTTTTATGTGCAATTATTTTAACAGTCCTCTATTTATTACTTGTTATATTTATACTGTGGTTTTAATCTACTGCCTTTTTATGCTTTGTCTTATTTATTCTTCTGTAGTTGTGATATATTTCTGGCTGCTAAAGGGTTTTTATATTTCTTGTGTTTATGAAATAAGCCGATGAAACACAATTTCGTTCTGCACTAAATCATGTTGTTGTTGTGCCTGAATGACAAAGTGAATCTTGATCTTGTGCCACACTCTCTCCAATTCTGGACGATGGATTGAACTGTGCTCTGTGAGGTGTTCAAAGTTTGGAAGTCTCTTTACAGCTTAACCCTGCTTTAAACTTCTCCACAACTTTATCTCTGACCTGAGATTAGATTACACACAGGTGGACTCTATTTAGTTGTTTGGCCGACATTTGATCATTCAGCAATCATCAGGTGACTGGTTGCACTCAGCGACAAGGGGGATGAATACTTTTGCACGCTGCACTTTTCAGTTTTTTATTTGTAAAACTATTAAAATTATGAATACATTTTCTTCTACTTCGTAATTGTATGTCACTTTGTGTTGGTCTTTCACTTAAAATTCCAATTAAATATATTTATGTTTATGGTCTGAGGCTAATAATAATAATACTACACTTTTATAAAGTTGGCGTCATAATAAAATGTGGAAAAGTTCAGGGGGTGTGAATACTTTTGCAAGCCACTGAATGTGTATGTGTGTGTATTCATGTGTACAGGTACGTGTGTATTTATGTGTATATTTATGTATTTGCGAGTGTATTTGTGTGTGTACATGTACAGCTGTGTGTGTATGTGTGTATTTGTGGTTCATTGTTTGGTTCTTCTGGTTCTACACCTGTTGGAACAGAAGACGACGCTGTGCCGTTCGATAGATAACACACTGTTTTATTAGTATATTTAGCTTTGTGACGTACAGCTCGGGAGGAAAACAAAAAAAATAAAAATAAAAAATGGTCACAATTTATTTATTTTTTTCAGTCCAGAAACGTTTCAGCTTCAGCAGCGACATCACATGAAAGAAAGAAAGAAAGAAAGAAAGAAAGAAAGAAAGAAAGAAAGAAAGAAAGCTCAGTTTCCATCATTGGTTTTTGTCGTGGACCAGATGATATGTTCAGAAAATAAACTAGATTCACTTTTCAGTTCGTTTTTTTTTTCTCGATCACATACATTATCAACACTTTTCTAAAGAATCAAAAATATTCAGCCACAGGTCAAAGGCGTCACTGTTCTAGAGAAGAAATCATCAACACAATAAATAGAAAAACCAGAGTCGTCCGGTATCAAAGAGCGGGAAACGGGCCTTCGCTTCGTCGTGGTTTAGAAAAGTGATGTCCGTGACTTTTTTCCTGAGGTTGAGTTTTGTCAGTTTAAGGATTTGCTAAATATACTAATAGACTAAAGACCCGGTCCAGGTCCCGGTCCAGGTTCAGGTCCAGGTCTTACATGGCTTTTCATTCACTGAGGCTCGACGTGGCCCCACTCAGATCTGTGTGCTGTGGAGTCCACCAAGAGGTCAAAGGTCAGGCCCCCGAGCTGAGCAAACAGACACACGACTCGACCCCCCATCGAAAAAACAAAACAGTAAAGTAAGAAAAACCAAATCAACCATCGGTGTCGTACGACGACGGTGACATCAGACGCACGACGACTCTTCACCGAGAACGAGTAAAGACATGACATCACCATGACACCGTTTCTATGGAAACGGATTCAACCAATAAGAGAAAAAAACATCTGGGAATGAGTTAATGATGTAAATAATGAGAAAGTTTATCCATAAAATGACATGTTTTATCAAAAATAACTCAACAGAATCTAAAAAAAAAATATTAGTAAAATTGTAAACTTTCATCAAAATGATTCAATTATGACTTTGTTTCTCAAAATACTTTAAAGTCTTTTTGTTCAAATACATTTTCAGATTGTTAGGCTGTCTTTTTTAAAATCATGACTATTGAAATAAATATTTTCTGGATATAATCATGTTTTTTTCCTCAAATCAATGAAAACTTTTATCAAAGTCCATTTGTTTTTTGAAAATGTATCTTTTTTTCCTCAGTTTTCACCAATTATTTTATCCAAACCATCGAATGTAATACTTTTCAAATTTGTCTCAAAATAATGAGAAATGTGAAAACAACATTTAATCAAAGTGAGGAAACATGAAAGTCTTTGATTAAAAAAATAATTTGCTCAAAATAAAAAATTCAAAATGAGTTTTTTTTTTTTCACAAAAGAACTTATTTCTTAAAATAATGAGAATTACAGCAAAATGTTTGAAAAAAATGATTTTGTTTCTTAAAAATTACCAAATATTCTCTCAGTTGAAGTTTAAAAAAACAAAAAAAACAAAACACATTTCTCAAAAAGTAATGAATTATTTTCTTACAATAATAAAATATTTGTAAATGAGAAAATAATGAGATGAACCTTTACTTTTAATGTGTCAAACTTTATATCAATATTGAAATAATGAGATTCACATTTTTTGGAGAAAGTTTCTCATTATATGCAGATTATTTTCTGTCGCGGTGGCAGTAACAGGCCTCCGTACATCCAAACTCATATTTATTGTTTTTGTTTTATTTCATATTAACTGAACGATAACCAGGGTTTTCCAGATAATTCAAAACTAAACGTCTGTTAAATAAATAAAGTCTGATTCCAGGTGAAGGAACGTGAGCGACTGAATCCAATCATCGTTAAAGTCAGAGGCTTCAGGTGTGAAACATTGAGTTCAGGAAGGAACGGATCGAGTCAGAACCGACGAGGAAGATGAAGAACGAAACCCGAAACCAAGAGAAAAACCAGAAAGAGTCTGTACATGTAAACATCACACTTCACTGAGTCAAACCGGGTCGGGAAACTGGGTTCACATTGGGTTCAGGGTCCACCAGACCCGGCGGAGGAAACCAGGGGTCCGGTCCAAAGTCCGGATCAGAGCCTGGTCCAGAACCAGGTCAGAGCCAGATTCAGATACGGTTCAGAGTCCTGTTCGCAGTCACGTGAAAAGAAAAGAACTCAAATGAAGGACGGAAAGCACCACGAAGAGGAACCGGACCGAACCACAGCCCACGAAGCCACTTCATCGTGTCCTGATAGAAAAATAAAAAGGATCCACAACTTGTCATATTCGTTTCTACACGAGTGCGTGTCGAGTTTCACACGGGAAGGATTGAGACTCGACCGGTATCACATCGCCGATCACGAAACCCAGATTCAGAACAGACGGAAAATGCACCGATGAGTTCTGGACGGGTTCATCAGGTTCTAGATGGATTCATCTGGTTCTGGAAGAGTTCAACAGGACGGGTCAGAGGATTCTGCTCAGACTCAACATTTCACCGTCAGGTTTAGTTTGTGAAAACATAAATAATGATCAGTTTTGAATAAATCGTCTACAGAGGTTCATTTATACCGAGATGAAAAAGTCAAATTAAATACTGAGTCAATGTCTAAAAATGACAAGTAGAAAAATACAGATATTTTATAAACAAATAAAAAACAAAACAATTTCACAAAATTCTGTGAAATAGCCTGAAAACCATCAGAAAATTACTTTTATTCTTCAAAAGAATGAAATAAGAAAATGAATTTCCTCAAAAACAAGTAATTTCTCAGATTTCTGAGGAATTTCTTAAATGAGACACTTTTTCAAAGTTATCTCAGAGACTATTTTAAGTGAAAGTTTGGATCATTATTTTATTTCATTGCGGTGGCACTAATGGACTTCCATACTCAACAAAATGTGGCGACTTTCTCTAATAAAATAACAGAACGCCTAAAACTTAATAAAATAATGACTTTAGTCTCTCAAAGTAACATAAGATTCTCTCAATTAATGACTTATTTTCACAAAGTACTGAAAAAATAAAAGTAATCGTAATCTATTTAACTTTTCAAAATGAGAAATAAAATAAATGTAATTCTTGTAAACACTGACAATATCAAATAAACTGACATTTCAAGCCACTGACAGTTTCATTAAAATAATTATTTTCACAAATTAATTTTAAAATAACCAATAACTACATCTGTAAAGAGAATATCTATATTGATTTAATATCCAATTTTTTTTTTTTTCAAAATTAGATTTGTTTTTTGTCCTAATAATCAGATTCTTAATAGATACAGATTCTTAAAAGGGAATAAATTAAAAATGTGTGAAAATAGGGAGAAACTTTCTGAAACACTGAGGAAATAAAGTGTGAAATATTCTGTCGATACAGGATCCAGTTTGTCATCGCTGTGGTTTAACTCCACATTTGACAGATTCTGAGTCCGACTTCTTGATTCTGAGTTGAATCCAATTGAATCCAAATAAATCCAGTGGATTCTAGTTGAATTCAGATGAAACCAGGTGAATCCAGATGTGTTTTTGTGAATTCATGGTCTGAACATATGTTTTGAGAGGCTGAATTTACTTTCTTTTTCTTTTTTTTTTTTTGCGTCCACGTCGTCGAACATTGAATGAGTTTCAACGCCGTCAGTTGAGTGTAAACACAACCTTTAGATCGGAATAAAACACCGGCAACGAGAGGAGACGCTGGATGTGATGGCAGCGTTTCAGAAGTGAAGTGATGCCAGTCAGAGTTTACTTCATCTTGTTTTGTTTTGTTTGTTTGTTGACATCCACGCTGTTGGAATGTGCAGGTACAGGCTGTTGGATTATTGTACAAAATATCTTCTCAGAAAAGACCAGTTTACTCACACTACAAAATATATCTATAAAAGAAGAAGATTAAGAAGATTCCGAACACTGTGAATAACCATGTGACAATAAAAAAACAGAAACACGTCGGCCGTTTGTTTCGACGTCGACGACAACAGGAGGAGGCGGAGTTTAGGCTCCGAACGCTCTGATTATGGCTAAAACACTCGGATTCTTCTCCGTTCTGCAGGAATGAAGTCAGTGACAAATTACACCTCTCTACAGATTGTCATTTGCCGTTTCTCTTTTTTCATGTTTGAAAAAATTTTTTTTTCCCTTTTCTGCAGGTTTGCGATATAAAAAAAAAAAAAAGACCCGGGTTTGAAAACACAAAGAAATGTAAGTAAAACCCACATCTCACATGAAACCATCCCAAAACGGCAACAGGAAGCAGGAGCTGATTATCACTGGAACGTCCAGGAGGAGGAGCCGCCTCTTCATCCAAGTCTCAGTTTGGCTCAAGACACAGATTTTACTCAATTAAGTGTAAAAATCTGACGTTAAGACTGAGTCGAACCGACAACAGTTACTTCAAATATGTTGCATCGATCTTTAAAATGAGATTAAATCAGAGAAACATTAAATTTAAGCCTTTTTACTGGAAACCCAAACGTCAAACGTTAAAGTCATGGACGTTTAACTGTTGAAAGATTATTTTACTGACAAACCAAAACACAGAGGAAAGTCTCAAATACAACACATTAATTTACTTTAATTTGGTAGGAAATCATCTCTATATTAGTTAAATAAAACAGTTTGTGTGAATAATGATATTTTCAGAACAAAAATGGAATAATGACATTTAAACCTTTGCTTTTCCCTTTAAAGTCAGTTCACGTGTACATTTTTATTACTTTCACTGCAATTTCACACAAAGAAACACTTCAATATTGATTCAAGTCTTTTAAATTGGTTGAGTTTTTCATTTTAATCCTGGTTTTAACTGAACTCTGTCGGTGAAACTCAGTCCAGATCTGTTCATTTTCAGATCATTAAACCTCATCGACAACATTAAATGTTTCTGTTTTTGTCGTCAGAGAATCAACACCGACGTCAATCCTGAAACGAACTTAAATTCAGATGTAAACGGTTCGTTTTCGCTCCTGATGGGACGCGTTGAACGTTTTTAAAGGTTTGAAAATCACAAACGTGCAAAGAAAAAAAAAAAAACAACAGCCAAAGCAGCAGGATTTACAGAGCGTTCCTGTGCACGTGTGACGAGCTGCGACGGATCTTTACATGACTCAACCCAAACAGGAAAAAGTACTTTGTGAGAGCGATTCGTCCAGGTGTCCCGTCGGTGCCGAGGGTCCCGGGTCGACACCGGGTCAACGGGACCGGGACATGGCAGTAGGTGGAGCACAGTGAGGATCAGGCCGGAGACAGAAGGACGGCGTCGTGGTGTCAACGGAGTTCATAAAGACAGGAGGTCAAATCTGATTGGACCTCATCCTCTAGGCCGTAAACCAAACCTCTGATCGACTCCTGCGACACCACCTTTCCGTCCTTCCCTCCTCCTTTTCTTCTTTTTTAAATTTTTTTTTTTTTTTTTTACATTTTTTGCATATTTCTCGTGTCGTTACTTTAAACAGAGCTTCCCGTTTCGTAAAAAAAACAAAACACAAAGAACAAAAGGAAATCAGGACAGAAATAAAACATTCATTAATAACAAGTCAAACAAATCATTTTCATAAATTAAATAATTTACATGTGAACATTTCCAACAGATCTGACGTGTCGGTTGGTGGGGATTGGTCGGCGTTTGGATGGAGGAGGTTCACTCACCGGATGCTATGATTATCAGCTGCATTGCAAAACAAAAGAAAACCCCTCTTCCACTTCCTCCGCTTTGTCTTCGCCTGAGCAGTGCATCATGGGAGTCCCTCAGGGGTGGGGTCGGGGGGGGGCATGCAAACACAGGGAGGGTCCCGCTTCCATTCACAGCGACCGACGCTTCGTTTTACGACATTACTGTGAATGTCGGCATTTAAACAGAAGACAAACCCGGGGTAGAAACGCAGTGTTTTGGTCGGATCGGGCTCATTCCGAAGTCTTGAAGCATCTGCAAAATCAAGTGGAATTTAACTAGCGACTGTAAATGCAAAACACTGGCCTGTGTCTGCAAACCACAGATGGTATTCACCTCCCGAACCAAAAGTACGTTTCATAACAACATTTCTCATTGCACTTTTTAATGGTTTTGATGTTCAAACCAAAGTGACGCAGAAGTTTTTTTATTTTCCCCTCGTCCCCCTCCCAACACCTCGTTGGGTGTTGGGAGGGGGATGCAGATGAGTTTTACTGACTGTTGGTACCTGCAGAACTGGGCTCTGACAGATACCAGCAAGAAAACACTCTCTTGTCAGTTAGATCCTCAAACTCTTGTTTTTCGATTAAAACTTTTTGTGCTGGTAAGAAGTGGTTTTTCAGACATAGCGCAACTGATACATCACGCAAAACTGCAACGGAAAAAACGTTTTCTGCAACTAGTCACATAAATAAAAAAGATCAGATGTGGACGGACGTTACAACATGCGAAGAAGCTGTAAAAGAAACCCGAATAATTTTTAATTTAGTACGAGATCGAGGGGTAATATATAGTAATAATGAATATATCTAAATCAGTGCCATATTTACGTTCGTTGCCATGTTTATGGAATAAATTCTCATGTCATCTCACGATAATAAATAAAAAAAAATCATCACATTTGTGATTTAATGGAAAAACAGACATTACACACTTCTGTTTTTTGACATTTAGTAAATATCAGTAAAGTTTTGCGTAGACATCCAATGGAAAAACGACTAATGACGGCTCGGAGATTAGCATCACCTAGCGGTCAGTGCTAATCCGGCTTGTTTGGATGTCAGACCAGCGTACGCCATGCTTTAGTTTCTACATCAGGATATTTATTTGGGTATCAACTGGGGAAGTCAGATTAGGAGACATGTTGAACCGGCAGCTTTGACACAGTGTCTGGTCTTTAAACATCAGCAGCTCAGACCCAGACCATCCATGTTCAAGGGAACTAAAGCAGTCCCCCAACTCCAGAAATGCTGATATGAATCTGTACGTATCTGTGGTTTCCAGAATCAACAGGAGCAGAAACAGGTCGTGGAAATCTAGTGACTTTAGACCCTGGACGACTGTGATGAAGGTACGAGACATCACTAGTACCCCCCACCCCACCCCCCTGGATGAAAACATGTAAAGAAACAACAACAGAAAAAGAGGATTCACAGTTAGAAAACGCAAACCCAGACGTCAGCGCTATGGAGTGGCGGTAAATAAATCGACCAACCGGGAAACAGCGCACATGAAACCGGATAAAGGCGGGACGAAAGGTTCAGAGTCGTTTTTGCTTCGTTGCGGCCGTCGAGTCGCTCGGTCGGCAGAAACGGCCGACGCCTCGGCTTCGTTGAGGTTTCAGGTCTATGGCAGAAGGTCCGGTTTTATAGCAGCAGCGACATGAAAGTCCATCGTTAGAATCATAGTAAGAGTAATAAGAACAAGAATAATAACAATAGTAATGGCCATCAGTTTAACAGACAAACACAGTCAGACAGAGCCGCCCTCGACCTCCTCTGGAACCTGTGGAGGACGCCAGGAGGACGAGGACGTTTAGGTCCATGAAGTAGAAGAAGAAGAAGAGTAGGTCCAATGGAAAGAAGAAGGAGAAGAGGAGGAGGAGGAGGAGGAGGAGGGATCGAACAGAAAGAAGCTGAGGTTTCGTTGGCGTCTACATTTGTAAAAAGTCGAAGCGGGAGGTAAAGTCGCCACCAGTCATGGACGTTGCCCCGCCCACTCCGCCTCCGTCCGAGGAGACGTCAGCTCTGATTCTTCTCAAGTTTCAACACGAACTGATTAATTATTTACAGCAGCACACGAACAAACCCGCAGACGTCAAAGAAAAGTTCTCAAATGCTTCATCGTCAAGGTCTTTTTGCGCAATATTGTTTGATTCTCCCCCCGTTTCCCCGAAAAAGTGTATAAACCTCGAAGACATCAGGTGGTGAGTAAACTGGCTTCTGGTTCACTTGGTTGTTTTTTTTTTTTTGTTTTGTGTTTTTTTTTTGTTTTGTTTTTTTCTGCGACTGAAAATGAAATTGGCAGGTCTGGTCTGAGGTATTTCCTGGTGGTCTTGGATGCATAAGTAGACAGTTGCTCCCTGGGTAAAAGGGGTGAGGATGAGGCTCGGGGTCAGAGGGTCAAGGGTCAGCGGGAGGGAAAAGTGCTATAGGACACAGAGAGCTTATATACAAGCGAGCACAAAGAAAAGTTCTCCTTTTTGAAGCTATTTTTTTTCTCTTTCCAGTTCCAGTTTTCCATTGTTAGTGCTAATCTTTTAAGAAACTCCTCTTCATTCTTTGTTTCTTGGGAAGAGATGTAAAAAAAAAACAAAAAAAACAAAACAAAAACAAATGCCAAATCAAATGGCTTCAGTAGTAAGACTTCAGGGGGTTACATATTACTTTCCTTGTTAGAATCACTGGGCGTCGAGAGCGCTGCAGGAACAGAGCGTTGATGCGATGATTAACAGCGTTTCGACTGTTTCCTCTGAGTCGACACGAGGCTGAAAAGGTCGACGTTCAATTCATGCGATGTTTTTTTCATACGTCACCTGTAAACCAGTGTCTGAGCTGATTCTTTACCTTCAGTGAAAGGTTTCATGGTACGTTTGTTTGATATTACAGCTGTTGAACAGAGGCGTAAAAACCTGCATCTGACACTTTGGAAAATGTGTGTGAAGTCGTCGATTAAGATGTAATTTTAACCCTTAAAAACCCAAACACTCACTGTCGACCAAAACCATGCACTGATCTAAACTGTTTAATACCTGTTGATCCACTAATCCTGTTAATACATGTAAATAATTGGTGTAAAATACAGTTCTTCATCTTTTCACGGTCATCAGATATGACCATTTGGACATTCAGAGGCTCTGTAGTTACCATGGAAACACCGTCATCTTCTACAACATTGATTCACCAGTAAAACCCATGGAGTTGGATCAATGACAGTGGATGGGCACACTGGGTTTTTGTTCAGTTAATGACAAATTTTACTGAAGAAGTCATTTTTTCTTCAGTTTTCTCTGCTTTTGATACAATTATTTTGAATTTACTCTGAGCTTTAATGAACATCGACATAATCAGTGAATTAAATCTCAGAAAATACAGGATTTCCACTGAAAAATGTGTGGAAAATGAGAAATCACTGAGGAAAAAATTACAAGTCGACAAAAATAGTTCTAGGTCTTTAAGGATTAAAGATAATTTTACGAGTCTAGGATGATGTAGTTTGTTGTAAATACAGATCAGGTATCGGAAAGTGTCGCCATGGTAACAAGGACGAATCTTTAATACGTTTTTTCCTGTAAATGGAGGTGGAACTGTGACACAGATGTTCCACATTCGTGTCCATTGCAACACTTTTCTCCACATGGACAGGGTTCTAATGGGATTGTTGAAAGGGGGGGGGTTTGTCCCTCTCTGTGGGTGGAGTTACCAGTTGGGTTAAAACCGCCACATGCGTCGTCAAATCAAAAATCAAACGACCAAACTCATGCCAGGTCTGACCACTCGTTCCTGCAGCGCTCTGTTGGAGTTCCACTTTTCATCCACAAACAGGATGAGGAGGAGGAAGGAGGAGGAGGAGGAGTCTTTTCCACGGAGCATCTTCCTCCTCATCTTCTCTTCGCCTCCTCCGCACTCCGTCTCCCAGAGTGCATTGCTGATTGTGAGGTGCTTCTGAGAGGAGGCGAAGAGATTCATCCCTTCAGAGTCTGGGAGCTCCTTCGCTGGGGTCGGGGGAGGAGGGTTGGGACAAAGACGGACACTAAAGGGAAGTATGTGTTGGCGTGCGATGGCGTTTGCTCCGCCCACATCAGTTCTGCTGCAGGATCAGGTTCTCCAACTCGTCGGCCGAGCGCAGCAGGAAGGCGGCCGACTCCCGGTAGCCGGCGATCAGCTGACGCACGGCCGTGATCTCCGGTTGGCTGAGCTGGGTGGAGGCCCCGCCCCCTCCCGCGCCGCCGCTGCTCCGACCCCCGAGGCTGCTATTGGCGGCAGAGGAGTTAGTGATGCTCACAGAGGAGAGGGACTTCATGCTGAGGTCTGTAGGCCCTGAAGTGAACGGAGAAGGACAAGAGGAGGAAACAGAGACATGAGGTTAGAAGTGAGCTCAGACACGAACATCTGGGTTTATTTCATCTGGTTTATGGTCCGAGCGTCTGGAGTTTAACACACAAAGACCCAGTGTCACTTTTAAGGCACTTCCCAAAGGAATTATTCTCCCTATTTAACCTTTAAGTGATTCATCACCATTTATTTTATTATTATCCTCCTCTGTATTTTACATTTTTAAGATTTAATTTAGATGTTCATGAAAACTAAGAGTAAATTCAAAGATTATAGTGACTTTTTCAGTGAAGATATCAGTAAGTGAAAGTAAAAACACGTGTCTCCAATGAACCAGCTCAACAATAATGAGTGAAATACTTGAACCCAGAAACACCCAAAACCACTTTTGTGTCAACTTCCAAATGGATTTTTGTTTTTAAGTGATTTATCATTATTTATTTATTATAATATCATTCTCTGTATTTGGTATTTTTCAGTGTAAATCCAGTATGTTCCTATTATTTAATTTACTTTAGTTTAATGTTCTTAAAAGCTCAGAGAAAATTCAATGGTTATTATATGAAAACAGAGAAAACTAAAGAAAAAGTAACTTTTTGACGATAAAATGTCATGAACTGAACATAAACCCAGTGTGTCCGTCCACTGTCATTGATCCAACTCCATGGGTTTTACTGGTTAATCAGTGTTAGAGAAGATGACTGTGTTTCCACGGTAACTACAGAGCCTCTGAACGTCTAAATATGGTCATATCTGATGACCATGAAAAGATGAAGAACTACAATTACACCAATTATTTACATGTATTGATAGAATTAGTGGATTAGCAGGTTTTAAACAGTTTAGATCAGTGCATGGTTTTGGTCGACAGTGAGTGTTTGGGTTTTTTAGGGTTAAAATTGCATCTTAATCAACAACTTCACACACATTTTCCAAAGTGTCAGATGCAGGATTTTACGCCTCTGTTCAACAGCTGTAATAACAAACAAACGTACCATGAAACCTTTCACTGAAGGTAAAGAATCAGCTCAGATACTGACTGTGACGTTTTTGTTAAACCTGCTGAACTAAAGTCACATCTGAAACACTACACTCACACACACGTATGGACACACGTATGTGCTTCTTATTTTATCACCGTTACATTTTTGTATATTTTCAGTCAAATATGCATAAAATGACCCGTTTTTGTGCTTGTTTTATTTTCAATTGGCTCCAACATTTCATTGTTGTGTGTTCGGACTCTGATAACCTTCCTCACCGTTGCTCTGAGCAGTGGCGCCGGTTGTCAGGGAGACGGGGTGTTGCATGGCGGCCCCCAGGCCCGGGTATCCACGGTAACCGTAGCTGAGTCCAGCTCCGTTGATGTAGAGCTGAGTGTCCTGGGAGGAGAAGGCGGAGGCAGCCAGCGAGTAGGCGGAGTGGGCGAGGGAGGGCGGGTCCCTCAGGCCGCCGCCCCCACTGGACGGCTTGTCCAGAGAGATCTCATCCTGGTGGGAAAAAGGGGAAGGGGGGGGGGGGGGTAGGAAGTCAGATTATAAAAGGAAAGTAAATGCTTCATAATGTCAGAGGTCAAGTGTAGTCCCATTGTAGTTGCTTTTCCATTGGGCTTATGCGCAAAACTTTACCCATATTCACTAAATGTCAAAAAAACAGAAGTGTGTAATGTCCGTTTTTCCATTAAATCACAAATGCAGTGATTAGTTTATTTACTATTGTGAGATGGCAGGAGAAGTCATTCCATAAAAGTGAACATAAATATGATATTTATGGATATATTCATTATTATTATTATTATTATTATTATTATTATTATTATTATTATATATTACCCTCTATCTCGTACTAAATTATAAAATTATTCAGTTTCCTGGTGTGTCCTCACATACATGTTTCTGTTAAAACTCTTTTTCTCTTGTTGTAACGTCCGCCCACATCCATTTTTTTTCCCCACATGAAAAAAAGTTCTTTTCATTGCAGTTTTGTGTAATAAACAAATCTCACAATGCCTGAAAAATCACCTCTTGCCAGTGCAAAAACTTTTAATTGAAAAATGAGAGTTTGGGCAAAATTGTTGTAAATTTTTATGCACAAGTTATATTTGCGATATTTGAGGGTCAATGGAAAAGCAACTACTGACACTGTCGGTGTTGCCATGGTAACAAGATAAGACTGGATGTTTTGGAAATGACAGTAAGTGTACGTCTGATGTCATAACGTACGTATGAATGTACTCTGAAAGAAATCCAATAATGGACTGAAACATGTGAACTGGGGTTTATCGGTTATCGCATTTCTGAAGTGCATGTAAACACTTTGCATCTGATTATGGCAAATATCGGATTAATCCCAGTTATCGTAGTTTTACAGTCTCAGTGACAGTGGGTGGAAACACTTGGTTTATTTCCAGTTCAGTATAGATTTCTCTGAAAAAGTCACTTCTTTCATTTTTTCTCTGTTTTGATATAATAACCTTGGAATTTACGGAATGATCAGCGAATAAAATATAGGAAAACACACGATTTACACTGAAAAATTAAGAAATGCAGGTGATAATATTAGAATAAATTAGAGGTTAAATGCAGAAAAAAATACCACACACTCCATTCTCATTTTGTGAATATGAGTGTAACTTCATACAGATGATGAATGCTGAAGTAGTGACCATATCTGTAACCATAGCAACCATAAAAGCTTCTTGTGGTGGATGTTTTATATTTAACCTTGTCAACTGAACAGGTTTTATTCATAGCTTAGTTCTTCTGTTCAGCTGATTTCTGATTGGTTCACAGGTGGCGCTTCAGTGAAACACTTTTTGACTCTAAATGCTGCTTGGCTGTAGTTTCACAGATACACGCTTTGTTTTGTTGATTTTATGGTTTGTCTTCTTATTTTTGTTTGTTTTCTTGATTGGTTTGTTGGTTTTAGGGATAGTTTTGTCATTTTTGGTTTGTTTTGTTAGTTATTTGGTGGATTTTATGAATAGTTAAATTTTTTGTTTGTTTTCTTGATTGTTTTGGTGAATTTATGGATGGTTTTATCTTTATTTTGATTTGTTTTCATAATTTTGATGATTATATGGATAGTTTTGTCATTTTGGGGAGGTTTGTTTTTATTATTTTGTTGATTTTGTGATAGTTTTGTCAGTTTTTGTTTTGTTAATTATTTGGTGGATTTTATTGATAGTTTTATCTTTTTTGTTTGTTTTCTTGGTTGGTTTATTGATGTTATGGATAGTTTTATCACTTTTTTGTTTTGTTTTTTTTTTATTTTATGGATAGTTTTTTTGTTTGTTTTCTTGAATGTCTTGTTGATGTTATGGATAGTTTTATGGATATCTCATTGGTTCACAGGTGGATCTTCAGTTAAACACTTTAACTGACTGTAGTTCTTCTGTTTATCAGTTTTTCCAGTCGGTAACAGATGCTCTGTTTGTTTTGGAAGCTGTGGCTGTTCAGTCTTAAATCCATCCTGATTCTTTCATTTCATCTCATGTGTTGAAAGTCGCTGCTGGTGTTCTTACCCTGACCTGACATAAAACTACTTTTCTAGTCACTGTTCTGTGTTTAATGAAGCCGCAGTTCAACGTTTCTGCTCCAACATATGATTATATTCACATGTTGAACAAAGTGGTTCTGTTGGATCTGAGCAGCTTCTCTTTTACTGTTAACAACCTCCTCATTTTATCCAAACTGCAGATTGTTCTAGTAAATCTGGTAAAAACCCTTTTTTTAAAAAGACCCATAGAAGTAAAGACCAAGGCAGAGGATCATGGGAAGGTAAAGCGATGTGCGAGTGGAGTGTATAAGTGTATCAGGCCTCGTCATTAGAAGGTCAGGCTGTTTCGACACCTCTTATAGAAGTCGGAGTTGGACCGTAGGCGTCCAAATGCCACGGCTCAGAGCGGCTTCACCAGCTTTTCTCCTCAATTAGACTCAAAGGAAACACACTTCACTAATGCACACGAGTCACACTTTAATAATGGATGGAAATGACTGAACCGCAGCCGTGTTTCACATGGACATATCTGTAAACCACCACCACGGTGTTCCACAGGTCCCACAAACCTGTCAGCTATGCACTGTGACACCATCAAAACAACACAAAAATACACTGAAATGAAATGAAAGAAGCCACTGTTTGTGAAGGTTGGAAACAGTTTAGTTTAGTTTATTAATGACAAACTCCAGGACTGAAATATGTGTCAATGCTAAACCAAAATGCAACAAAGTAAGAACTAAATGATGAAAAATGAACAAAAAGTGAATGTAATAATGTAAAATAAATTCATGTAAAGTTAATAAAATGATCAAAAAGTGACCATAATAATAAAAAAAAAAATAGAGAGCAAACATTAACATAAAAAAACTAATAAAATAATCCCCCAAAAATCTACAAAATCATTGACAAAATAAAAAACAATAAACATGAAAGTTGAAAATGGAACACAAGTAATAAATAAAAAATACAAATTTTGTTCATGAACAAAAGAAGCATTAAATAATGAAGAAAATGGACAAAAGATTAATTAACATTGAAAAACATGTAACTTAAATGAATTAAATCATGAAAAATTGTCCAAAAAATTGAACAAAGTAACGAGCTGAACAAAATGATGGACAAAGTAAGCACTAAATGATGAACAATGAACAAAAGATTAATTAAACAATATAAAAAAAACCCCAAAGTGAATAAAATTATCAAAACAATCACCATCACACAAATTCAAGAAATAAACATTAAATAAGTAAAAGGCAAAACATTGACAAAGTCATAAAATAATTTTAAAAATCAACAAAGTATCCCATATGAAAATAATAAAAATGCATTTTAAGATGATTAAGAGAATTAAAACCCATTTGAAGACATTGAACATCTATACATCATATAGGATCAGGAGTAAAAGGCCATGCGTCTAAATCGTGTCTAAAATCTTCATTTCCAGGATTAAATCATTATTTCTTTGTGGTCTGTTTTTTGTTACTTCGGGTTTAAATGGTAAGACAAAAAGAGATGAAAACGACATAAAAGATAAAACAAGATAAAGAAAATATTGGAAATGGAATGAGAGAAAAGTGAAGGAAGGCGGCGTTGTGGTTAAATTGCGGTTCCTCCGTGGCGGTGGGATGGCGGCGGCCCGTCATGGCGGCGCTGGATCAGCTGATGTATTGATCGTCTGTTCTTGACTTGGTCTGAGACTCTGATATTACACTGATTCCTGTAAAAGTCGTCTCTAATGGAGGAACGACACACGGAGACGAGGAAGAGGAAGAGCCTGGGGTCAAAGCCACCCCTGGACTCCCATCATGCATCTGTCCACCGCTCAGGAACAGTCGGGGTTATTTCATCCTCCCTCTGTGGATTTCCTCCGTCTTCATGTGCATCATTATGAAAACGCTCCACCGTTCACAATAAGATGGATTATCTCCTAATGCAGGAAAAATGGAATAAAATACGACAGATCGGCGTGAATTATTGCAAACACAGAACCATGAATACGGATAATTCCACATAAAACCCCAACATAGATCGCAGGTTTCAGTTTATTCAAGGAAGCGGGTTTGAGGAGTTTGGTTCTGGTTCTGCTGTTGGATTTGAGGTTCTCCTGTTTGGACGATGGAGATCAGGATTAAAGCTCAGAAAAACACCTGAATACAAGGGTTTATCCTCTGGAATCAGCTCTGACCACAAAAAAACCCCACACAGGTCGGTCCGTTTGGATCAGAACCAAACACAGGTGCATCCAGCTGTGATCCTGGACGGTTCTCATGCTTGTTCTTTTGCACATACAGCTGTAAAAATGGTCCCAGTGATGTTAAATCCTAGGTTTTTTTTATCCGATTTTAGTATCAAAAAGATCTGAAAACAAAGAAAAAACTGGTCAACCAGAATATTAATTGAACATATTCTAAATCCTCTAATAATTTAGGCTCAAAATGTTACAAATGCATAGTTTTAAGGTAATTAAGAACAAGATAAGAGTCCTTAAAAACAGAGAAACAGACAAAAACAAATCAAAAATGGGACGAAAGTAAGAAAAAAAAGAGATGAGAGGAAGTAGTGTTTAAAAGTAAGATGAAAATGAGAGTGAAGTGAGATAAAAAAAAAAACAATGAAACCGGACAGTAAAAAGGATGACAAATAAAAACGAGACAAAAATGAAATGAAAATAAAATGAAGATTAGACAGGTGAAAAATTAGATGGAAATTAGATCAAAACAAGTTGAGAAATATGAAGGAAAAAAAAAACAGAAGAAAAATTAATCAAAAATAATAAGAAATTTTGAGGCAAAAAGTTGGAAACAAAAAAAGCTAAATTCCTTTCCACATACAGTTGTCAACCTGATCCCAGTGATGTTAAATCCTACAGTTTTGATTGGATTTTAGTCCCACAAGTATCAAACGTCTGCTCAGTTGATTAAAGTTCTAAACTCAGGTGTTTTTTTTTCTCTTAAATCTTTTGTTGCATATTTAACGTCATTTTTAGTTTCTTTTAATCTTGTTCACTTTCATATTATATTAAAAACCAAAATGTCTGCTTTGAAACTACATGCAATTGAAACCCTGATGATGATGAAGATGATGGTGATGATGATGATGATGATGATGAAGATGAAGGACCAGCTCTCATTAGTGGATTCGGGCACGTGAGCGGCGGCCTCCCATGGGCGCCACCATAGCAGGTGAACGTGAATGGAGGTGTTGTGGGATGCAGACGATGCTGAAGACACAGAGGACGGGTGATGAGGAGAGGGCTTTAGCTCCCAGCATGCCTCACTGCACGCCCTTGGGGACCGCCACTAGAACGCCGCACGCTGAGGAATCTGGCGCGCACGCACACACACACAAACACACACACATGACGTGGTGTGTAGGAGAATCCAGAGTGAAACGCTGTCACATGTCGGCGCTGGAGGCCAGTGGCCACATGGTCTGATGTGGTTCAGCACCAGAAAGTAGGACAACGGGAAACCAGGATGGACCGCTTTGATCCAAAGCCCCTCCCCTGCTGTGTGTGTGGTGGTGGTGGTGGTGGTGGGGGGGGGGCGCAAGGAGAGAGGAGGTCTGAGCTGCAGGATGACGGAGGTCATATGGTGGGTTCAGTCCGACGTCAGGATTAAAGCTCAGAAAAACACCTGAACACTAGTGTTTGTCCTCCAGAACCACACGGGTCGGTCCGTTTGGATCAGAACCAAACACATGTGCATCCGGCTGTGGTTCTGGACGGTCCCCATGCTTTTCCTTTTGCACATATGGATCTAAAAATGAGCCCAGTGATGTTAAATTCTAGGGTTTTTTTTATTAGATTTTAGCATCGGAAAAAAGGTAAAAACAGTGAAGGAGAGAATCAAGTTAACATTTTAAATCCTATTATAACTTAGACTCAAAATGACACAAAATACATAGTTTTAGCCAATTAACTATAAAAGACAGAAACAAAAACAAAATTAGGTTGAAAATGAGACTGAAATGAGATAAAAATGATGAAAAATGAGATAAAAATGAAGATCTGTTGTGTAGGACTAGGTGTTGTTATCCCAATAGATATCTAAGGCCCCGACGAGACACTGTGACCATCAAGTGAGTGATGGCATCCTTTGGGTTCTCAAGTGGGCGTCCTCCTTCTTGGGCGTTTCGCTGATAGGCCCACGACACCTCCAGAGGGTTCAGCAGTGAATCCCAGCGTCCCAGGTTCACTCCCATCAGCCATCACACACTTGGAGCGCCATGTCAGGTCCTTCCTCCTGGTCCACAGCCACTGGCTCCCCTTCTCAGCAGCCTTGGAGAGATCCTTTACTGCCTGGCTGTGGACCTTCCCTCGCGCCCCCATCTCCCTGAGTAGCCTCGATGTTGAGGTGGCTATGAATCCCCTGCAGCCTACCTCCACCAGGCGCACCTTCACGTTCCAGCCTTGTTGTTGAGCATCTGCTGCAAGATCGGTGTATCTCAGCTTCTTTCGCTCATAGGCTTCCTCTGCTGGCCCCTCCCATGGTACTGTGAGCTCAATGATGTACACAAGCTGAATAAAGATTATTATAAATTCAGTATATTTTCCACTTATTATACATAATTCTACAGGACGTTCTGTGAGTCTGGTTCTAGATTAAACTCCTCCCCCTGAATCTGAACACTCAGTGTTTTGAATATTCTAAATATTCTTGAATAATTTAGAATTGTCTTGATTTTTCTGAAATATTTTGACTGTGCTTCAATGTTTTAAATATTCTTGAATATTTTTTAATGTTCTTGAATATTAGTTTATTTTGATTTCTTCTAGATCAGATCTTCATCATAATCTATCAAAACATACCTGACATGTTCCACCCAGTGGCGCCTCTGATGAAGACAGAAGTTTACCACTGAAACATGTCAGGGACGTTTGGACAGATGACGTGTCTGATGTAGAACAAACCGAAGTAAACTAGAAGAACGTAGACACTCTGAGCTTTATAGGATTGAGTTTTGAATATTCTTGAATATCTTGAATATTTGTGAATATCCTTCAGTGTTCTAAAATGTTCTTGAAGGTTCTTGAATATTTTTGAATACTCTTGAGTGTTTTGAATATTCTTGAATATTCTGCTGTTCCACCGCCGTGGGCAGGTGGTTTTGGTGGTCCTGCAGGTTCCGTCCACATATGAATGGAACCTGTGCTGAATATTCACAGGAACATGAGCATAATTAACATAAATCATTTCCACTGTTATTTGTTCTGGAGGAACGTGGTGGATTTAGAACATGGACACAGTTTATGTCTCTGGTTTATTTGTGTGTTTGTTGCATTAATCTGTATGTTTTATATATGGGGGAGGGGGGTCTGTGTGTGTGTTGGGGGGGGGGGTTCTCTCCTCCACTGCTGTTTAATTATTAACTCCTCCCTGTGAGACACACGCTGGAATGAGGAGCTCCACAATTAATATTACAAACCCGTCCAGCTCACAGGAAACACACTCACTATTTGTTTTCCTTCCAGCTGTGATGTGTGCGTCCACATGGACTGTGTTGTGTTGTCATGCTGCTCAGCTGTGTGTGTTGTGGTGTAATTAGCGTGGACTGGTTGCGGTGCAGTCGCCTCCTGCCTCGTTGTAATCTCACATCAGCATGGACACACACATGTACGCACATGAAATGTTAAAGAACACTTGACTGTACATGAGCCCTGAACACAACACACACTGTCGGCCTCACCCCATTGGAACAGTTACTACAGTCACATGACCATGAGGTTCCTCACCATGGAAACCACCACCTCTTCAGCAAGTTTACCTCATACTCTTAAATCTCAGTAAAGGTTCTTTTCAGTTTCTACCTCCTGTTCGCTCCCTTTGCATCTCATTTGTGGGTTTGAAACAACATCTGTAAAAATGAAAATAAAAAAACATCTGAAAACAAATATTTCAACACATTAAATTCAACTTTCTTCTCATTATCACTATGAACGTACGTGGAAATAATTAAGCCATAAAGGCCCAAATATACAGCAGCAACCAGAACCAAAACAACTAAACTGTTTGATACCTGTTGATCCATTCATTCTCTCACTACATGTCAATAACTGGTGTGAAACACAGTTCTTCATCTGTTCCTGGTCATCAGATGTGACCATATTTGGACGTTCAGAGGCTCCGTAGTTACCGTGGAAACACCGTCATCTTCTGCAGCACCAAATATTTTTTAAAAGGTATTTGTCATTTATTGTCAGATCATCAGGGACATCTGTTAACAAATGTGACAAAGTATGTTGTTGTGATTTAAAACCCACAGTCTGGTCGAGGTTTATTCCAACATGTTTCCAAAAAGTTGTGATTTTCATACCGGACCAAAAAATGCAGATGAGGAGTAGTTGGTTTGTTTGTTTTTTTTATTAATTCTGGCAGATTTACATGGTTTTTTTTTTTGTTTTTCTTTTTTTTTTTTTTAATACAGTGATGTTCATAAAAGTGGACGGTTCCTCTTACATAAACTAATAAAAATAATTAAATAAAGCTGTACATTATTACATTTTATTTTCACTGTATCTGGAAAAACAGCAGCGGATGAAACATTTGCAGTGGTTCTGGTTCTCTTTCTGGTCCTGGTTCTGGTTGTAGTTCTGGTTCTGGTTTTAATTCTCGTTCTGGTTGTAGTTCTGGTTCTAGTTGTAGTTCGGGTCCTAGTTCTGGTTGTAATTCTGGTTCTAGTTGTAGTTCTGGTTTGAGTTCTAGTTGTGGTTCTGGTTGTAGTTCTGGTTTTAGTTCTGGTTCTTGTTCTAGTTGTAGTTCTGTTTCACTTTCTGGTTGTAGTTCTGGTTCCGGTTCTGGTTGTAGCTCTGGTTCTGGTTGTAGTTCTGATCCTAGTTCTGGTTCTTGTTCTAGTTCTGGTTCTGTTTCTGGTTGTAGTTCTGCTCCAAGTTCTAGTTCTAGTTCTGGTCCTAGTTCTTGTTGTAGTTCTGGTTCTTGTTCTAGTCACTGTTCTGGTTCTGGTTCTTCCTTCCACCCCCACCGTCAGTGTTTGTAAATCCTTCAGAAACATTTAACATGGTGTGAACTCTTCATCTCCTCTTGTTCAACACATCCTTCAACTTCTAACCCCCCCCCCCCCCACCCTGACCCACCCCTCCAGGTCGAGGTGTGCCTATGTTGGCCTATGTGGTGTTTTTCAGACCTGGGTTTATGCTTTTACAGTTGTCAGGACTCATTACGTCCAAAGGTTGGTCCATAAAAAGTGTCTTGGTGAAGTTTGGACCAGGTTTATCAGCCCAGCTTCACTTTGGAGACAAACAGGTCAAGCGGCGCTTTTAAAGCCAGGGCAGTAAAGACCTGGATATTATCTGTTATGTTCAGGTTAAAGTTGAGGAGCGGGACAAACCAGCACCGGTCGGATTATTGCATGAGGCGTCTTCACAGGCATTGGTTTCATTTTAGAATCAGAGGCGGCCGTGTTCTGATGTTCCTACTGCAGCAGGGGGGTCAGACTCATGTTAGTTCAGGGGCCACATCTGAAGTGGACCGGACCAGGAAAAGAAAAATATAGAAATAATGTCAACTCCATACATTTGTCTATGTTTTAGAGTGAAAAGAGTGAAATTACATGATGAAAAACTTTACATTTACAATCTATCCTTTAAAAAAAATGTTAATAACATGAAGAACTTTGAAAAAACCCCTGACATTTCTTAAGAAAAATAAGTGGAATTTGAACAATAGTCTGTCTCAGTTTGTGATTTACACAGTGGCTCTACAAATACACAAAACATTTAGAAAACAGACAGAATATTGGTCCAGTTCCACCTCAGTCTCTTAAGATATTTCAGGTTGTTCATATTTGTTCAGGTTTTTCACTTTTTTTGTGACAGAACGGCGTAGATTAAATGACACAGGGTATGGTAACAGAAGACTGAGTGAGTTTCATTATTTATAGGTTATTACAATGGTATTTTACTGTATATTCTAAGTGTAATATTTGCATTTAATACATTCACCTTGTGGGCCGGATTGGAGCCTTTGGCTGGCTGGATTTGGCCCCCGGGCCGCATGTTTGTCACCTGTGCATTACAAAAAGAGCTTCTGGACCAAGGCCAGTGGATTGAATAGAGTAGAAAGAAGAGTGAACGTTCTTTCATCAAACTTTCAGAAACCACAGTTAGAAACTGTCAGTATCTGCAGCTTGGCTGATATTTGCTTTTTCAACTCAAATACTGACCTTGAGGTGAAATAATTCCTCCAAAAATAATGAAATAAGCCGTGCCTCTGCAGCTGCTGTGGTATTCAGCTCCACATTTATTGACACATTCATCGCTTCAACTCGTGAAGTAAAACTTCAGTGTTAAATGTCAAAGCTCTCAGCGTTTTCCTGAGGAGGCAGTGAATAAAAAACAGAACCACTGTCAGAAGATCAGCACAACGCTTGGAGAAGAGCACGTTTAGACTGAACGGTAGAGAGGTTTGGAAAGACTCACAGAGAGCTGAAGATGCGAGGCTGAAGGAGGTGAGTGGAGGTTTACCCTGGAGGTGGAGCAGAGTCGACAAATGTGGATCAGGGTAGGTGGGCTGGTCCTCCCACCCCCAGCACAGTTTAACTCCTCATCTGCCATTCCTCCTCATCGTCTTGCTCTTCATCCTTTACACATCAAACAAACCCTCATGGTTTGACGCACACGTCGCAGATTTGTGATGGATTACCACAAATGTTGACATTTGAGCCAAACGGATCCCGCTCTTCATCATCTGTAGTTTTAGCATCAGCTGAAATGGTGTCTGAACACCTTCAGAATGCCACCTGAGCATGTTCTAAAAGCAGTCTTAACACCTTCTGATTACCTTCTGAATACTTTCTAAACATCTTCTAAACACCTAAACATGTTCGAAACATCTTCTGATCACCTTCTAAACACCTTCTGATCACGTTCTAAGCACCTTTTGAACACCTGATCACCATCTAAACACCTTCACCTTCTAAACATCTTCTGAACACCTTCTGATCACCTTCTGATCACCTTCTGAACACCTTCTGAACACCTTCTGTTCACCTTCTAAACGTCTTCTGAATACCTCATCACCTTCTGAACACCTTCTAAACATCTTCTGAATACCTCATCACCTTCTGAACACCTTCTGATCACCTTCTGATCACCTTCTGAAGGCCGTTGCCCAGATGCGGTTCTTTGAACACATGTAACCACATGAAGGCTGTGAAATATTCACCTTTCGATTCATCTCCCAAAAGAGTTTCGATTGCCTCCTCCCCCCGCCGCTCTTCCCGCTCGGTCGTGACCTTTTCTGGACGCTATCCCACCAAAGCCCGGCCTCAGGCGAAGGAATGTGAACCTGAAGGACATGCACAACATCAGCTCTCAATCAAAGAAGAAAAACCACTGGAGCTCAGAGGTTGGAGGTTTCAACGCGAAGGGAGCACCTTCATACGTACAGAGACGTTTCCTCCTGATGATTGGAACATGTCGAACCGAGGACGTAACAAATGATTTATTCACAACATCAGCTCAATGTGTCGAAAGGACGAGGAGGAGGTTGATATTAGTGTTTGTTTTTAGGTCTTTGTGACTTTTTATCTCCAGTTTCAGGTCGTATCCAAGTCCATTTGTCAGGTTTATTTTAATCTATATATTTTTTCACGTCTTAGCTTTTATTCGATGAGTTTTGTTCTAAAAAAAACATGACGAACCTCCAGGATTTGGTGAAAAAGTTATTGATTCATGTTGAAGAGGCCCAAAAAAGGTACAAATAATTAATAAAAAAAATAGAAAAACAGCAAAATAGTGGAATATATAAAATATATATATATATCAAGAACTGAACAAAGGTGAAGAATATGACAGAAAAATGTAATTAAATGAAGTTATTACAAAAAGATCAATAAAAGATCAATAAATTAAAATCAAACAGAACATGAAATAACAGAAAATCAAACAGGAATAAATAATGTTAAGAGCAACCTTGAACAAAACGATAGAAAAATGAGAACTGGTCGGAAAAAAAAAAATAAATAATGAGAAAATAAGACAAAATGAAATACAACATGAATAACTACACAACAATGAGCAATAAAATAATCAAATGGAACCAAAATGAAATGAACAAAATACACAATAAATACATCATGATAATAAACAGATAATAGAGATTTGAGCTTTTATTATAGATATATTGCAAATGTATGGAAACATCCCATAACTGCAGTCAGAACTAATGAATGAATGAAATAAAAGAGTTAAACGAGTTCAATCTGACATAAATATATGACGCTTTGTATCGATCCTGTTCACTTCAGGGTCTGTAGGTTTTTTCTCCGTCTCTACACTATATAATGTCTTATATTATTGTGGGTAATGTACTCTGTAACCTCGGCTCGGTTGCCGTGGAAACCGGTGCTTCAGCCTCTTGGGCGTCGTGGTATAGATTCAGCTTCAGCAAGTTTTAAACGCAGGAAAATGCAGACCAGGAACCCGGACCCCAAGACCACCAGAACCCCCAGATCACCAGACCCTTAGACCCCATGTGACCATTAGACCCTTAGGCCACCAGACCATGTGACCATTAGACCCTTAGACCCCATGTGACCATGAGACCCTTAGGCCACCAGACCATGTGACCTTTAGACCCTTAGACCACCAGACCATGTGACCATTAGACCCTTAGACCCCATGTGATCATGAGGCCCGTAGACCACCAGACTGTGAACACCAGACCCTTAGACCCCATGTGACTATTAGACCTGTAGACCACCAAACCAAGTGACCATTAGACCCACAGACCACCAGACCCTTAGATCCCAGCCCATGTGACCATTAGACCCTTAGACCCCAGACCATGTGACCATTAGACCCTTAGGCCTCCAGACCATGTGACCATTAGACCCTTAGGCCTCAAGACTATGTGACCATCAGGCCTTTAGACCCCATGTGACTATTAGACCCATAGACCACCAGACCCTTAGATCCCAGACCATGTGACCATTAGATCCTTAGACCCCATGTGACTATTAGACCTGTAGACCACCAAACCATGTGACCATTAGACCCGTAGACCACCAGACCCTTAGATCCCAGACCATGTGACCATTAGACCCTTAGACCCCAAGACCCTTAAACCCCAGACCATCAAACCCAAAAACAAGAATTAATTTTCTTACAGAATTTGTTTGGGTTTTTTTGTTTGGTTTAATTTTTTCTTTTTTTTTTTTGTAATATTTTGTTCATCCATTGTTTGTCATTTCCGGCTCAAACCTTTCGCAGATCAGTTGGACAGTTCAGATAAATGTTACTTTCTCTTCGGTTCACAGCGGTTACATTCTAAACACATAAGGTCACACTGTATTCTCTCAGACAGAACTGCACACACTACGAACAATGCAGTAAAAGAGCACAACAAACCGGTGTTACTTCGCTTTTGTTTGACTCCACCCTCCTGCTGTGATTGGCTGGAGCTACAGACTCACAGTCTGAAGGCCGACGCCCACAAAAACCTAAACAATACAAAACATCAGGATCAGAAGTAGCAATGATTAGGATTATTATTGGGTGAGTCGATGTAGTGCTTCATCCTCATGTTTTGGTCTAAGTTTTGCATTTATCTGTTTCTATTCATGACACAAATTAGACATCATCATCATCATCAGAGGAAAGACTGAAGAACTAAAGTAATAAAGTAAAGCAGATGAAGACAGAAGTGATAAGAACATGTTCATGGAATGTAACTCTTTGATTTGATTGGTGGACACTGGTGGATGCTGTGACCACCAGCATTCTGGTCTGATGACGTGTCCTGGAGGATGGGGGGGGGTCATGGAGGTCCATTAAAGCTCCCATGGGCCTGTTATGGACACATGAAGGACTCAGAGGTGACCGTTTTAATCACATGACGACTTCCTGTGTTAAAGTGGATGGTAAAACTGAATGAGGATGTTTCTAATTTAACAAGAAAATACAGATTTAATGTTTAATTTTTTCATATTTGGTTCATTTTTTTGCTTATTGTCCAAATTGTTCTAAATTTGACTTATTCTTCATTGATATTTTTTCATCATTTATTCCTTATTGTCCTATTTTTTGGGTTATTTTTTCCTATTTTCATTCTTTTTTACAATTGATTTTTTGTTCCTTCTTAATTTTTCTGATAATTTTCATCATTTTAGTTTATTATGTTGCTAAATCTGTTAATTTTTATTCATCTGAGCGATTTCTTGTCTATTTTCTTTACGTTTGGTTCATTATTTTTCATTGTGTCAATACTGTTCCTGCTTTTATTCTTTTTTTCTGAGTGTTTCATTCTTTCCATTAGTCCTGTTCATTTTTGGTTCATTATTGTTCATTTAATTGCTAATTTTGTCTTTCTGTTCATTTTCTTGCTAATTTTGTGATAGTTGTGGGGTTTTTTCTACCCACTTTGTCGAGTACTTGCTCCTATTTACATAAATCCATCTTGCATTTCTCATCGGATGCTCCTTGTGTCACTTGAAGTCGAACCTCGATGCTTATGGAGGCCTTTAATGACACGATGGATACAATGAAATGCTACAAACTTGTAATATTTAGTTGGTGAACATGAGATTGATGGTTTTGCTTTCATTGCTCGGCCTGTTCATCATCCTGAAACGGTAAAGTGTGCGTCCCTGACGGAGGTGTCGGAGGAGTTGGAGAGAACAGGAAGCGAGGAGATGGAAGCGATCCAGAGACGGTTATTGCATCAATAAGTCTGGATGCGATGTGTGTGTGTGCATTGTGAGCGCTGTGTGGGAGTGGTGCAGCGAGCGAGGTCGAGGACCGAGCAGCTCCACAGTCTGGGGCTTTGTGTTCCTCACCCTCCATCCGAGTGGGAGGTGGAGGCAGAGGGAGGGGCTCGCAGCATTGTCTTTCACCTCTCAAGGCCACAGAGCGAACGGCGAACTGCAGGAGAGACTCGCACTGCAGCAAGACGATGAAGAGGAGGAGGAGGAGGAGAGGAGTCAGAATCCACACCAACCAAGAGAAAGGAAAAGACAGTGAGACGTCAAGTCAGAAAAGAAGAAAAGACTCCAGTAGGATCAGTGTAGGAGGAGAAAACAGACGTCTAACATGGATGTAAGGAGTCGTTTTACTGAAAAAAAAGTGAAGGAAAAGAAAAGAAAACACACACATTTATGTCCAAAGACGCAGAAGATGTTTCAGCCTCATGTTTGACTCATCTCGTCCTCGATAGGACATAAAATAAACCACCTTTATCTGCCATAACGTCAGGTTAAAGCCCAGATCTACAGCTGGATCTGAGCTCATCCACAGTTTCCTCTGGATCTACAGGAGAGAAATGACTGAAAGCAGACGTGTGAAGCATTCTGTGGAAGTTCTGTGGCCATCGATAAAGGATTCTGATTCTTAAGAGTTGGAAAAAAGAAGACAAGACTGGAGAAGGATCAGCATAGGAGGAGAAATCCAGCTTTTAATGTGGAATGAGACGACAACAAAGTACAAAATTAACAGAGATTTTTATTTAAATCGTTAATTATCGTTATTTTTATTTACAAAATCACAACAAGAAGAAACTACAAGTCATCAAAAAAAGCAATGGACAAACAAAAAAGACAATAGCCATGAGGGAAAAAGCAAAGAAATATAAAAAAAAAACAGACGACAAAATGAATGACAATCGACAGAAATCATGAGAAAAAAAGCAAAAACAGACAATAGACAAAATATACATGTACATATACACACCTATACACACAGATGTTAGAAGACAGACAGAAAACAAAGAAACAAAAAATGAAATAAACATACAGTGGAGGAGATTAAATCTAACATGGATGTGAGGAGTTGGAGATGTGTTACAAAGAGTGAACGAAAGGAAAAGAAGTTTAGAAGCAGACTAATGACTGTTCAGATCTAAATACAGTCAAAAGTTCATCCACGTTAACTCATCATTAATAATAATTATTATCATCATCATCAGCCTCATGTTTTATGGGTTAAAACACTGATTATAAAGTAAATCCCAGTGTTGTATTTCTGGATTTAATGATGCGACTTTAAAACAACGGTTTCGAGTTTATTCTCCTCAATTACAGAAGGTTTGGTCTGATGGGACTTAACGGGTCCAGATGGATCCAGGTCCAGGGAGGAAACATGAGCCAGAAGGAAGAGCAGATTCAAATCAGAGCCAGAAAAACACAAGCACCTCCTGCTGGTTGTAGTGGTAGTGGTGGTTCCCGAGTGGATCCGAGGATCCAGTACATTAAAGGACATTAAAGCTGCAGCCTCCTCACTGGCCTACATTCACTAGACTTCCCTTCCCATCAATCTTTCATGGCTAACCCCAAAAATATAGTGCAAATGTAATTTACCGTAAGCCGACACACCCTCATGGGGTGAAGGAACCGAGATGCTGCCTTCGCTGGTTTCAGGAAAAACGGCGGCTCGGGGGGGAAACGTTAGATGAGATCTGAGACGAACATCAGAGTTCAGGAGATTTAGATGAATCTTCAGTCAGGTTTTTCCTCCTAAAAAGATGTGAAAAATGCTTCAGTTCATAAGAAACTGCTCCAAAATGACATGAGGGATACATATTTGATCAAAAACACCACAGGTCGACTTCAAACCTGTTGGTGTTTTCTGCTCCTGAAGCTGGAAATAAAGAGAAAAAGTTCAACCAGAGTGAACATTAAACCGGTTTTATTATTTTTAATTTTAGTTTCAGTTATATTTAGCTTTTTAAAAATGGATTTCTTCATTTTCCCACAAGTCCCTGTGGTCTCTATAAACTGCTCTGCTTGGGTCTGAATTCTTCATTCATTCAACTCCACAGGTCCATCTTCAACCCTATTTCTGAGTAATGA
>JAQQZY010000027.1:6828137-6839610 GCA_030068375.1 Ostorhinchus rueppellii | reverse complement strand
ACTCTATACTCTGACTCTGTATTCTTATGCTATACTCTGACTCTATATTCTTACGCTATACTCTGACTCTATATTCTGACTCTATACTCTGACTCTATATATTCTGACTCTATACTCTGACTCTATATTCTTATGCTATACTCTGACTCTATATTCTTACTCTATACTCTGACTCTATACTCTGACTCTATATATTCTGACTCTATACTCTGACTCTATAGTCTTACTCTATACTCTGACTCTATATTCTTACTCTATACTCTGACTCTGTATTCTTATGCTATACTCTGACTCTATATTCTTACTCTATACTCTGACTCTATATTCTTACGCTATACTCTGACTGTATACCCCTGAGCCTGAGCTCATCACGGTGCTCGCTGTGCCGTTAACTCTGGCCAGTGTTGAATGTTTCGGTCTGATCTACAGTCTGTACACCACAGGAGTTCAGTGCTTTGATTCCTCTGAGTGTCTAAACATCCTTCTGCGCTCAGTCTGTACCTGAGTGGAACCCAGAGCTCCGAGAAGAAGGAGAAGGAGAAGGAGGAGGAGGAGGAGTGTCAGTGTCAGGCCGTGACAGCAGAGTCTTTGTTGAAGGTCAGCTGACCGTCGGTCCCGTCCTCCATTCAGCCGTCCCCTACACACTGTCCACTGTGTCCTGTCCACACTGAGGCCTTTCACTGAGTCCACTCAGCAGAAGAACCAACGACTCACAAGGACAAAAAACACAGAACAACAATATATGAAACAAAGAAAAAGCACAAGTTTAGCAGGGCTTCATGGACAACAGCTGAACACATCTGCTCCTCCTGGTCTTTCTTCTCCTCCTCCTTCTCCTCCTCCTCCCTCTCCTCCTACTGCTGTTTTTTTTTCCTTTTGTGTGACTCTGGAGTTAAATATCAGAGTTTCGACTGCAAACTAACCGTCAGATGTCAAAACGTGCAGATTAAAGCAGAAGCCGAGAGGCCGATGGAGTAAAGAGACGATGAAGAGCTGAGAGCAGCTCATTAAGAAACATGAAGAAACAGAGATGATCAAACAATGAGGAGATGAAGAGGAACAGAGCAACAGAGGCATCTGGAGAGGATGGACCGGCCAATCACAGGGCAGATCAATGCCCACCCCTATATGTAGATCATATAGATGATAGTCTATATAGATGATATAGATCAGGAGTGTCCAATCGTGGTCCTTGAGGGCCGGTATCCTGCATGTTTTAGATGTTTCCCTCTTCCAACACACGTGATGGTTGTTATCAGGCTGCTGCAGAGCTGGATGACAGGCTGATCATATGAATCAGATGTGTTGGAAGAGGGACACATCTAAAACATGCAGGATACCGGCCCTCAAGGACCAGGATTGGACACCCCTGATATAGATATTGTACAGATGATATACACAATACAGATATAGAGATACAAGTGATGTAGACATTGGTGATCTGTATATATATAATTCTAGTTATATGATGTTATGTATTATAGTTATATGATCACGTAGATATATATGATATAGATATAGATGATAGAGGATGTAGATATAGGTGGTATGTGTGAGAGAGGGGGAGAGGTGATGTAGATGTAGTTGATTTAGTGTATATAGATTTAGTTATAAATGATATAGATGCAATTATAGATGATGTAGATGTAGTTGTAGATCATATAGATGTAGACAGATGTGTATGACCTACATTATGCCACTAATTAACACTAAGTTTGTTGTTTAATATGTTTTTATTTCTTCCTCAGTGACACTACATGGAACAGACCAAACACATCATGAACTTGTCATTTTTCGTGTTATAAGCACATGTGAATGTTTCAGGCTTTGGACAGGTGGAGGTTTGGTTGGTGTCATACTTGGCTGTAGTTCGACTCTCGGCTGTAACTTCGTGCTCGTGTCTAAAAACCTTGAACAATGTCATGAATACATTAAACGTACAGTATGACCATCTGGTCGGGGGGGTTCGCGTTAACGCCGACAGCAGAGAAACCGGCTCAGGGTCACCGCTTTGGTCGGATCACCATGCGTGTGTGTGGGAGGGGCCAGGACGGACTTGGAGGGTCGTTGCTATGGCGATGCCAGTCAGGGCCGGGCCATACGGCGCTTCGTGGGGTGCGGCAGGCAGGAAGGCTCGTGCCGTGTCTTAGCGGGATAATCCATTGTAATCCCACGCAGGGGGAGTCGCCATCTCCTCCGATCCACCCCCACCTCCTCCTCTTCGGTGCTCCATCCTATGGGGATAGGAGGAGGGGGGGGGGAGTGAAGGAATTAGCATCTGTTAGCGTTCTGGCTCAGGTTGTAGCTCCTGTGAGCGGTATGGGGGTGGGGGTGAGAGGGGTGGGGGGAGCCTGGAGCTGTCACTGCGAACTGAAGCCACAAATGAAAAACGACAGGGGACGACCCATTAGAGTCCTCCTCCCCCTCCTCCTCATCCTCATCCCTCCATCGGCCTCCACCCTCTAACCCTCTTACTCTGCCTCGTTCTCACTCACGATCAATATTCTTCTGCATCTCCTCCACTTCTCCTTCCACTGCTTTTTCTTCTTCTCCTTCTCTTTTCTTCTTGTCCTTCTCTTTTCTTCTTCTCCTCCTCTTTTCTTCTTCTTCTTCTTCTTCTTCTGTTTTTCTTCCTCTTCTGACTAAAAGTGCAGCTGTGTTATTTTACATCTGACCAAACATATTTAATGTGCATTTTGATGTTTCGCTTCGGAAAATGTTCACACACACAGCACTATCAGATCAAATAAACTTCCAGTTTTACCAAAGAAGTTGATTTTGCGGTGTGTATGTGTATAAGAGAAACATGTGGAGTAAATCCTGACGTGAACATTTAAGTCATGTGGAGTCTTAATTGTCCCTCTGACATCACAGCCATTTTTAAGTGATTTTTATGAAAAAGCCCATAATTAGCATTTTCCTTTCCTTTTTTTTTTTTTTAATTTTCCTCTTTTCACTTCAGATTCACTGAGTATTTCATGGAAACAGAGCTGGTGTTGGACATTTCTTTCAAAAGAAACGGGATATATTGAATATAGTCGTGTATGCCACATGGACAGTGACAACCAAACAGTAGAAGAGCATCTGGTTTCCACATAAAGCATCTGATGTTTGTTTCAGTCTCGTCATCATTCGTTAGTAAAGAGAAACAGCTGATCGGTCATGACTAGTCCGAATTCATGACATGTTTGTGTTTCCTCTTGTGTGTTCTTTTACGCGGAGACGACATGATTAGAGAAAATATCAGTGTAAGTCAATGGGAGACAGAGCTCCTCTCGTGGACACCAGTGGTATTACAGCTTTAACTTAGCAAAAATATCACATGACCGATGTTTACTTAATTCCTCCCCATCATCATCCTCTTCTCTTCCTCCTCTTTCTCCTCATGTTTGTTCTTTTTTTTCATTATTTTTCTAATTTTTGTTCTTTATCAGCAGATTAACCATAATGAAAATGTTTCAGTCATAAAAGAAAAAACATTTCACTGTTCGCAAACCACTGACAAAATCCAACTCCTTTTTGTTTGTTGCTTTTAGTTGATTTGTTCAGCTGTTCAGATTGTGTTTTTTTTTTTTTTTTTTTTGTTTGGAAGTTGTGTTTTCATTTTTTATTTATTTATTAATTTTTCCTTCATTTTTGCTGTTGTAATTTTTATTTTATTTTATTTTTTTTTACATTTTTGGAGTGTTTTGTTTGTTTCTTCATTCTTTTGGACCACTTTGCTAAGTTTTTGTTATTGTTTTACGCTCTTTTCCCCTAAATCATCAGACTAATGTTAATGGAAATGAGTTTTTGGAATATAAAAAACATTTTGTCTCAATTCTACAGAACTACAGTGTTATAATCCATCTTTTCTTTAATAAATGAATGATCATATTGAGACAAAGTTCGTGTGCAGAAAAAACACCTCCAACTGTAGCTGGAAAGAGATTTCAGAGTGTTTATTTGTGCAAGGGTTTTTATATTTATTTATTTATTGTTTTTGTTTGTTTGTGTTTTTTTTGTTTGTTTTTTTCAAATTTTCCATTGACATGTCCATCTTAGGCACATATCGATATTCACATGCACATTGTACATTGATTTATATTTACATGTGTAATATAGGCTCATTTTCTCAAGTCTGTATCGCTAATATATCCTTTTCTAAACAATAAAAACAAAGTAATAGAAAGAACATAAAAAACACAGTACACATTTAAGAGTGACCCTGTAGCTGTGATTGTTGATCAAATCAGGCCTTTGGATGATCATTTATCCAACCCATTTTCCCCCAATATGAAGCTAAAAGTTCCGGTCTGGGATGTCCACTGGAAAAAATCTAAAGCTCACCAAGTATATTTTTCTTATTTCTATTCCAAATATCTCATCACATGTAAAATAAAACATAATCATCTAAAGAATAACTTTTCAGGGAGATATACAAACTGATTTTTTAGAAAATAGATCCGGAAAATCTGATTTGAAGAAATCTGACCAAGATCCTTTAAACTTGTTCCATTGGCAGATTTGTTTGTGTTTGAATTAAGCACAAAACAAAAAAATATCTGCCAGTGGAACAAGTTTAGTTTAGTTTATTTCAGACACAGACATAATACAAAACGCAGGGGAATAACAACAACAATGAAACAAAACAGACAATTAAACAAACAAAAAAAAACTAAATAAAAAAAAAAGAAAAATTGTTGTGCCTGAAAGGGAGTAGGAAGAAGCCAACACTTATCCAGTCCCACTCCCGATTCCAGTCCTCAGACTGTTCATACTTAATCACCCACTAAACAACATAAGATCATGATCATCTATAAACACAGCCTTACAAACATGCGCGCGCGCACACACACACACACACACACACACACACACCAGTTTGTATTTACATCTGTACACCCAGCCCACATGCACACCCCTATATTTATACACACACCCTACAATAGAACAATCTGACCATCCAATAACATTCACACTCTTCCTTGAACTGTGAAAAGAACATTTCTTTGTACATTTTTTTGAATGTCTGGACACTGTCTGAGCTCTACCTCCAACCCGTTCCAAAGGTTGTGAAAGTGATCGGGTCAGATTTCTTCAAATCCGATTTTCTCGATGTCGAACCCGTGTAAAGAGCGTCTGTTCATCCACCACTCGGCTCAACAGAGGCCGTTTTCAGCCGAAGGTCAGGCCAGACCGTCCTCCCAGAGGTCACTGCTGCGTCCCAGGCCACACCTCTGCACGACCGCATGACGCACACACGCCATCGCACACACACACACACACACACACACACACACACATTTAGAGCGAGGAGCAGGTCATATGATGCAGACTGTGAATCAGACAAACCCTCCCATTCACATCCATGCACAGTACGAGCACATGGAGGAGACACAAGGTCGGCGTGTTCTGCAGAGGTTAACGGCTGCACATGCACCGTGATAAATGTGGACCCAGACCATCAGGAAGGGGCCGCGGTGGATGGCGTGTCGCCACGGGAACCTGCCACCAAACGGGCCTCGTGTCCTTGAGTCTTTTTATTCCAGGACAGACACTGATGGGGTTTGATTCACAGCAGAGGCCGAGCAGAAAACCAGTGAACAGAGTGGAAGAAAGAGATTATTCAGACGATAAACGGTTAAAATGACGTCTGGAGAAAGTGTTGGACGAGTTTAAAGTCGTAGGAGAAGCTCAGAAAGTGTATAGAAACAGGTCACGAAGAGTCACGTAACAACTGCAGCGATCGATCGTGTAATAAAAACATCAGCTTTAACTGGAAAATTTACACCAGGTGATTAGTTACATCATCACTCTGCTCATTCTCTGTTCATGTTTCTGTATTATTTTGCTTATTTCCTGCATATTTTGTTTATTTTCTGTATTATTTTGCAGATTTTCGATTCATTTGTATAAATGTAGTCAATCAAAATCAACAAAATGAGCAGAAAATGAAACTAAAACCTAAGAATACTCCGGTTTTTATGTTATTTTTGTCTTTTCCTAATCGTTCAATGTGTTTCTGACTAAAAATCTGTCTTTAATATGATTTGACTGTTATTTTCATCCTTATTTTTACTGATGTGAATGTTTTTATCCATATCACTGATGTGTTCTTTACATATCAGAGAAAATCTGTTCACTTCTCAGGTAAAATGTGCAGCGGTGGCTGTTGGAGTTTATTTGTGTTGGTCTTTACGTCTCCACTGCATTAAAGAATCAATCTACTTAATTAACCCGGTGGTTTTTCATCCTCCTGCCTGATGGAAGTGGCAACACTTTGTCGAGATGGCGACAAATATCTAGCGACGATGATTAAATCATGGTGATGAACGAATAGTCCTTTCAGGTGGCGGTGTCGTATTTTTAATTAAAGGGCTGTTGCGCTGTGAATTTTCTGTCTGATTAGAGACAACTGTGAGCAGAGACTACGACTCCCACAATGCATTTCAGCAGTAAAACAGAATAAGACTGTGTAAAAATAAAGACTTACCTTCACCATTTACATGAATCTGAGGGACAGGAGTAGTTCAACAACAGAACCAGACAGAAAAACAGAATTAAAGATGAAAATAAAACTTTCAGCAGGATTTAAAGAGGGTTTTAATCTCATTTTTTCATAAGTTTAAAGTTCAACCATGATTGAGTGAGTTTTAGCTTTAATCTTCCAGTTGCATTTTGGGAATTGAACTAATTATGTAAGGTAGAGTGTTTCACAAGAATGACCGATGTTGCACAATTATTCACAGTTTATTTGTGTTTAAATGTTCAGGTTCTGCGTGTAACAGGAGTGGACACGATGGCTTCCACACCAAACCTCGAATGAGACTGAGAATGATGCCAAACCCACATGTGTGTGTGTGGAGGGGGGGTTGACTTTCAGGCCAATCAGAGGCCCGCTTTTCAAATGGTACATCAATTGACCAATCAAATCGTTTGTTTCTTGGTGAAATGTGGAACCAGAAGTCAGTTGCTTCTTGTGTACTTGAGACGATCTTTTGTTGTATTATAGCGAGAAAAAAGATGGATTTAATGAAAATTAGGAACTAACAAGCTGAGACACATTTATACAGATATTTAACACAGCTTTGACCAAGACGTGCACTGTTTTTTTTTTTTTTTTTGGGCCGTGTTTTTGGAAAATTGTGCACATCGCGGCTGCACAGCTCGCTACTTAAAACTATGTTATCGGGTCTAAAGTCCTGTAAAAGTACCAGATACCAAAATAAACCCGGTTTCATCGAAGTACTCGGGTACTTTTACAGACCAGGGTCCGTTTAGTGTGGACGGTGCAAATGCTCATGGACTAATTCAGGTTTGGAAGGAGGAGTTTTACTCATAAGATGGTACTTTTGTTGCTTTTATCGACATAAACCATCGGAGCGCTCCCTTCAGCGCCCACAGTGAAGTGTTTTAAGTCTTGTCTTAAGAGCCACTTTTATTCTCTGGCTTCTACATGTAACTGTGCATGAGTTGTGTGGTCCTCTGGTTTTTATTTATTTATTTTTAATTGATTTTAGTCCTTTTAACTATTTGATTTTAGTGTTTTATTTAGACCACTGTTGCAGTTCTTTGGACTAATTTATTCTTTTTAGTTTTTCTTTTAATTTTTTAAAATAGTTTTTATAATGTTCATCACTTTAGAAACATTCTTGTTGTTTAAATGTGCTACAGAAATAAAGTGGTTGGATTTGACTCATACATTTTACACAGAAGCGGACACATTAACATAGATGTGAGGGTCTGTCAGTGCGTCTTCTCTGTCCTTTTATTTTCCCTTCAGCTGTTCCTCGGTTCCACCCGTGTCAGCGCCGTCGAAAAACGCAGCCCTGTTGTACACGGAAACACATTCTAAAGAGTCTGTGAAATGTGGAACAGCGCAAGGTTCTGTGCATGAATGAGTGTATTATGCAGCCATTTTCTCTGCGTCATAACTCTTAAACGCCGGTGTCATGACTCTCATGTGGAGGCACAGTTTAAAATGTATGATAATGTTTCATGTGGCCTTTTACAGTCGTATGGAACCGTTGCACAAGAAAAGAATAACTGTTTAATTTAATACGAGAGCAACGAAGGCTTTAAAACGCAGCAAGGAGGTTTTCTTCCAAGAAATATGAGGAAAGGTGAAGAAAATGGAGTCTGGGGAACTCACTGAATAAGATTAAAATTTATTAAGATGGAAATTACATTAGAGAATCATGATGCCTTAAATTCCTGCTGTGAAAAATGCAAAATGTAAAGGACACAAACAATAATGCCCTTTCATTTGTGGACATTGGGTTTACAGTCTGGTCTGTTTTCACTCATGGATGTATTTTTTTTCTTCTTCTGTGGTGTTTGCTGTTCATTGTTTCATTCATGTAAATCAGTCTGGATGTTGTGACGATTCACGTTGACACAAAAAAGAAACTGGAATCAAACGCGTTAAAGATATAGTAATGGACCTGTTTTTGAAAGTGTTAGAGCAGAAAACACTTAAAAAATGTAGGAAGTAAAAGAAAAAAAGTGAGGAGATACTAAAATAATGAAGTATTGATGGTGTAATTCTGTTTGCAGTTTTATAAATCGATCTTATTTCGTAAAATATCAGTAGTTTCTTTGTTTTGTTAAAGGTGTAATACCACTGACGGACACTAGATGCTGCTCTATTTTCTGACACTGAGCTTTTCTGTAAAACACCAATAATGTTTTTCCAGGACTCTCTCCAGTCTTCTTATTTTTATTTGGATGCTCTGATGTGTGCTCTGTTCCTCTGAAATAACGGTTTGAAACTGGATGAGTTTTATTGTATTTAATAAAACCCTTTTTTTTTCTGCAGGGGTCATAGAATTCTGACCCACGGGCGACTTTTCTGTCTGACACCGGCCCCTAGCTAACGTTTAGCATTAGCTCACCCATCACGCCTCATCCTCCTGTAGCTCCACCCCTTTCACCCAAATATGGTCACTTCCAGAGGACACCAACACTGTCCTAATCAATACGATAAAGAAAATATTTACACCCCTGTCATGGTTTTTGCACCAAAAGTGTTCATGAGGATGCTGATGGATGTTTATTGTTGCTATGGTTATGAAAAGAGTCTCTTCCACATCACTGCTTTGTCCATTACTGGGTGTAATTTTTTAAATGCTGTTGTTGTTGAGAAAAAAGTTTAAGCATTTTTCAATTCAGGCAAAAATGTGAAAGTGTCTGAATTTCCAATCTGTGGCTGATTTATGAAGACAGAACAGACCAAACATGACTGTTACACTGCAAAAAATCTAAATGTTACCACATGTATTTTTCCCATTTCTAGTCCAAATATCTGATCACACTTAAAATCCGACCGAATCACCTCAAGAGGAACTTTTCAGTGAGAATGAAGACCTGATTTATGGACAATAGTTCTGGAAAATCTGACCAAGATAATTTTCACTTGTTCCACTGGCAGATCTTCCAGTTGAACAAGTGTAAAATTGTCTTGGTCAGATTTTCCAGAACTATTGTCTGTAAATCAGTTCTTCTATCTGAGTAAAAAGTTCCTCTTTAGGTGATTCTGTCTAATTTTAAGTATGATAAGATATTTTAGAAACTGGACTAAAGTGAGGACAAATGTGAAGTTTAGATGGACTGGGGTTGTGGAAATTATGGGATGGACCTGATGATGCATTTACGTTTTTCAATCCTTTGGCAAGGTTTAAATAAAAAAAAAAAAAGGAGCCTTAATTTTAATATTATTTAGGAATACTGAATGGAGATTGTAGATCTGTTTTTGTTGTGTATTTTTTTACAGTGTGAATGAAGCTCGATGCTGCTCACATTTAAACTGATGTATCAGGTGAAAAGGATAGGCCAAAAAAAAAAATCAGCTTTTCCTTGTAGCCTAATCCTTATTAGTTTATATGTTTCTTCTGATTATTGTACTGAGTGCAATGATTAATGTATAAACCAAAAATAAATTCATATATTCTGACTAGAAATGAGAAAAATACACTTGGTAAGATTTAGATTTTTTTCCAGTGTACAAATGTTTCAAGATGGAAACTGAGACTAAAGACACCGCGAGGACACGTCATCAATATTTTTTTTTAATTCAGTCACAGAATGTGTTTGTGTGAACTTCTGATCTGAGGTTGATTGGTGCAGGTCATGGATAGAACCTGTTTTTATTTTATCATATTAATCCTTTAGTGTTCGATCATAAATCCCAGAGCTGTCAGTCACTTCCTCCTCTGTCATTGTTGACAGTGCTGATATCTTAAGTCCCGCCTCTTTTATCCTTTGATTTCTTGGTGAGATAGAGACGATGCTGTATATTTATTGCTCTTTGAGGATGTTTCTCTGTAAAGGTTGAACTAAGTATGATTTTTAAAAATGTTTTTTTACATAAACAGACACAGGCCTCAGCGTCACACATGGCATAACCTTCCATTCATGCCTCTCCAACCTCTTACTTTATATTTCTATTTATTATTTGTATTTTTTTGTGTTGTATAAAAAGTCATTAAAGATACTGACCAGAAAGAGTGATATTAACTTAGTGTAAAGGTTATAAATACGACTCGTCACAGAGTCATTTCCTCTTCCTTGTTGTGTTTCTGCATCTTGGGGATAAATCTCATTGATGCTGTTTCACATGTATGTTTAATGCAGCCGCGCAGACGAACAAACGCACACAGATTCATTACCATGAACAGGAAGAGGATGAATGAAGTGAAAGAGAAACGGCTTCAAATGATCAGAAAATAGAGAAGAGGAAGAGGAGGCAGTTTGAGTGAGTCATGAGTGGAAGAAGAAGCAGCAGTGGCTGGTTAAAGAGTAGAAGGAGGAGGGGAGGGGTGGTGGGTGTGTGTGTGTGTGTGGGGGGGGTATCGACTCTGTCATTCGCACAGGGGGGGAGGAGCCCAAACCTCTGCATGGAGAGAGGAGGGATGGAGGTACTGCCAGGCAGAAAGAAAGAAAGAGGTCAGGAGGGGGAGAGGAGGAGGATGGAGCATGGAGGAGGGGGGGTCATGGCTCGGAGGGGAGGGGGGGGGAGGAGATGGAAGAGGGAGGACTGAGAGGGGGAGGGGAGGCCAAGGCAGATGAACCAACACGTGGAGGTTTTTATTTCATCCTTTCACTTAAGCACATTTTTAACAGAAACAGTAGAAACGGGTCCATGTTTCAGAGGAAATCCAGTTCCATCGTCCCGTCACGTCCACCTGCACAGACCTGGAGTTCACTGACCTCTGGGGGCTTTCATCCGTGACCTTGACCTCTGTCTGCCAGCATCGTTTCCCATGGTGCGTTTGGGCGCATCATTCTGTCAAACTGTTCATAAGATTCAAGCATGTCTTCTTATCCAATCAGTCGATGCACAGAATGTACAGAGAACGGAGGTAGTGGTGCTGGTGTGTCATTTCAACATTCATTCATTCATTCATCTTCTATACACGCTTAATCCTCATTAGGGTCACGGGGGTCGCATGGAGCCTATCCCAGCTGCTTAGGGCGAAGGCGGGGTACACCC
>JAQQZY010000027.1:6706974-6720253 GCA_030068375.1 Ostorhinchus rueppellii | reverse complement strand
TCCATTGGCTGCCTGGTTTGGGAAATACTGCAGAGAAAAATCACATCTGGAAATACAAGTGTTCAGGCCTTGGACAAGGTTGTGCTCTGAAAATATTTACATCTTTTCAATATTAATAACATGCAAACTTGCATTCAATCAGCAGCAGTAGCATTATTTCAGGTTTGTTTTTAATAGAAAAACTATCATGTTAGAGTGATAGAAAACCACTGTGGTACCCCATGGAGTGGAAAACAGAAAGCTAATACAAAGAAAATAAGATAAATTATTGCACGACTTTATTGCATGTCGCGTTATTGCAATAACAATATTTTTGTGATAAATTGTGCAGCCCTAACCAACAGGTCTTCGTATGTTTCGTGTGCCTTCCAAAAATGGTCAAAGGACGGACAACTGGATCTTGAAACAAGTAGGCCTAAGTATTTGTAACTAAATCCTTTTATGCATGACTTCAATGTTGTCGACTGTTGTGAATGTCAGTACAACATATAACGCCACTAAAACATGCCTAAAACATAAATGGAGCCAAATAAACCATATGTTTATCTTCGCTGGGGTCCCTGCATCTGAACTGTCCAAACACTTTGTGAAGAGTTGTTCTTGACCTCATGCATCCAGTCAATGTGTTCCACCAGGAAACATCAACACGGATCAGACACATGCACACACACACTCAGCTGCCATCTGACTCATGTACATTGTTGAAGTTTGCCTGAGCTGCACTGAAATAGACCGATGAGTGTGTGTGGGATCATGATTCAGTCTGTTTCTATTATTGGAGCTGAGTCTCTCTGGGCCGAGCTCCAAACCTACTTCTGTGCTGGGGCAGCAGGTAGCTTAGCTCACGTGGTGGAAGCAGAGGGAAGCCATTAGCCTAGCCTGAAGCGTGGGTTGGTTATATGTTTATGTTGTTCACCAGCATCATTGCATCGACCTGCAGTGGGTTCAGCTGACGCCTCAGATTACATTACATTACATGTCAGTATTCGACCACTTGAAACAGCTGCTCATGTGAGAGTCAGGGGTTTGAAGATGAAGCAACGTTTCTTTATTATACAATTATTCATTTATAACATTAATATATACCCTAGAGACACTTGTGCAGTTGGAGAGTTAACATAAATACATGTTAAAAAGAAAACACAATCAAACCCTCTAACACACGTTGCAGCAGAAAATTAAAAACTAAATACCTGCTAATCAGAGAAGTAGAAATAGATATAAATATAGATATGAATGACTCATATAGTGGGCTAAAAGTTGGAAAAAGGCTTAAATGAATAGCTTGCTTAAGGTGCTAGGTAACAGAAGTTATAAAATCATAAGCTAAATGTATGAATAAATACAATAACAGTCGACTTCTGTAAAACAGAATGTAACATTAGCCACTTTATAATAATCATTTAATACAAGGATAAGAGACAAATGAAGGATTGTTTGGTATAGCTTTTCTTAGAGCAACATAGATTTTTATAATCTGGATTGAAACTTAAAAATATCTTCATCAATATGTGCATTTAATACAACATATAAATCCATTATAATAACAAAACATAAAACATTATCTGAATAAGTGTACATCTAGTTATAACAGAAGTATGCATAAAATAAGATTTTATTGAAATGAATTATGATTACGATATATCACATTTATTGATCATTGTATTTGTAGTAAATATTTAAACTGTATATAAATAATATAGTTCATACAGCTGATTATGTCAATCTGATTGCGTGCGAGGTAACTGAAAAAGTGTATGTGAACAGTTTGTACAGATGTTTTAAGGTTATTGTAATTAATTTAATTATTAGTTTGTAAAAAGGGGGCGGAGTCTATAAGTTATACTTCTTCCCACTCCTTTTCAAGCGCAGAAAAATGTTATTTAACCATGTTGAATGGTTCTGCTATCTGATGATTCTATGAGCTCCAAATAAAACTACACTAACTAACTAACTACAACTATTATTAAAAGTAAGACTGATATACATGGTGAGACTTGCAGTAGAAATTAAAATGTTATTAATAACTTTTAGCGTAAATTCCTTTAGACTGACTGTTATATGAAATAAACAAGTACAATGTGGTAATATTTTAAAATATTTTTGCCAGCTTTTGCATTGAACTAGTCAGGATTATAAATAATAGACGGCAGTAAATCAATAAATGTTCTTTCCCAATATCCATCAAATCTTGCTTTAAATAAAGGACTGTTCATTCACTTATTTCACTGAAATTGAAAACATACCAGTAACTGCTAACGTGAAGATCTGATCGGACAATCACACTAGTTTATAGTCCACATAAGCTGAATTTAATGTGTCAGTAAGAGGATATGTATCTGATTCCACTCTGAGGTCAGAGGGGTTTAGAACTTACGACCTTCACAGTGTCCAATCACTGGTCTCAGACCTCCCTGATAGTACTATCACCCCTTACAGTCCATTAATCAAAATATTAATCATGGTCTTACAGTATTATTAGTATCAGTAAGAGGAAAATCGAGACAGGAAAACACTGTGGAATCTCTCAGCCAACAGCTACAGCTCTGTTTCTGTATCTGATCGATATAAATGTGTAACTCTGTATCTCAGCCTTCCACAATGAAACACAGAGATGAACTGATGAACTGGTTTTTGAGAATGAAACTCAGCCAACAGGCCACAAATCACCGTCCAACACACACACACACACACTGCTTAATATAGCCTGAGTGTGTGTAGGAGGTCAGAACTCAGTCTGCTCTCGGTCGCTGCTATTTCTTACCGGTTCTCATCTGCTTTGACTCTTCTGTGTTTCTTGCCTCTCCGTCGGTTCTTCTTGTTGGGGCCGGCCGGGTTCCCAGGACCGGCACCGACTGCTGCTGCAAGGAAGGACAAAAAAAAAAAAAAACCCCAAAAAACTGAAATATTTCCACTCATATTCACTAATGACTTAAAGAAACCCAAACGCTTCTAACAGCTCATTAACATGACATTCAACCAGTTTGCACCAGACTGTGTATAAAAATAGTATAATATTATCAACCATGTATGAGTATTATGAATATTATGAGTATTGTTCAGAGTACTTTCAGTATTATGACAAGCTTCCATTTCCATGTGTCGTGCACAAACTGCATTCACATAGCAAAATTAAACTAAAATGAATCGTCTTCACTGGAAACAGACCTTCTGCTTAAACATTTAGTGACAGCTCATCTGACATAAAGTGGCCCTTTTATCTTTTATTTGAGGTGAGCGTCATGAACAGAAACCTCAGAGGTCACAAACAAAAACATATCAAATGAGCTACAGCAGCTGAAATAAAGATGAGACATGCATTTTGAAAGTGTCAAATCCAGGTTTGTTTGATGTAAATATATGTTACATAATTCCTTAATTAAGATAATTCACCATTTAATTAGAGTAAAATAAAATAAGTAAGTCAACAAACAAACTAATACACAGCTTATCAGGTTTTTCTTTGACACTGATGCTGTTAATATAACTTCAGTGAATTACATCCGGTTAGTTTCATGTGGTGGGTCTATTATTTATTTGTTTTAATGTAAAATGTTATTAATGGTTGTTATGAAGTGTGCCATGCTGTGTGTGGTTTATGTGCAGCAGTCACAGGCTGGTACCGTTAGCATTAGCATGTTAGCTCCAGACTCTAACATCATATTATTAGACTCTCAGCCAACAAACAGCACTGACAGCTGCACCACGACACCGACCCGGCTCAGAGACACCTTACCTATCAACATCCTGACTCCCAGTCCTCGAACCGAACCGAGCCGATGCGGTCTATTCCAGCCGGGATAAGTAACGGATTTTGTGCAGCTAGCTCGTTAGCCGCCGCTGTCCGGTTGAACTCCGCCGCAGATGGGCGGTGCAACCCGAGACAGTCCGGCTGACAGCGGTTCCGATGGTCCCCTACGTATCCCGGGTCAGAACAGGTCGTTGCGGTGCAGCGTGGTGAGCATGAGCCCGTGGCCTGTCAGTTAGCCCGGTTAGCCCCGTTAGATAACAGCTGATGGTCTGCTGTCAGTTAGCCTGTTAGCCTGTTAGCTCCGGCGGCAGATCCACAGACACATGGGCGGTTCGTCTCCGCGGTCCGGTCTGTTACGGTTCTGTAGTGGCTCTGTACCGGGTCCGCTCGTTTATTCTGGGTGTGTTTAACGTGTCGCTTCGGTCCTACCGTTCATGGTCTCAACAGCTGCTGACAGTCTGACACCGGACACCGGAGTTTACGCATGCGCAGTGTCCGACCACGCTGGGACTGAACCAAAGCAGGAGCAGAGGCGCAGCTACATACATGAGGAGGGGTCATACATGAACGGGGGGGGGGGTGTCCTACATGCAGGAGGAGGGGGTCCTACATGCAAACTTATGCTCACATTATGTCTTTCTCTCAAAATAACTTTTCTCTGTCAAAAGGTTTTCTGCAATTATGGCTTTATTTTTGTTCTGTTGTGACTTTTTCATCTCAAAATGTTCAAGTTAATGTTGTTATACTGTGAATATTATAATACACTAATTTTTAATCTTCAGCATGGATCTTATTCTGCCTCAGGATTAAAATGTTCATCTTCACATTGACGTTTCTTTATTGAGAAAATACTGTATATTTGTAAAAGAAATGAAGTCGCCCGGATAAAAAATAATGCTGTTTTTATATTATCTACAATTAATGTAAGAGTGAAACAAAAAGGCTTCATATTTCGTGCTTAGTCATATAACATTACTATGAATATTGTAAAAATGTTCAGATCTATTCATTATGATGAATAAACTCTCACACACAAATGGAGAACTGTTAAAATTATAACTTTATTTTTACATCATACAAATTGTGTTTGGCCTCCTGCCTCTTCACAATAAAAACACATTTCCATTGCAGACTGACGCGTCTTCATCATCATCATCATCCTCCTCAGAGAGGTATTTACAGGCACATTTACACACTGTTAGCAAACTGTACACAGTCAGTAGAAAAGCAGTTTGTGCTTCATCCTGGATTTATTTTATACAAACATTTAAACTTTTTATTCCCTTGTGTAGAAAAACATTTCATAACAAACAGAGCTCGTCCAATCGGAGCCGAGAATCTGTTTCATCACGACCCAGAATACAAGATTAGAAAACTGTACAGATGTTAGGAGGGTCAAAGGTCAAAGTGTCCTGACCTTCAGCCTCCTTTGACAAACACATCATGATCAGTGGCATGGAGGCGTTTAAGCTCCGCCTCTTATTTGTTTAAAAAAAAAAAAAAAAAGCTTTAAGAAGCACCAGAATCATCATCATCATCGTTGTCGTCGTCATCACACGCATGCAAAGGTCTATTCTGATCAGAGAACTACAGCTACGGGTCAAACACAGGCTCAAAAAACACGCAAGGCAAAACACAGAGAGAGCAGAGAGACGTTCAGAGTAACGGCAAATATCATCAGAAGAAGAAGAAAAGCAGAGACGCTGTGTTCAGTCAGCAGGAAGCTCGGAACAAGAGTCTGATTGTTCGTTTCAGACAGAGTCAGGACTTATTTATTCACTTATTGCCTCGGTTCGAGTCCATTTACAGAAAAACAGCAAGAAGAGCGTGATCCCAGGAAGATGAGGTGTCCTCACTGATTGCATCATTGCACCACGAAACACCACCAATGGCTCAAACAACAAACTGTTGCCATAGAGACACAGCTGATTATTTAAAGACACGTGGCTGAACCCAAACCTGCCTCCATCCCTGTGTGCTGTGATGCCTTCACTGTCATCACGTGAAGTTTGTGGCATTGTTTGACTAGAAAATTACATTTCACTTTGCACATTACAGTTTACTTTTGCATTTTACTGTTAACTTATGCAGATTTTTTTTTAAAAATTACCAGCTGTTTTTTTTTTAATGGTTTATTCATATATTTGTATGACCAAGATTTTGTTCTTTCAAAGATGATGTCATAAACAACTGAAATATTATCTATTTTAACATAAATAATGAAGATTTCTGGTACAAAATGGGCACAAATAACAGTAAAATCGAATAAATAAAAGTAAAGTAACATTGTATGAGCATTTTTAAAATTAGTGTTCTCGAATTTTGTCTGATAGGTCGATAATTACCCCCAAAGGGAAGGCAAGGGGTATTGTTTTTGGTTTGGTTTGTTTGTTTGTTTAACATTTTAGCACCAAAACTATTGGTTGAATTAATACCAAACTGCATCTATACAGTCGTGGAAAACATTATCAGACCACCTCTTGTTTTCTTCAGTTTTTTTTGTTCATTTTAATGCCTGGTCCACCTAAAGGTCCATTTATTTGGACAAATATAGTGAGAACAACAAAAATAGCTCACAGTAGTTTCATTTCAGAGCTGATATCTATCCATTGTCCATGTTTTCTTGATAAAACCAAAATCACTTCAGTTCTTCCATTGGTATCTGTGTCATTGTACTGACAAAAACAAAGCTTTTACACATTCCATGTTTTCTTTTCTGTCTGTTTTAGTCACGATACACACAGGAGTTAGGACTGGATTACAGAACCATTATTTTTGATGACTTTGGATGGTCTAATAACTTCTTTCCGCAATTGTAGATTGCCAGTGACTAAGAATAGATGGAGTTAAATTTTGGGAAAAGTAGGTCAAAGTTTAAATTTTTTATGAATTTTAAAAAAAACTTTTTTCCCTCCCATTTACTTATACTGGGCAAATTTCAGATGTCTATAAAAACATCAATTTTGTTTCAATTTACTTCAAACTTGCCACATATATGATGACATCAGCTGGATTGATGCCAAAATAAGATACAATACATGTGAGGGGTGGGGTTTGTTGTGCCCTGAACCACATGTTAACTTTTATTTCAGCTGATTGGTTGAGCTCTGATGGGAGGCGGTCCAACCTTCTGTCTTTCAAATGTCTCACCAAACTGAGTCAGTCCAGTCTGGCTCCTCTAAAGTTGCATTGATCGATATTTAACACAAGGATTCTGTAAATGTAAAGTGTCTCTGTTACTTAAGGAGGACTGACACCATCTCTGCAGCTGTTTTAGCCTCTTTCAGCAGCTGGTTTTGGTTTTACATTAAAATGTAATAACGTTTTCATGTCCGTGTAGCGTGTCAGGTTTTGGTGCTTCCCCCTAGTGGATAAAAATAACAACAAGATTAAAGGAGCATCCAGGTAATTTTTCACATTCACATCAGTTCCCCAAAACATCCAGCCATATTTGAATGTCTACAATATACAGCGAAAAAGCTTTAAATTCAGTTTTAAGGTGATTTCTACACCGGAAAATCTGTGTTCTATTGTGAAAATCACTGGGATGTTACTTTGATTTATTTACCACATCCAGACATTTGGATTCAGCCTCATGCGACAGCTTGTTTTCACAATTTACAGACCAAAATTATACGTAGCTATACAAACGTTAAGATAAAATGAGTTAAACGTAGCAAGGGCGAGATGCTAACTATTATTACACAGCAGTTCATATCTACTGTAACTTCAGTTTCCTTTCCTTTAATACGTCTATCTGGTTCAGTAAGGGTTAAACCAAATGTATTTATCCTCCCATGATACACTGGGACAAAAGATCAATCAAATAAGATCAATACAGCGACTGTCAGTCCCAACAGCGCCACCTAGCTGCAAGAGTGAAGGCACAGCTGGGATAAATAGGTATAAATAGGACTTATAGTATGTACACACAATAAGTTAGTAACAAGCTAACACGCACACAAACACACACTCGCACAGACTCCTCCCCCTCAGCTTTCAGATTGTTTTTATCGTCTCTTATTGGCTGCTTCATCATTCAGTGGGTTGGACTTCAGTGTCAAACTTTCAGTGTGATTTTTATCTCTGGTCATCAACAGAGGAAAGAACCAAAAAGAAGATAGGAAATGAAGCGAAAGCATCAATATCGGGTTCATTAACCTACAGCTGGAAGACTCAGGCTCTGATTGGTCCGTTTGTTTTGACTGACAGGAGCCAAACGTAGCCATACAGAAGCAAATATGACAACAAAAAAAAAAAAGAGCGGTTCTGTATTTTCACTGATACAGAAATAAATCCAAACTATTTATCTCCAACCAAACATAAATACATGTCAGCGTCAACAGACAGGAAGTACGTTCTGTTTGTTATGTTTCTTTGGAAGTTGCGACATTTTAGTTGTTGCTAAACAGGATTTCCATTTATGATCACCTTTTACTCACTATTATCCTGAATACACTTGATGTTCAGGAAAATATCTGAAATTATCAACTATAAAAATATATTTGAAGTATATTTTGACTCTCCTCAATTTTACAGATCATTTTCAGTTTTGGTTGACTCTCCTGGCTCTCATCGCATGGCTTCACACTTCCAGCACTTCCTGAGGGATTTCCGCATTTGATGAGGTTCTGTTGGAGATACACTATGTGGACAAAAGTATGTGGACACGTTGAATTCAGGTGTTTGTTTTCTAACAGGGGTCTGGGATACAAAATAATAACGACTATGACTATACATAATGGCTAATGATTATGTTGTGGTTATTTAGACTATTTAAATTTAGTAAAGATTATAATGTAAATTAAGTCCCTTGTCACACGTTTTTAAGTTTTGGACTGCTTCTGGGGTGTCCTGTTAAAAAATGTATCTTGAAAATGAATTACTGATTTTAATTGTTTGTTATAATTTTGTAATAAAATTGAATGATTGATTTGACTAATGTCAGAATATAGTTTTATATTATGGGATACATATTAGTGCATTGGTTAGTTTGATTTAAATTATCTGTGTTTCCAAAATGACTCAGAGATGGTTTTTACTTAATTTCTGTTAATATTGATTTTTTTTTATCCATCACTATCTATATTATAAAAGGGAAGTGGACTCTGTGTGTGTGTGTGTGTCTCAGGCATCACACTAAATCTATACACAGCTGACTGCTGCAGTTTTTCAGACTTATGGATTTTTTTGTTAAGGAACAGACTAGTGAAAACAGTAAGTTGATAAGACCAATATTTTGGGAGATATGATTAATTTTGGAATACAATAGTCTTAGTATCAAATTGCTATGGCCATGACAGATGACAGGAAATGTAGTACCATGCTGCATGATGGGAAATGAAGTTTCAAAACAAGAATGATATATTTGCTAACTTCAGTCCCTAGATATCGGTAATAACACATTACAGTAATTGTCGTTTTAAATGTTAAAGATTGATTTAACCATTTTTATGTCAATACTTACACATAGACTCATATCTTTTTCTAAAATTCAACTCTGCCCAGCATCAAAACAACCCACGGGTCAATGTTCTAGTGATTTTAAATGTTCTTCCTCCAAATTTCTTAAATATTTTTCATGCTCTGACTGTAAATAATAATTTTCTACCACAACTAACCATCTATTTTCTTCAAATCTGAGTGAGAAAGAAAAATCTCAAATAAAATTTTAAGGAAATATTGTTGTTTTTAAGTAAAATCCTCATGAACAGCACATTTTGTAGCTGTAGACATGATGTGTCCCAATACTTTCGTCAACATAGTTTATAAACATCTGTTAAATTAAATAAAGTACTTAAGTATCAGAGCGCTCATCTGATGGAAAAACGTTTATTACCTGAACCTGAGGTGATTTTACTCATAAGAATACAAATAAATAACACTTTCTGGATCCTGCTCCCAACAGCAAATGGATCTAAACCTGAACGGACCGAAAGAAAATTCACCTGAATCCTTTAAATAGAGTGAGTATCTATAGACGGAAGGTTTGAAACCCACCAGAACCTGGATTTAAATAAAGTTACGAAAAAAGAAATCTGACCTATTTTACAGCAGTTGGAATACTTCTGAGTATTTTATCCATATAAAGAAAAAATAAATTAATACAGCATTGATTGTTGATCTGCAGCCGGGCCTGATTAGAATTTATTTGGCATGTGCTAGAACCTGAGACCCGACCTGGAACTGAGGAAGACTGGGAAGACTGGGACCAGAACCAGCACAGGTCAGATAAAATAAAATAAAATAAAATAAAATAAAATAAAATACACTTGTGCTTATTCTGTTCTGAGCAGAAACTGAAATCACACTGAAAACACAACTTTTACATAACTTTAAAATGTCCCTGATTCTGTTATTGCGACCAGTCCAGGTCCACATCCCTTCTTTTTCGGGATTTTATTGTTAAAATAAGTCTTTGTTTTCCTTTTTTCTAAGATGCAGAGACGTGCTGGTTTCAGTAGTAAACTCAAGAAATACTGTCAGCGACACTGTCCATAAAAAACATCCAGCATGTCTGAGATCAGCAGATTAACAACCAGTCATTTTCAGAAGGAAGATTTAAAATTGTGCTTTCTGACTCTTCACACTGAGAACAGGCAGCAGGGAACTCTGGGTAATGTAGTTCCAAGGCAGCAGGTGGTGACGTGTTCCCTGATCTGATCGTTAGATTGTCGTTTTCCACCACAGAGTGTCGGATGGGTTAGTTTGGGTTTAAGTTTGGTTAAGTTTGGGTTTAAGCTAGGATTAGGTTTAATTTAAGGGTGAATCCAGGTTATTTTAAGGTTTGGGTTCTAGTTTTGTGGCTGTTGCTGCAGAGTGAAGAATCTAAACAACTGAATCTCCTGAGTCTGAATATAAAAACCTCATATGTCCCGCCCACCACGCACACGCTCACACACACAGGAAGACACGCTGTCAACAGGCCCCTCCTCCTCCCTGGTGTCTTCAGGATCAGGGGTCAAAGGTCAGTGCTTCTCGTTGGCTGATGTGGCGTCGGAGGTCATTAGAGGTCGGTGACCTTGTTCTCCACTAGGGCGGCGACCTGCTGCAGGCGATACGCCAACTGCATCTTCTGTCCAGAGCTGTCCTCCTCCAGGGACATGATGATCTGGTGGACGGTCAGGTGACACACGACAGCCAATCAGGGCACAGATTTTTATTCCTTAGTCTTTTTACCATTTGATGTTTTTATCGGTGTGAAGCACTTTATGACCTGGGGCTATGAAAAGTCCTGGAGAAAATAAACTGATCTCTTATTTCTGAAGCCCACACAAATATCGAAAGATTTGTGAGAATAGAAAAGAACAGAATAAAATAGAAAAGAATAGAATACAATAGAGTAGAGTAGGGTAGAGTAGAATAGAATAGAAAAGAATAGAATAGACTTTATTATCATTGTGTTTAATGAAATCATAAGTGCTACTCCAGTCAGTGCAACTCTATAAACCAGAGTGAACAACAGTGTGAACAGAAAATTACATAAACTAAAAAGTAAAATAAGAGTAGAACTAAAAGTATAATAAAATAAAAACAGACATAAATAAAATATGAATAGAAACAATATTAACAATTTTAACACCTTGTATCTATGAAGGAGTCTACATAAAATAGTGCATTTATGTTTGAATAAATATTGAGTAAATATTGCAAGAACAGAGGAATGTAAAGGTCATGGAAATATTTGGAAATAATTTTTAACAATGTCCATTTTTGCACTGTAAAACACTGTTGACATGTCAATAACAGACCCAAATATAAAGAAACATCAGCAAACATTACACGGAGAGATTTGCACATTTTTTAATGCTACTTTTATATGTACATATATTTATTTATTTATTTATTACCTTGTTATATATCTCTAATTTGCAGCTATTTCTTTTCTTTTCTTTTCACTGAGGAATTCCTGATTTTTAATGTTTTTGCCATTTCATGAATACTACAAACTCAGCTCTAGAAGGTAACTCATGATCAGTGCCCTCATTTATATTTTAAGATGATAAAAAATATATGATCCTGCATAAAACCCGGGAACTTAGAACAGACGTACGCTGAGTTGAAGGTGCAGTGTCTTGTCTCATTGTTAAATACAGTACATGCACGTAGATAATAATGTATGTATGTACATTTGTATATAAACCTGTTCTGATATTACGTTTATTTGAAGTACTTTCATCCTGTTTAATGGAAACAGCATTTTTTTAAACTTGTCTTTTTAAACAATGATAATAAATGGGATTCTGATTCAGACTAGTCAGGTTTAGAGCCCATATTATCTCACATATTTGGTCTGATGTAAACAACCATAGTGGTGTGAACTGATGAGTTACATTTGTTAGACTTTTACCCAAATAAAAAAAAAAAAGGCTGTGATGTTCTGCATTTGTGGAACTTGTCTGATGTAAATGACATATACTTAATTAAGGTACTTTTAGTAGCTGTAAAAAAAAAAGCTATTACCAGGAACTGAGGAAAGACAGAAGCACCAACAAAAGAACTAAAAAATCAGAATTATTGAATGAATATAAATAAATAAAAACAACTGACAAACTGGAGTGAATAATGCGACTGTAATTTCATGTAGTGTACCCAGGCAAGGTTTGTCTGTTGGTTTTTTGTTGTTTGTGCTGATTATGTGGTTGTAAAATAAATAAAAAAAAAAAAACTTAAGTGAAAAACAAAAGATAAAAAATTAAAAAAGGATGCGTGTGTTTTTTACCTGGTCATAATACTTGTTGATGTACTTGTAGAGTTCATGAAGAGCAACGAGGCTGTTCATCTCTGAGGCAAAACTCTGCAAAAAAACCAAACCAAAACAGACAAATAGATGATGTGAACATGCTGGTTCAGTTTTCTACTGCTTTGAATTCTATGTTAGATCATTCTGAAAACAACTGAACACATATTTTCTTCTGTTTTTATCATACATCTGAAACCTGTTCTCTAAATCAAAATCTACTTTTTAAACATTTTTTAAGAAAATCAGAGCAGAAAAATCAGCCACCATATATATGCACACAGAAATAAGGATGTAGAGTATAAATACAACAGGTCCTGGAGTTTGTAGAAATTCCTGCTCAAACGTTGAAGGAAGTATGTGAGTTTTTACACTTAAAACGTATATTTCAGTGACGCAAAAATTCCATGTTGTTTATCAAGGTGTTGTCATTCTGCCTCTAATGAAGTCTTACATCTACAGCCTTATTTTTGGAAGTGGACATTATCTGTTTGCTATAATTGTTATTGTTTTCTTTAATTTCCATCCTGTGTTACTTGTGGAGGTTTGTGGGGATACAGGTGCTGCTGCGAAGGGGGAAAGAAAATAACTGAACTGTACTTGAAACTATACTGGACAACAAGACAATCTAATAAAAACTAGAAAAGCACTCAGAGCGCAGACCTCCGCCAAGCTTAATGTGACTCCCATCCAACAGTCGTACTTTTTTAGTGTTCCATATGCCCTGTCGTTCAATCAAATGTATCATTTATAGACAATACCTGTAATCTGATTACAGTAGTACTGGC
>JAQQZY010000027.1:6671807-6685709 GCA_030068375.1 Ostorhinchus rueppellii | reverse complement strand
CCGAATATAATAATGAAGAGAGTGCAGACTTCCACCCCCTTGTGGCCGACTGAAGTTACTGCAGCGAACGAACAAACAAACGAACGAACGAACACAAATTCAGGTGATCAGAATACTTCCTGGGCGGCGGTAATAAGAGAAAAAAAAGGGTGCATCCAAAACCCCAAATATATACACATGTACACACACATAAGATAAATAGAAAAAAAAAATGAATAAATACATATACAGTATTTAACAAATGTATTCTTCCATCTCCACCCAGTATAAGGTGTTTTCCACTGTTGCTATAGTTGAACAGTATTTCTGTTTACCTAAATATCTTTCTATGTTTGGATAATGTTAATCCACCAGTATATGTAAGATTGTTCAGATCCCCTTTTGAATGAACTAAAGTCAGTCAAATCCACGTGTCGGAACAGGAGAACGTTTGTGTAACTTAGTGGGGTCAGGTACCTGGTGAGGGCTGCAGGTGAATATATGTGTGTTCTCTGGTGTCTTCTCTACAGACGCCGTCAGGTTAAACTGGATTCCTTGGATTTCTACGACGCACACGTACTGAGCCTCGTCCTGAAAAAACAGACATATTTAACAGGACGGCACAGAAGCAACCAGTGGAAACGAGCAGACTGTGAACCGGACCAGGCCTTTCTTACTGTGTAGACGTCCAGGTTTTGCCCCTGCAGCACTACGGTGGTGCTCAGGCCCATGGGCACAAGGGCGGAGCTCTGCAGGGCGTAGACCAGAGGACAGGAGGCGGGGCCTGGAGAATCCTGTTGACAGAGAACATTCAGTCAGAGAGAAAAGAACACATGTTCAAACCAAAGACCATACATCAGATCTAAACAGAACCCAGTGTGAACCAGGAACGCCCACAGGTCCGTCTGTGGCGCTTCCACATCAGAGTTCCTCGAGTTTATCTTTTCTTAAGTGTTTTTTCAATGTTTATTCTTGTATTATCCTCAGTGTTTTGCGTTCTTTTTTGTTTTACACTTAACTTTCTACAGGACCTTTAACTTTGTTTTTCTCCAAAGTTTTTTTTTTTTTAATTGAATTTTTATATAATACAATTGAATATATAAATAAAATTCAAAGAGATATTTATGTATCAACACTCCAACAGTGACTTTTCTTTTTTTTTTCTTCTTGATTTGTATTTCTTCAACTTGAGCCATAAACAGTGCCAATTGCTCCATAACTGTCATATTTTTAACTCTTTAAATGACATGTTTGTAATGTAAATAAACAAATTTTGTTCCACTTTTTTTTTTACACTTTTACAGTTTTTATTATTTATTCATCCTTTTGTCATACAGAACAAACAACAATCAGCAACAGATAATAAAAAACCTTTCTCTATATTTTCAAAGCTTTGTAAATAAACAACATATATTTAACTGTTTTATATAAAAATAATATTCTTTAAAGTCATTTTTTGTGAAATATAAACTGAAAAATGAATAAATCTGTCAATTAATAAATGAACCTTTCACCAATAAAAAATATATACTTATCTATTCGAACTCATTTCGAATAATATAAAATAGAAATGTTCTTAGAATGTCTAGATGATCGACAATAAAACTAGTATATGAATGTATTTATTGTGTTTTATATTTCAGCATTAGTTCTCATTATTTATTTCGTATTCAGTATATGATGACTTATTTAATGGATGTTTCCTAAAGTATTTCCAGTACCCCCCGGACTTTTATGTGTCCCCCACTTTGGGAAACCCTGAGAAGATGACAGTGTTTCCATGGTAACTGTGGAGCCTCCGCATGTCCACATATGGTCATATATGATGACCATGAAAAGAATAAGAACTGTATTTTATACCAATTATTTACATGTATTGATAGAATTAGTGGATCAACAGGTATTCAACTTTTTATATCAGTGCATGACTTTGGTCTCCAGGGGATGTTTGGGTCTTTATGGGTTAATACTGTGTGTTTTTTCTCCATATTGGTGGTTGTTGTTCACTTTCCTGCTTAATTCTGTCTCAACAGTCTGTGTTTCCAACAAATCCCAGACACTTTTGGACCGTTCCATCCATATCAGATACAGCGATGTAGTAAATGACTCACTACGTCTGGGGCGGTGAAATATATGCAGATAGAACACACATGGCAGTTGGCATGTTAGAATGGCATTAGGACTGAAGTATAGAGTGGTGTTACCATGGAAACCATCTATCTATCGATCTGTAATGGAGTTGAAGATGCAGGACTGGATTTGTGCAGATATGCATGTGTCTGTTTTTTACTTCTATGTGTTTTAAGACGACAGTAACATCACAGACAGATGAACAGATGGACAGACAGCTGGATGGACAGCTGGACAGACAGACAGCTGTTCTCACCCTCTGGTTGAAGATGATGTGTTGGTTTGGACAGCTGTGGTTGTGGGTGCAGAGTTGATCCAGAGGACACCAGTTACACCTCCACACACTGTCTACACAGGACAGACACCTGAAACACAGCATTAGTATTAGCATTAGTATCATCATCATCATCATCATCAACATCATCATAATTATCATCATCATCATCATTATCATCATCATCATCATCACCATCACCACCATCATCATCATCATTATCATCAGTATCATCATCATCATAATTATCATCAATCATCATCATCACCATCATCATCATCATCACCATCATCATCATCATCATCATCATCATCATCATCATCATGATCATCATCATCATGATCATCATCATCATGATCATCATCATCATCATCATAATTATCATCATCATCATCATCATCATTATCATCATCATCATCATCATCATCATCATCACCATCACCACCATCATCATCATCATTATCATCAGTATCATCATCATCATCATAATTATCATCAATCATCATCATCACCACCATCATCATCATCATCACCATCACTCATCACCATCAACACCATCACCACCATTATCATCATCATCATCATCATCATCAATCATCATCATCACCACCACCATCATCATCATCATCATCATCATCATCACCATCACTCATCATCATCATCACCATCACCACCATTATCATCATCATTATCATCATCATCATCAGTATCATCATCATCATCATCATCGTCATCATAATTATCATCAATCATCATCATCATCATCACCATCAATCATCACCATCATCAATCATCACCATCATCATCATCATCATCATCATCATCATCATCATCATCATCTTCGTCGTCTTACTGGGAGCTCTGGTTCAGTCGACTGACGGCTCCACAGTCGTAGAATGTCATGTTGCCCGTGGTGATGGTCACATGTTTAAACTTCAGCGCCACAGACAGGATCATGTGATCTGGAAGAAGGTCACATGTCATTAATGTCCTTTAATCCACATCCACGTCTGTCTTTCACTATTTTCTTGTTATAGTTTTTACATGTTTTTATCTCTTTTATTCTTTTCATCCTCTTTTTTATGCTTTAATTGAATATTATTTTACACAAGATGTATTCTCAAGGGTCGAAATATATAGTAGTAGTAATACACACACACACACACACACACACACACACACACACACACACACACACACACACACACACACATACACATATATATTTGTTTGAAAACCTCACCACTTCCTGCCGGCATCGGTGGGAGGAGCTCTGGCTGAGGTGACTGACAGGTGATGCTGCTTCCTGTAATGATGGCGGGCTGAGGCGGGAGGTGGTCAAATACGCAGGAGAGTGGCTCCGCTTCCGTGAGGGTGGGGAGCTGGACGACTGACAGCGTTACCTAGGAGACAGAGTTAGAACAGTGAATGAAAAAAAGAGGATAAAACTAAAAGTAACAGTTTTATTAACTGTAATAAAAAGAAAAACCTAGAGATCAGAAAAGTAGAAAGACCCTGAATTAAAAGGAATGAAGGAATAAAAAACAGGGTTCCTTTAATAAAAACTGTACTTCATGTCACACTTTCTTTCATTTAAACATTTTTCAGCTTCTATAAATCAAACATTTCCTCATAAACCTGAAAAACTACATAAAAACTCAAGTAAAACTTTTCAAAATAAAACTAAAATATTAAAAACAAATGGAAACACTCAAAAGCGATGTGTAAAAAACTGTACCGATGGATACACAGAATCAATAATCAATCCATAATCATTCTGTATTCTTTTTTTTGTGTTTCTGTGCGTCTCTACCTGTGTTGGCTCATCTCTGCTCTGATTGGCTGGCTGCAGACTCTCCACTGTCACACACTGATTGGTCGGTTCGAAGCTCCACAGCCAATGATTGGGCTGCGTGTGACGCTGACACTCATGTTTACGGGAACATCTGACAGGAAATGAAAAACACCAGCAGAAATGATGATCAACAACTGAGATCAATGGAAGAAGAAAAGAGAAAAACACACTGAAATGTTCTGTTTTTAAAACCATTATCAGCAAAAGACAGTAAAAGTCTGAAATAGTCAGTGTTCATAGTGTGTTTATAAACTCTATTAGATGTTTCTGATTGATTTCCTGTTGCACAAAAGGCTGAGTTTATCTGAATGATGTCATAAACTGTTGTTTTTCACATCCTGTAAGATCATCATATCATTAGTCTAAGGCATATTTTATGACTAGAAAACATGTCATTAACCTTATTTCAACACTACATAAGCATCATGTGGTAAAGCAGAGAGAGAATCTGCCTTTAACATAACATTGAACCAGTTCTTCACCATCACAGGGTCTCGTTTTTGCATCTTTACGTGGACTAATGAGGTTTTGGGACGTTACTGAAGACACGTTTAGGACCAGATGACATGGAGACAAAGGTTAAAGTATCAGAACCGTAAACGGACTCACCGTCCCTCCAGCACACACCATCCACAGTACGGGTCTCTGATGGTGAGACAGGACTGACAGTCGGTCTGTCTCTCACAGGACGACACTGGGACCTTGGACAGCTGCGAGACAGACAGGTAAAAGGTCAAAGGTCAGACTGACACACAGGAGAACACAGTGTACACGGGTGGAACCCTCAGGACGTCCTGCTGCTCACCCTGCTGCTGGTTAAAACGTAGACGTGCTGCTGATCGTTGTCCAATAGGAGGTCGGCGCTGATGGCGGTGGCGTCCACTGGCACACTGCCGTAACGGTCACCTGATGAATCAGAGCGCACCAACACCTGCAACAACAACAACAACAACACGGATCAGTCTGAGGGAGAATCCACAGAATAAACGTCAGTGTACAGAAGGACATCAGGCTCATTTCAGTTCAAACTCAAATGGGTCAAAGCAGGAAAATAATAACATCATAACCTACAGATAAAAGCTCCATATGCTACGCTTTATTTTAATGCAAAGAAAAAGGGCCATTTTACCAATACTCTGCCTAAGCTTCTCATTTACACGTGCATTAAAACCTACAGATCACAGTGGAAACATGCATGCTAGGTGAACTCTCCTGTCAGTGCTGTAGACCAGGGGAGTTCAGGTTCAACATTCAACCCAGTATGATCTGTAAAATAATAACATAATGACCTATAAACAATATCAACTATAAAGGTTTCTCTGTGTTTTATGTTGATAACAGTGAACTTTAATGAACATAAGTAGGAATCTATCTTATAAAAGCCAAGTAGCCTCTGTGTGTGTGTGTGTGTGTGTTTGAAGTATCACACTAAATCCGTACACAGCTGACTGCTGCAGTTTGTCATACTTATTTTTACTCAATGAAGACAGTAGCCAAAACGGCAAGTAGATTGAACCAATATTTTGGGAGATATTAGGCATATTATAAAATGTCTAATACAACAGCCTGAATAAATAAACATAAAAATGTTCTTTTGTTCTGGTTCCTTTATTGTGTCTTTTGCCAGATTTTTGACTCAGATTTACACCTTAAATACGCCAAATAAAGATTGTTTCTGTTTGTTTAAGTGTAAAGTACGGGCTGCCAACAACCCACCAACCACAAAACCTCCGACAAAAACAATCAAACATTTTTACATCTATAGTAAAAGTGAAAAATGCATCCTTTGACGTCGATCTACGTTATAAAAGCCCAGTGGCCTCTGTGTGTGTGTCTCAAACATCACACTAAATCCATACAGAGCTGACTGCTGCAGTTTGTCATACTTATGTATTTTTAATCAAGGAAGACAGTAGCAAAAACCGCAAGTTGATCGGACAAACATTTAGGGAGATATTACTTATTTTATAATACAATACCCTTATAAACACGTTGCGATGGCCAGATCACTTTGGCAGTGACTGCTGGACAAATGCGGTACAGCCTGTTTGAATACGCAACAGCATAAAAACAACCATGTCTAGAACCTGTGGATCCACACGGGTCAGTTCACTGGTTAAAGTATAAAGGTGAAGAAAAGGTAAAAACTAAATAGAAATTTACAGAGAACACTGTGAAATATTGAAGGTAAAAACCAAAAAAAGAAAAACAGTCAAACAGCTATTTACATGACTGGACTAATCAGCTGATGTATAACAAACAATGGGTCAATTATCAAAATATTATAGCGTCAAAATAATCATAACTATTAATTATTATAATTTAACCCATAAAGACCCAAAATCGACCAAAACATCTACTGATATAAAAGGTTTAATACCTGTTCATCCATTAAATCTATCATTACATGTAAATAATTGGTGTCAAAAACAGTTCTTCAGCTTTTCATGGTCATCAGATGTGACCCATTTGGACGTTCAGAGGCTTCGTAGTTACCATGGAAACACTGTCATCTTCTACAGCCTTAATTCACCAGTAAAACCCATGGAGTTGGATCAGTGACAGTGGATGGACACTTATTTTTATATTTAGTTCAAGATATTTTTGTTGAAAATGTTTTTTTCACCTACATTTTTTCTGTTTTGATGTAATAACCATTGAATTTACTCCAACTTTTTATGGACATCTACATGATCATCAAATTAAAAATACAAAAATACATGATTTACACTGAAAAAACGCAAATAAAAAGAGGATAATAGTACAATAAATGGTAAAATAGACTTAAATAGAGAGAAAAAATTATTTGGGAACTCCCATAAAAGTGGACTGGTGTAGAGAATTGAAATAAAGACATTTTTACACTTTCAAACTATCCTTTAAAAAAATGTGAATAACATGAAAAACATGAAATTCCTTGAAAAAATAAGTGAAATTTTAACAATGTTCTTCCTCAGTTTATCATTTAAACATGTTCATTATAATTTACAGATCACAGTGGATCTACAAATACACTAAACATTTAATAACAGGCCAAGCAATGTTAACTCATTCACTGCCAATGACGTGTTTTGGCTTTCATTGGGGGGCGGGGGGGGGGGGTTGCTAGGAAACGACCTGGCGCAACTTTGAGGAAGTATTTAGCGTTCAGGCATTTTGGGCAAAAACCACCCTGTGTTCTAAGGTCAATAACTTGAGAACCGAAAAAGCTTGAAACACATTTTTTTTCCACATGAAAGAAGAGACTTTACACTTTGTTTTGATGGGTGCCATGGTTATGTAGTCCTCGAACTCCATATTCTGTGAGTCTTGAAAAATCACTCAAAATGCTCTAAAACGCCTGGCAGTATGGGGGGTTCTGTTCTGAAAACGCCTGGCAGTGAATGAGTTAAAATTACACTTATTTTTTTTTTTCCCCCCTGAATATTCCACCTCAGTCTGATCATCTGTGTCCTGTTGACATGTGCAAAGTACCTGGGATGAACCACCAGGTGGCACCAGTAGGCCACAGCAGACTGTTGTGGATCAGCTGGGATTCACAGGAAACACTTACAGAAGTGGAACAAACACCCTGTACATCAGATTTAATGCATGTGTGTTTATCTAAAGCATCTTAACCCAGATACAGATACTGTGGACGTCATCAGGATCACATCTGTAGGTTTATTTACTTTTATTTACTTATATTTAACCAGGAGGAGACTGACTGCAATAAAAAAAAAGAAAGAAAATAAACCTGTTATGTCCCACATGTCTGCACCTTTAAAATGAGTTTTTCAGAGGATTTAAATCAATAAATGAATGGATTTGATTATTGAACCATCTGTGAAATCTTAATTTTTCTTGATTTCACACACACTGACTGATGTAAAAGCTAACCCAGAGGGGGCGGGGCCTGAAGTGGCTCCTGTGCATTTAAAGGGCCAGCGCTCTAGACCACCTTTCTGGTGTCATTACTCAGAAATAGGGTTGAAGATGGACCTGTGGAGTTGAATGAATGAAGAATTCAGACCCAAGCAGAGCATGTACAGTTTAGGGAGACCACAGGGACATGATGGAAAAGTCAGAATTCCATTTAAAAAAGAAAAATATCAGTTCTGTCACTTTAAATCTAGTTTTTTAGTTACTTCAGTACGATTAACAAAACTAAAACAAAATGTACAACTGTGGCCATAAGTTTCATCGGCATCACACACTTTAATTTAGTTATTACTGTTTTTTTTATTTTTTTTAAACAAATTTTGCTTCTTTTAAATGTGTTTTTTTTTCTCATGTTTTTCTGATGCTCTGAAAAACAGTTACGATTATTTTCAATCATTTTACAATCAAGATTCACCTGTCAGTTTGAGTCAGTTTTGGATCTTTTTTCTTAAATCACTCCCAACCTCAAGCTAATTTGATGCTTAATATTATTATATATAGATTTTATTTTGTCATTATTAATTAGATTTCAGTTTGATTTTCAGTGATTTCAGATGTATTTAGTTGTATTTATAACTGAAACTTTAACATATACTTCAATTATCCTGCTTCTATTCAAGTAAAATATAATTAAATGTTAAAATATGTGTCAAAATTCCTGGTGGTGATGATCTAGAGTACTGAAAAATCTTCCTAAAACCCCATATTTGGTAACTTCTTGGAGCACTTCCACCACCTGAACTTCCAGTAAAAGAACATTTTTCATTCGATGTATTTGTCCGTCAGGTTTTTCACTTTAAGTCAAAGATCAGTCGACGATTTGATGATTCATATTTATTCTCTGTTCAATCAGATTCCATCGGGTTGGATTTTTATTTTCTATGAACAAATCCCTCATTCTCCACAGATGATGCAAATAACATAGAAAACAACTTAAGATTAAGCAGCAAAAAAAAAAAAAAACCCAAAACAAAACAAACGCCCTCATATTTCATTCCATTTATGTATAATTCAACCAAATAAAAGTTCATGTCAAAGTCATTTCACCAGATGTTCAACACAAACAGAAGCACCGTTCTTTATGCTTTCCTATGAACACCAGGGCCATTTCTTTATTTGCCTATTTTCTGAAATAATGACTCGACCACCTGTGATTTTCAACACAACAGCTTCAGTGTAACCTTTAAAATTCTCTTCTTTGAATATTTATTTATTCTAGTTTATTTTTTTTAACACCAGAGGTTTTCAATTTTAATGAAGTTATTTGTTTGGGATAAAAATGTTCTTTTGTTCTGGTTTATTTATTGTGTCTTCTGCCAGATTTTTGACTCACATTTACACCTTAAACACGTCAAATACAGATTGTTTCTGTTTGTTTATGTGTAAATTATGGGCTGTCAACAACCCACCAACCACAAAAACAATCAAGCATTTTTACATCGATAGCAAAAGTGAAAAATTCATCCTTTGGTGTCGATCTATGTTATAAAAGTCAAGTGGCCTCTTTGTGTGTGTGTGTGTGTGTGTGTGTGTGTGTGTGTGTGTGTGTGTGTGTGTGTGTGTCTCAAGCATCACATTAAATCCATACAGAGCTGACGGCTGCAGTTTGTCATACTTATGTATTTTTAATCAGTGAAGACAGTAGTGAAAACGGCAAGTCAATTGGATCAATATTTTAGGAGATATTGCTAATTTTATAATACAATATCCTTACAAACATATTTCTATGGCCAGATGCACAGAACAAAGAAAGTGTTTACGAGTAAACCCTTTGGCGGTAACTGCTGGACAAATACGGAACGGCATGTACGAATACGCAACAGCATAAAAACAACCACGTCTAGAACCGGTGGATCCACACGGGTCAGTACACTGGTTAAAGTATAAAGGTGAAGAAAAGGTAAAAACTAGATATAAATTTACAGAGAACACTGTGAAATATTGAAGGTAAAAACCAAAAAAAGAAAAAAAAAGTCAATATACAGGTATTTACATGACTGGACTAATTAGCTGATGTATAACAAACAATGGGGCAGCTATTAAAAATATTATAGAATCAAAATAATCATTACTATTAATAATTATAATTTAATAATTATTTTATTTTTTTTTATCACATATTATCACTTTTAATCTAATAATTATGTCCTAATTTCATAATTACAACTTTTCATCTAATTATTATGACTTTGAGTCTCATAATTTTGACTTTTTCTCATAATTTCAACTTCTTATCTCACAAATATGACTTTTTATCTCATAATTTTGACTTTTTATCACACAGTTACAACTTTTTATTTACTTATTATGACTTTGATTCTCATAATTATGACTTTTCATCTCATAATTATACCTTTTTTCCTCATAATTATGAATTTTTATGTCAATATCATGACTTACCACAGGGATTTTTTTCAAGGTCATAATTACAAGATAAAAAGTCCCAATTATGAGATAAGAAAGTCCAAATTATGCTCCCACAGTCAGAGGAAACAATTCTCAGTGGGGATAGGTACGTTGGCACAACACACTAAATGTTTGGACCTTCCTTCATTAAAATAACACAGGTTTGCTTTTAATTCCATCCTCTGGGAGGGTTTTTGTAAATTACATGCTGTATTTTGAACTTATTTGCGTTACTTCAGCATGGACAAAAACTGCAAAATCCTTTTATGCATCTGCTTCAGCTTCAAGACTCACTGTTCGAGTCGAAATGTAATTATTTCCAAAGCTGCAGCAGCTCTTTCGGCCAGACTTCAGTGTCTGACGTGGGTTTTATTTCTTATCTTGTGCTCATTGTCGCTGAACTACAGTCTCAATAGAGTCCTTTTGCTGCTCTGAAACTTGAAGTCACTGGTAGCAGAGCTGTGTTTTCTTGGTTTTCTGATGCTGACAACCTCCTCGGGCAGTGATTGGTCAGATGTGCAGACGCTCTGAACGCCTCCTCTTTCATTCTTTAGAAACTAATTCTGTCACTTTGCATGTGAACGACTGTGCACGCTGTGAAAGGCCTCCAGGACAAACCGACTGGAAATGGGCTCCGTTATCTCCCATTCGAACCTGATCATGTCTGCCCCCGGACGCCGATGGCCGCCTCCTAACCCCGCAATCCAGACACGACGCAACAAAAACACACACACACTGAGGTTTAGATACATAAGTTCTGCCCGTCCTTGTTAATGGAAACACACTTGAGAGTTTACATTTCTGAGCCCTGACAAGGATGTGGAGGCAAAACTTGTCAACACTTCAGTCGACGCGGACGTCACCAAGAAGAGCAAATGTTTACGACAACAGCACAACATGGGCGCTGTTACATCCTGTAACTTTTGAACAGCCTATTTGGTGAAATTCAGAGGTTTAAGAGCAAAATGTTTCTCAAGTAAAGAGAAAAATAGCCTCGATATTTGGTAAAAACTGTTCCAAAGTCTTCTGTTTCATGAAGAATAACCCCAGATTGTAGAAAACCATCACAAAAAAACATATGATTGTATTGTATTTTTCATATGTGATTATAAATGTTGTGGAATTCATGTGGTTTTGCAACATTTTCATGGTGTCATATCTGTAACAGCAGGACTTACACAGATATGTGTACAAAGAGAAGAGCAAGAACAAGTAGGAAATGAAAGGTGTAGATTTATGGAACTGTTGTGAGAAGGAATAAGAACGTGTGATTCAATTCATGCATTCCAAAAAATGTTTACACAAAAGATGATAAAAAGGTTTAGAGCAGATTTGTCAGTGTGTATAACAGAGTCCTGCACGGGTTCGGGTATGGCCGGGTGAACTGCAAATTTTAATGAAACAGATGAAACATTTTGTGCTGTGTCAGATCGGGTCAGGTCGGGTCGGACGGAGGAGAGCGCCGGTCTAATTTGCGGTTTACATTAGGCTACAAAACACCATGTGCAACAAACTCTGTGTTAAGCACCGTTTTCATTTGGCTCTGCCTTCAACTGAAGTTGCACATGCCACTGTTTGACTGTCGTGGCAATAAACGTTTGTGTTTAATTTTGGCTATCTGACTGATTTTCATTTCGGTTCAGTTCAGATATCGGGTTTATTTATAGCGGGTCGGTTTGGCTGTTGGAATTCTGTTGGAAAATGGGTCAGATGAGGGTTTAAATATGACGAGTATGGGCGGTAAAATCAGAACCATGCAGGACTCGGGTGCATAATGCCTGTAGTGTATGTACTGTATGTAACGGGGTCAGTTGTTTTGCAGCAGTGTGGATATGCACATGGTATGAGATGAAACAAGATAAAAACATTTCAGACAAAAGATGCAACAGGATGAAAAAAACATAAATTATACAGCAAGATATAAATGACAAAAAAAAAAAACTAGATGAAAATGATAAAAAAGATGCAACAAGAAAAAAAACAACAAAAAAAGATGCAACAAGTTAAAAACAACATTAAAGACAAGTAGAAAAAGTGATGAAAAATATGAAAGAAGATGAAAATGATGTAAAAGACACAAAAAGATGTGAAAGATTCAACAGGAAATGAGATGAAAATGTAAACAAAAAGATGAAAAAGGTGTAAAAGACGCAACAAGTTAAAGATGCACTAGGATGAAAATGATATAAACGATGTAACAAGTATGAGGTAAGATGTAAATGAGAAAAAAAACTAAACAGAAATGATGTAAAACACAAAAAGATTTGAAAGATTCGAAAGAAATGAGATGAAAATGTAAAAAAAAATCACAAAATGTTTAAGTAAAAAGATGCAACAGGATGAAAATGATGTAAAACCTCAAAGCAGATAAGAAGAAAAAGATGCAACAAGATGAAAATGACAAAAGAGCGAAAACGGCATGAGACGAAAATGATGAAAAGTTAATTACACATTAAAGTGAAGTCATTGCTCGTTATTGTTCGTTTGGTTAAAATGTGACGTTTAATCATCATTAAAGTCCTTCAGAGGTCGACTTTATTCTGACATTCCACAGTTTGTACTTTGTTGCTGTTTCTGCGATAAAAACGTTACTTGAACCGTAAACGGTGAATGTGAAACACAAACATCTGATAAAAGTCGAACCCTCTGAATTTCTGCAGCGTCTGGAACCCGTTGACCTTTGATCTCCGAGAACAGAACGTCTGAGCCTGGAGACAAAGAACCGCCGACGCGTTCTGTCGTGGGCCGATAACGGGCTGAGCCGCTCATTAATGCAACGTTCATAAAATATTAACCAAGAATCAAAGCTGTTTACCTCACGGAGACCGGATTAACACACACACACATGCTTACCCACAGTGCACCTGGGGGACCAATAACCAATGGGCATCCAGAGCCTAAACGTGCTCCCATGTGACCCCCCCTCAGGCTAAACCCCCCCGGTCATGACTCACACACATGGACAGTATGTTGTTGTGTTGATAAAAACCTTCAGGCTTCAAGCTGTTGGACCGATCTGTGTACAAACAAACATAAACAGGAAACAGCTGACTGCTCCGACTGCACAGATGTCTGCAGAGACCCCCCACCCCCCCAGGACCCCCCCTGGACCCCACCCACCCCACTCATGTATTCACACCTGAAGCTGCCCGGTACAAACCAGGCCGACCACAGGGTCCAGATCTGACGGGGAGCAGGTGGAGGGTTTGGGGGTTTGCTCAAGGGCACCTCAGTGGTAATAATGGGGGGGGGGGGGGTCGATAAATCAAACTGCAGACTGATAACAATGAAACAGAGTCAAACAAAAAGATGGGAAGAAAACACATGAATCTGACAA
>JAQQZY010000027.1:6654891-6665320 GCA_030068375.1 Ostorhinchus rueppellii | reverse complement strand
CTTTGGCCGAATTCACTTCGTTGGCGACGTAAGGATGCAGGTACTATGCGTCACCAACCTGTGGTCAGTTCTCATAGGTTCGGACATTGGCTGGGTCACCAGGAAAATACTTCCACACACTTATTTAGGTCTGGGGGCTGTGGGGAGACACTGAATTTGGCCTGGGGGTGGACTATTCCTTTAAAGGTAAATCAATTGAACCTAATATCAGCAGATATTGATTTTTAAAATCACAATTTGAACAGTGTTTCAGTTCGGTTCAAATTTTATCTACAAACCATTTGTAGTGGCAACAAAAAAACCCAAAACCTTTTTTTGCACTTCTTACAGGACACTAAGTTTTCTGCCTTGTTCGTTCCAAGTACAATCCAAAACAAGGAAGACAAAAACAGGTCAGGTGGATTACCAAGCGATCTGTCTCTTTATTCCAAGAAAAAAGAAGACTCCAAAAAAGTTACAAAAATCAAGTTGACTGTTTCTTTGCTTTTATAACCTAATAAACTTTCAACATTAACGAAACGGCAACTCAAATGAAGGTAATGACGGTCAGAAATACTGTTGCTCCCTGTCCTGCTCAACTGAAAATCTCTCCCCTCCGAGCATGCACTCTCCAGATGACCTCACGTCATTTTTACTACACTTACCTGCATTTTATGGCAGGAAGTCGGTTTGCAGCAGCAGGACAAAAGCAATAGAACACAGACTGGCCGATTATTAACAAATATTACACTAAATTCATATTAGAAAAAGATTACATATAAAACCATACCATGATCCTTTATATAACAGCAAAATATACAAAACTATACACCTATAAGCCTAAATTATTGTATGGCTCTAACATCATTTAAAATACATGTGCAACTTGTATTCATAATTTCCAGCAAGATATAATTTTGTAAAAAGGTTAACACCAGAAGCTATCCATAGCTAGAAACAGGGGCCCAAAACATTACACACATCACAGCACATCACAGCACATATGTGCTAATACTGATGTTAGTTTCTGTTTGTTTTTGTTTGTTATTTATCCGTGGCTGATGACGCAAAGAAATGATCACCACTTCGGTTCATTCTTTTCAGGTCTGTCAGCCCTTCACCACATTATGGGTGAAAGAGCACACATGCAATCATACAAATGCATTTGGGATCAGTTTTCATTAGCATACGGCTGATCTGAGTTATGGAATTCTCTCCAACACCTGGTAAACATGTTCTCTTTTCTCTGCATGACTTGTTCTGTTGTTGTCAGAGTGGATGTAAATACTGTATATTGTTGTGTAAACCTTTGTAGAGGTGCACTCAAAGTGCAGTACATGTAAAACTTTTAGTACCTGTCAATCTCATTCATTCATTCATGCATTTATTCATCCATTTTATTATTTATTCATTTTATTATTATTTATTAAGCATTTGTATCCTCTTTGTTTGGTGTCTTGTTGTTTATGTTTACTTGGGTGAGATTTTTTTTTTTATTTCACCTGCTCAATGTATTGCATTTTGATCTTTGTTTTTCTTGTTTGTCTTTAATTTTTCATTGTATGTATAAATAAATGAATAGAAAAAAATAGAAAAACAGAAACATATATAAAATATGTAAAAATGTGGATATATATTGGTTCACCCCTAATATAAACTGCTCTATGATCTCTAAAAAAACAGAATTTACCCCCCGTCCTCCCATTAAAGGTCGTGCCTTCATGTCGTCTCCATCCTGTCACATATACATTACATTATGAATACATGGGTACGGTCATAAACACATGGAACTGTGGGTGTCTGGACGCTCAAATAACCCACATCGGTACATTTCAACAGGAAACCTGGATCTGCTAAATGATCCCTGGATCTTTTAACATAATTGGTATTTTCTGTCAAACCCTGGGTTCCACTGGAGCAGCTGCATCTCATTATAGATGCAACCTGGTTTAGTTCTGTCTGCTCCATGACTCCATGTCAGAAACAGTGTTGTGTTTATCCAGTTTTGTTTATGTCCTGCTTTAGTCAGTTTTGCTTTGTTTTAGAGACTCTACCATAAGGTGAAGACACACCAACCCGATTTTCAGCGGTCAGACATATTTGGGCAGTCTGGCAAGGTCAGTGACATGAGTGTGTTTGGTGTGTTCCGTGTGATTGGCCATTGTTAAGGCCATCGTCAGTCTTTTCAGGCGACTCAACATGTGTAATCAGCCATTACCCAGTCATTCAGTCTGACCAGTCTGATTGGTGGAGGAATATCCCTTGACGAGTGAATCAGTGTGAGAACAACAGAATCTTTCTTCTACAAAAAGAAGCCTGAGAACTGACAGCGCCAGTATCTTCTTATTACTAGCCATTCATTCAGTGAGTACAACAACGTCTTGATTACTCAACACTCTCCGTTGACAACAATAACTGACAGCAGCAAGTTCTGAGTTTTGATCTAGACCAGAGGTGTCCAGTCTTGGTCTTCGAGGACTGGTATCCTGCATGTTTTCGATATTTCCGTCTTCCAGCACACCTGACGGTCATTATCAGGCTTTTGCAGAGCTTGATGATAGACTGATCATTTGAATAAGGTGTGTTGGAAGAGACACACACATCTAAAACATGCAGGATACCAGCCCTCAAGGACTTGGACTGGACACCCCTGGTCTAGATAGATGCTAAACCATTTCCAGTTTTTGTTTTTTTGGGCCACAATATGTTATGGAGACATTACATCTTGTGAAAGTACAGAACGTGTGCTGAAGTCGGTGATTTGGTGTGTTCATTGCACTTTTTTTGACCATGTCGGGGAGATGTGAGCCAAATGATCAGTCAGGCTACCTTTTCTTGTGATGGTCAGCAGGCGATTTGGTATGTCTTCGACTGTAGATAAAGGTGTGTAATTAAACAGTTTCTCTTTTGTTGGTTTCAAATGTCATGTCATAGCCTGAAGCCAATTATGAACATGGATCGAATATTTGTGGTTGTATTTTATTTACACCTTCATTCTCCTAATTGTTTCACATTGATGTTTTAACACTGCGTTTGTTATTGATCCGATAACATTTCAGTCGTTTTAACTGGATACGGACTCTGCATGTATGGTGTCTTGTTTTGAAAACTCTTTCCTGTCTAGGCTTCTCTCTGCTGTTTGTCAAAAATGTCTGTCAAAAATAAATTTGATGTGTATTTTTACCAAAGCAGAGGACACACACACTGTGTAGAGTGGACACAACGCACTGCTGCAATCCCTGGTAAAGAATTGCAGAAGAAACAAAGAAGTAAAGTTGTCAAATAAGTGTTGTTAGGTCAAATGTAACATTCATTCATTCATTTCCTGAACCTGCTTTATCCTCACTAGGGTCATGGGGGTCGCTGGAGCCTATTCCAGCTACTCATGGGTAAAGGTGGGGTACACCCTGGATATGTCACCAGTTCATCCCAGGGCTTAAGAACTAGACAAACAATCACTCACATTCACAGCTACGGGAAATTTAGATTAACCGATTAACCTATCAGTGCATGTCTTTGGATGGTGGGAGGAAGCCGGAGTACCTGGAGAAAACCCACACAGACACGGGGAGAACATGCAAACTCCACACAGAAAGGTCCCACCATCGACTGATGTTGGAATCAAACTCAGGACCTTCTTGCTGTGAGGCTCGAGTGCTAACCACTGCACTGTCACCTTTCTAAAATAATATTGTTGCTAATAATGTTGCTTTTTTACTGTTAACTGATAAAAACTAAACTATTGCATTTTATGTTATACTGCTGTATTTACTGTAAACTTCTGAATCTGTTTATTTTTTTAAATGATAAGTCACATACTGATGATGCAATGACACAGAGACAACTCTCTGACCAATCAGTGATCTGTAGTGTTTACACATCACATTAATATCTCTTCTTCCATTTTAGAACCTTTTAGGTCAAGCAAGTACTAAAAAAATAGTACTGGAGCAGATTCCAGGTTCTTTTACATAATGGAAACGCAAAAAGGCCAAATCGAGTCAAGCTGAGCCAGTAGTGGAAACACACACACACACACACACACACACACACACACACACACACACACACACACACACACACACACACACACACACCAGTTTTATGATATAGATTATTATAAATGAGTGAAATGTGTTAGAAGGCCAATATTCGTCAATATTTGTCATATTCTGCTAATTTAAAAAAAGGCATACAAATACAAATAAGTGCCTTTTAGGTCACGTTTGTCAGGTTGAATTAATAAATAAAGACAGAAAAACAACAAAAATAAGCTGCAAATCACGGAATAAGAAAAAAACAGAAATGTGTTTTTGTTCTGATCAGTCATTTTCTTTTCGTTAGAGTTCATATAAATTAGTTAAAAAAACACCAAAAAAGTTGAATTCCTTCAACTTTTGTTCAAAACCAAAACCAACAATTTAATTTATTACGATATTTATCAGAATTGACTGAACTCAACATAAATGTCATGATTACTTTGTCTTTCTTTCCATGTAACTTTATGTAATTATACTTTTTAAATGTTTATTTTGAAGCGTTTTCTCTTTTCAGTTCATTTTATTTTCACCTGTTAAAGCGTAAATTAAATCCTTATTTCTTGTATTTTTTCCTTTTTCATGTTCGTACCTTGTGCATTTTTCCCGTTCTGTCTCCCAGGAAGGCGATAGTGTGTCCCGCCTCTGTTGCCGTGGTGACAGCAGTCAGCTGGGTGTCGGACGTGTAAGTGGGCGTGGCCGGAAGAGGAACGGCACTGGCGATGGGGTTGGGCGTGTGTTCGCCGCCGCAGGGGTAGTCAGTGAGAGAAACCTGTGAACAGAAAGAGTTCATGTTAAAAAACCAGGAATCGTTATGTGAGTGGACAACATCTGTATTTTTACAGATGTAACCTACGTTAATGAGGGGAAAATACAGGGTTTAGTCAGTTTTTGTACATTTTTTTTGTCTTTTTTGTTCATTGTGTTGATGATCATGTTGTTGTTTTTTTTAAAAATAGCTTTTAAATTGTTTTTGCATATTTTGATCACTTTTTTGGTGTGGTTTTTATATATACAATAAACAGCTATTGAGTATTTGGCATTTTTGTTTATGGCTCAGGTTGATAAAGTTGAATTTTTTATTTTTTAAAGTTCAAAACAAACTATGAAAAAACTGTTTACATCTGGGTTTGACACCGGCGGGATATCTGACTATTTTGTCTCATTTTTCTGCTTAGTTTATTTGTCATCATCTCTTTTCACATTTTACAGAAACACAACCAGTGTTTGCAGTGAAAGTCCTGATAAGCTCCACCCATTTCCATCTTTTTGTCCAAATATGGTCATGTCTCACTAAAATCTAGGACTATAAACCCATTATTCTCAAAAGAGTAACATCATAAAGGAAATTAAAGCACGTATTGTTAAATACATTCAGATGAAATGATTGATCAGAACCTTCCTGTTTTTCTTCTGCTTTCATTCGAACCATGTGGGATGGAACCTACAGCGCCACCTGCTGGTAACACAGCATAGCCTTCATTATTTGCTCCGAACCAGTTTGTGGAAACACATAATTTACAGTTTCATGTTCTTATTCAAATTGGCTTCAAATTTTATAGAAACACAACCAGTGTTTGCTGTAAAAGTCCTGAGAAGCTCCACCCATTTCCACCTTTTTGTCCAAATATGGTCATGTGTGTCTCTAAAACCCGGGCCTCTAAAGCCCAGTTTTCCCCCTGAACCATGGAGGAGCCTGTGAACATCCCCTCCGTTCATACAGTCAGTGTTTCCAACCGTGAATGAACACAGAAAGCACTTACTTCTCATTATCTCTGCTCATTTGTTCTCATTTTCGACGTTATTAGCTGCTTTAATGCTTCGTCTGCCTGTGAAGGACACCGATGGCCTGAATATTTTTGTGACTGTTTGCTCCGAGGTAACTGGAGATTTGTGTTTCCTTTGGGGAGAAAGTAATTATCAGGCGATGTGATCGTGTTCTGTGGGCTGTTAAACCCTGAGGCCACCGTTACAGCCAAGCCCTGAGGGTGGAATAACCAGCGCCCAGAGTCCGATCCCCCTCCTGCTGTCGCTCCAAACGCCAACACTACACACTTATTTATACGCCCATTAGTTCTATGTAGACGGACTACAATAAAATGTTTAATTTAGTGTTAATTACTGTAACTGCTTCTGTGTTGTGGGAGGTTTAGAGTTGTGAGTCTGAGCCATATCCTGATCCTCATGCAAACACGTCCAATAATGTGCAGTAAACCTGGAAAATGTGAATTATGGGCAAAAAGTCATAAAATAATCCTCTGTTTTCACAACAACAATGCAATATTTATTCAATATTTATTCAGATACAAATGCACTATTTTTTATAGACTGTCATAGATATGCAAACTGTTAATATTGTGTTTATATTTTTAGGTTTATTTTTATTTTATTCTACTTGTAGTTCTATTCTCATTTGACTTTTGTTTAATTTTTATGGAATTTTCTTGTTTTACTTTTCAGTTTTGTAATTTCATACTTGCTCTATTCTTTGTTTCTGATGTTTATGATCTAACATTATTTGTTTGTTTCTTTAGTTTTTTTTTATTAATACTGTTGCACATTGAGTTGCACTTAATAAATAATAAATAACATATATAATAAAGGCAATTCTGTTCTATTCTATTAAAAAAAAGAACACAGAAATAATATACTTTTTTTAAAAAGTAAGTAATCTGACAAGTTTACATTGTAACTGTCAACCTAAAAAATGGAATTTTACCTTGTTTGAGATCCTTATTATTATTATTATTATTATTATTATTATTATTATTATTATTATTATTATTATTATTATTATTATTATTATTTTTGGAGTTAAATATTGTTAATTTTACGGCCCAACATTTGTCCAACAGCTTTAGTTCGTGTTTAGATTATCATTTATTGTTTTTCAAATTTTTTCTGTCAAAATCAGCAAATATGTGACTAAACAAAATGGTCACAAATGAATATATATATGAATATATATATATTCTCCCAAATATACTACATAAATCAAATATGAAGCTCAAATAAAGTACAAAGCTAAAAGTAATCTATTACCAGCAAATATACAGACATTATTCAGTATTCATTGGGGGGTTATTATTTAAAGTTTATAAAAGTTTATTTATTTTTGTTCATTTATGGTTCAAAGTTGTGAAAATTCCATGTGTGTGTAGAATAGAGTAATAGAATGTGAGAGTTGGATGTTGAAAGAATGTGAAGCTTCACTTTTGTCCCACATCACTGTGACATTAGTTATGGACCGCAGCCCCACATTTCTAACTGCTGCACCCCACTCCCCTCCCAATAAAAAAGAAAAAAATCTGCTAATCAAATTTGGATTACTTGTTTGCTTGTCTTTTTTGCAGCCTGGCATATGTCAATACTTTACAGTAGTACTGACACTATTTTATTTTGCACTAGTTCAAATGTTCTGTGTTATTATTATTATTATTATTATTATTATTATTATTATTATTATTATTATTATTACTACTGTCATTTTCCATTGTTTATAATGTGCTGGTTTTAGTGGCTGTGACAGAATTTTAAAAAATGCACAAAAATGAGTCACTTTTGAATTCTAACCCGGTATAAATAAAAACTATGACCTTTTAGAACATGGGTGTAAAGTTTACATTATAAAGTCATGTGGAAAATGCTTCGACTTTTACTGACGTCAGCTTTGGATTCAGAACTCCTGCTTGTACTGAAGTATTTCTACAGTGAGTTGAAGGTATTTGTGGATAAATAAAGTCTCATCAGTTCAGCCCAGAGGCGGTGGATAGGGTCAGAGGTCACGAGGTCGTAACGGGTCAAACTGAGAAAAACATTTCTTTATTGCATCGAGTTGAAAAAGGAAACAATCAGAAACAAATGACTGTAAGAAACAGTGTCCAGGGTCTGTGTTCAGGGGGTTATTGGATTTCCTCTTCACTAACAGGTATTAGAAAATAAAAAAATGAGCCGTTTTCATCTTGGTGGAAAAATTTCTTCCCATTTCTTGCAAAAAATCCTCTTGTGCCCTGAAGCAGACGCATTTATTGTTTTACAAAAACAACACACAGCTTCATTTCCACATATCACAGTCGATTACCTCATTCATGTTTCGTCTTATAAATGAGTTTCAGAGCACAAGGAGGAAAAAAAAGTTTCAATTTTACTCTTAATGGCTCATTTTAGGAGCGTTTTTAATTCCCAGTGAAAAACACGTGCACTGATAAATGTGTTTGTTTCAAAGAATGTCTGAACTGTTTCATTTTGATAGTTTTGATCAGACAAAAGCTGTTTTATGTAGGAAAGAATGTTCTCTAGAGCTACTTTCAAGGTTAGAAACATTAGTGAGCAATAAAATATCATTTATTTTAGATTAAAAAGTACAAACCAGAGCAGCACAGTCCTGTCAGACATGTGGACGGGGCTGTTTATTACCCCGGGGGAGCCGCTCTTACGCTTTTGGTACCGATTAAACACAAACTACTGAGGTGATTTTCATGAAACCTGGAGGGAGGGTAGGGCACGGGCAAGGACAGAGGTGATCTAAAAAAGAAGAGGTGCATGCTGGGATCAGTGGCTGGGGCCTTGGTGGAGGTGTGGAGCGCCCTTGGAGTTGGACAGCACTCATTAATCAGCAGAACGTTTGGAGTTTAGGACTGTGAAGGGGGCGGAGTTTGAATCTGTCGTCCTTGAGCACAAATAAATATAAAAAACTAAACTTAAACACATGGAGAACCAACATGAGCAAGCGTCCACTCATTCCACAGTTTTATTAAACCACAGGAACAAACCACAGACTATGACGTTGTGCTTCTGTTGGTGCCAGTCGTCAGTTCATCCACTTCAACACTTTTATTGAGTCTTTATGAAGAACTTAAATCAACACAACTGACTGTTCCATTACAACAGAGGCATTATGTTCTTCTTCTTCTCCTTCTTCTGCTTCTCCTCTGTCTTCTTCTTCTTCTCCTCCTTCTTCATGGTATTTGCCCAGTACATTTATTCAGAGCAGTGCCCTCTAGTGGATTAATACCAAACGCTCCTTCCACAGAACAAACCACAAACTATGACATTGTGCTCCTGTTGGTGCCAGTGGTCAGTTCATCCACTTAAACATCTTTTATTGTATCTTTATGAAGATCTTAGTTGATGGACCGTTCCATTACAACAGAGTCATTATTTTCTGAAAGAGTTCCTCAAATGCCACAAACGTTTCATCTTTTTCTTCTGATTTCTTGTTTTAGACTATTTGCTACTAAAAAGCATCTTGTTTCACACCTAAAAAGAAGGGTGGTCTTTCCAGGGAAAGAACTTCTGGTCTGTTTTAGACCAAATGAAGTCGGTCTGAAGACACCCACATATACATCAGCGCTGTAGTTTTTGTGTAATTCTGCTGAAAGACAAATATGAGTGACCGCAAAGGCTTCTGAGTGAACACATTATTAAAGGAAACATTGAAAATCATGGTTAAAACAACCGAAACACGTATGAGAGTAATTCGATCCAACTCATATGAGCTGACTGATGATGAGATGACAGATAAAAACACACAAAGGGAACCACCAGGCGGCCGTGCATGTAGTTTTTGTTTTGTTTACGAGCTTCAGCTTCAAGTGACTCCTGGAAAACAGTGAGCGTTTGTTCTTTGATGTGGAACGTTAATAAATTCTACTGTTAAAGCAGCCGTTTGATCATGAACGACGCCGTCTACTTGTACCATTCCTTCTGATCTGCCACTTCCAACCTCGAAAACTGCTAAATACGACATAAATAAATCCACCGCTGGCAGGGTTTCACTGTGGTGCGTTCGGTCGCCGTGGTGATGTGGGTCACGGCGGTCCGTCCAGCTGTTGGGACCGCTGGCTTTGAGTGACAGCTGTCTGAGGGTAAATCCAGCTGCTGAAGACCACGGCTCTAATCCACGCTCACGCACACACCCGATGACACGCCGTATTAAGGTCATTGTGGTGACAGATGATGACCATCGACAGGTTTTAACAAATCAGCTGCTAATCTGTGATGTCACTCTGATCTCATCAGGCGTCGCACTTGGTTCCAGGTAGAACGGCGATGCTGACGGATCACAGTTTACAGCCTGTTTCCACTTGACTCACTTTGTCTTAAGTGGCTTTTAACCCATTAAGACCCACACAGCAAAGTCAGCAGAGTAAATTCTACACTGAGACTTAAATTCAACACTTTGAAAGTGTCTACGGTGCTCAACAAATGTATTAGACCAGCTGTCATTAAAACCAGAAAACATAAATAACTTCATAGTTTATCAAAAACTCGTTTCAAATTAACAATTTCATTGTTATTCAAACAGAAAATGGCCAATTGGAATAACAAAATAGTCATTCATTCATCTTCTGAACCTGCTTTATCCTCACTAGGGTCATGGGGGTCACATGGAGCCTATCCCAGCTACTTAA
>JAQQZY010000027.1:6640009-6651187 GCA_030068375.1 Ostorhinchus rueppellii | reverse complement strand
ATAGATAGATAGATAGATAGATAGATAGATAGATAGATAGATAGATAGATAGATAGATAGATAGATAGATAGAGGAAGCTTTTGTTTTTTATACCAACACTTTGTACTGAATATGTTAAAACAGACATTTTACAAAAATGAACAAAAATGAATAAAAGTAAGAAAAAAGTGAAGACAGGAATCAATAAAATGACCTGAATAATTTAAATAAACTGGTTTCAATAAAATAAAGTGGTTACAAGGACAACAAGCCCCACCCATCGCATGTATATTTAGTTTATTTTGACATTGATCCAGCTGATGTCATTGCGTCTATGCATGTGCTAATGTCAGCATAAATATAGACGGCATAGACACATTTCATCCTTTACGAGGAAATGTGGAGAAAAAAAAGATTTTAAAAATTCATATAAAATGTGAACTTTGGCCTACTTTTCCCAAAATGTAGTCACATCTATTCTGGGTCACTGGTGATTTATAAACCCAGTTTGGTATGATTTCAACCAATAGTTTTGCTGCTAAAGTGCTAACAAACAAAGAATCAAAGCAGACCAAAAACAATACTCCTTGCTTACCCTTTGGGGGTGGGGTCATAAAAAATATAAAACACTGTGGTAAATAATGGTCCTGGCTGTAGCTGATGGTAAAACTGTGCTCCAGTGATAAAGTACAGCAGATTATTTTAGATAAACGTACCTTTTGTCACAGATTCCCTGGTAAAGTGAACCACATACAATCAGACTTCCTGACTCCGCCCCCTGCCCCGCCTCCAGGAGCAGCAGCTTGTTGTGGTTGTGGGTCTGGATGGCCGAGGGGCAGTCCTGGGCCACGATGGGGGGCAGGCAGTCCGGGGAGTCCAGGTGAGGCCCGGTCCTCACATGTGACACCACCTCCAGGTCAGAGGTCAGCTGGTACAAGTGGTCGACCCCGCCCACGTACAGGACCCTCGAGTCCGGGTCCAGCAATAGGTGAGCGAGTGGGGCGCCTTCGATCTCCACCCACCGCACCGAGGGGTCAGAGGTCACCACGTCAGCAGGAAGCGAGGGAGGGGGGAGGAGGAGGAGGAGGAGGAAAAGGATCGATGGGGGGGCTGAGGAGGCCAACATGGCAGCTCCTCGTCACCTGAAACACACGCAAGAAAGAACAAGAAAAGTGTCAGAGCAGCTCCTTCACAATGTGTCAAACTTCTACTTCTCATGTTGTCACTTGGCTCGTCCTCGACGCTTCAGGTGAAAATTGAATCTTTGACATTTTCAACAACTGTTCACTTTTAGCTGCAAATGTTTCTGTCATAAACGATCGAACGGCGCTCAAGGGATTGTGTTAACCCTTAAAGACCCTCAGCTGCTTACACATGCTTCTGTTTGTGTCTGTCCCACCATTGAGTCAAATATCCTCTTTTGCATTTTTCAGTGGGAATGAGGTGTTATTCTAGTTTTAATTCACTGATGGTTCACTGATCACTGATATCAGGGGTATTAAACATGCGACCCAGGGGCTAAAACCGGCCCACCACCGGGTCCAGTCTGACCTGAGGGATGAATTTGTGAAAAAATATATATATACCAGTGTTTTTCAACCTTGGTGTTGCCTGAAATTTTTAGAAATTGATCAAAATAGAAAAAATTACTAATAAAAAAATATTTTTAATGAGTCAATATATATTTTATTATAATTAAAACCCCACACACTTTTCCTGATAAAAATCACATTCAAATAAAATCCAGGATATAATATCTGAGAGGGCATATCTCGATTGACCTGATCATGTGACCACGGATGTTACTTTGCTTCAACCTGCTCGGACACAGTCACAGTAAGGACGGAACTGAGAATGGACAGAATTATTTACCTTCATAAGACATCGAAGAGAAAGTGAGAACCAGACACCAAACAGGTGCATTATATACATTATATAGACTAAATGCTCAAGGTTCAAGGTTACTTTATTTATGGGTAGATTTGTTTTGTAGACATATCGGCGTGTTTCCGCTATCGGAACTTCTGGGCCGTTTTACAGGAATTTCATGGTATGCGCGTGTCTCCACTGACTGGACCATTCTGACAGGGCCGTTTTCAAGAACCAATGGAGTACCTGCTCGAGGGTAGGTACTCAAGAAAAGCCCTGTAGAGTCGCTGGGCGGTACCAGTGGCTAACTCACACAGATTGGTTGTGGCAAATGACATTAGCAGATCACAATAAACAACCTCCAATTTGAAAACAGTAGTTGCTGGAGGAATTTCACAACACGACAAGCTCTGATCCCATTACTGTGTACAGCAACAGCACAAATGCAACAAACATCCCAACTTCGTCCGTGTCCATGTCCAGTCTTGTGATTTCTTCCTCTGCTGCTGCTTTGTTTTGGTGCTTTCTGTTAGTGACGTTACTACGGAAACGGCTGCAATATGATGACACTGTCGCGAGGTTCTTACAGGGCCATTACTGTAATGGAAACAGGACACCTGAGAGGACCAGGACAACTGGTGGCCCGATCAAAAGTACCTTCCCCCAAAAAAGTCCCGGGCCTGTGTAGTGGAAACACGCCTACTGATTGCTTTGGCTTTACAACAACACAACAAAACACACACTGAACCTAGAAGGTACTTGATCAAGTTTCAAGACAAAAAAGAGTTCAGTGCTCCACCATTCATCAGTAAAGCAGCATGGATAAATAAAAAGATCAAATAAATAAAAACAAGATGCTATAAAACACGATAAAAACCTCAAGAAGATAAAAACATTCTGTGGGATAAAAAGCAGGATAAGAACATAGAAGTTACAAATTAGAAGTCACAATATTAATAGTAATAATAATAAATCGAGCAAACAAATAGGATAAAAAAACTAAACAAGTGAATAAAGTACAATGTCACTATTTCTTCTTCAGCTCAGTGATGGCGACAGGAACAAAGCTGTTTCAGAACGCTGTGTCCTGCACCTGGGACTAAAAACCTCCGTCCAGAGAAAAGAAGCTGAAATTCACCTGTAAAGGATGGGAGTCATTATTAAGAAGTGATGAAGCCGTCCTCTGGATCTGTTTAATGGGCAGGGAGGCGGGACAAGACAGGGACACACCAATCAGGCGACTGGGCCATCTGACGATTTGGTTCAGTGAGTATTTCTGTAAAGACCTACTGTAAAGTCTCCTGTTTCTGTTCATTATTTGTTCTTTTATTCATTAAATCAGTGTCGGGGTCGCAACAGTTACAAAGACACGACCAGATGATAAACCAGAACACTGTAGTTTTATAAGTGAACACATTAAAGCTGTAACACTGATGAATGTACTGTTGGTTTAAAGGTCAAAGGTCAATCAGTACAAACGCAGCCTACTCAGTTACACTCTTGAGTCTGTCAAATACCAGAGCATCACAGAAAAACCCAACAGAGGTCTGAAAAAGGCGCAGCGGGTCAATAATCAGTTTCAGATCAGTGATGTATTTTCTGTTTCACACTTTCTTCTGACCATCTAACTGGAATTGTCTATATTAACGTCACCATGGCAACAATCCCGTATCCACGGAAACATGCGGAACGTCTCAAACCTCTGGTGGGTTGGTTTGTTTTATGGTAGAGCGGTAAAAAAAAAAACATAAACCCCACCCACCCCTCCTCAACAAGACCCCGACCTGGGACAATATAACGCTGACCTCCAGGAAATAGCCACATCCCATCCCTGCTTAACCACAGATTCCATTCATTCAGTAGAGGAACACCATCTTGAGGCCAATAAATTGATCATCTTACAGCATCTATTTTTAACATCCAGTCTGATGCGTGTAATAGAGCTGTATCATCATCCAAAAACTACTCAAAACCCAAGAAACATTGTTGTTTATTCTGACTTTTAGCTCCATTTAATTCACTGATCCATGTCCCATATTTTACATCCAAATGTGTTGTTTTTTTCAGCTGAAAAGAAAACAAAATCTGCATTTATATTAACTGGTTTTGTGTTGATATGAACCCCCAGCCACCCATCCACCCATCCACCGCTCCTCAGCCAGACTACGACCTGGGACGTTATGCTGCTGACCTCCAGGAAATAGTCACATCCCATCCCTGCTCAATCACAGATTCTATTTAATCCGTAAAGAAACACCATCACGTCCAATAAATTGATCATCTTACAGCATCTATTTTTAAATCCAGTCTGATGTGTGCTGTAGAGCTGTTTCACCATCCAAAAACTGCTCACAGCCCAAGAAATGTTGTTGTTTATTCTGAGTCTATGCTCCATTACGTGAGGGATTTAATTCACTGATGCATGTCTCACAATTTACACTCTAATGTGTTGTAAATTTGAGCTGAAAACAAAAAAAAAAAATCTGCATTTATATTGACTGGATTTGTGTTGATATATCAGCCGGAGTCTGACTTGGGACGTTATATCTGTGACTCCAGGAAATAGCCAGATCCCATCACTGCTCTTTAGTCAGAGAAACCACAGATTCTCTTCATACAGTGGAGAAACACTGTCGAGAGCCCAATAAATTGATCCTCTCACAGCATCTATTTTCAGATCCAGTCTGATGTGGCGTGTCGTAAAGCTGTTATCATCCAAAAACTACTCAAAACCCAAGAAACGCTGCAGCTTATTCTGACTCTTTGCTCCCATTTAATTCACTGATCCATGTCCCATGTTTTCCATCCAAATATGTTGTAAATATGAGCTGAAAACAAAACAGAATCTGCATTTATATCGACTGGTTCTATGTGAATATTAAAGGTTGATTCATGGGGATCAACAGTAGGGTCATGTTTGTAGTTGTGTCACATTTTAAATCTTCGAGTGAAAAATTAAAAGTTAAAACCTGTGACTCGTGTGGACGTAAACCTGACTTTAATCTGATCAACTCATGTTGTCTCTTACACAAGGGAGATCGTCTGGATTTGTGGGACTATATTTGACTAAGTGGGACTAAGTGGGACCATGCGGGACTATGTGGGACCAAATGGGACTATGTTCAACTATGTGGGACTATATTCGACTATATGGGACTATGTGGGATTACGTGAGACTATGTTTGACAATGTGGGACTATGTTTGACTACGTGGGACTATGCGGGATTATGTGGGACTACGTAGGACTATGTTCAACTACGTGGGACTATGTTCAAGTATATGGGACTATGTGGGATAATGTGAGACAATGTTTGACTATGTTTGACTAAATGGGACTATGTTCAACTATGTGGGACAACATCAAACTCAGAGGTGGGTAATCCCAGGTTCATCAAGTCACCGTCCTCCATGTTTTGGTTCCAACTGTTCACTAAACACAGGCGATTCCACTAATTATGCACCTGGATGAACAGGTGTGCTCATCATAATGAACAGGTTGGGACCAATATATGGCTGGACTTAGACTTGATGAACCTGGGATCACCCACCTCTGGTCAAACTACATGAGACAATGTAGGAGTATGTAGGACAAAGGAGAACCCACACAGAGCAACAGAGCAGGCTCAGCCCTGGTTGCCGTGGTCACCCTGTTAACGTCCACTGGTGTGACACCATGTCCCGTTCCCTGTTCTCCGGTTCTCCCCCCGGTTCTCCCCTCGGGGCTCTGTGTTCCAATCTGCCTCCTCCTCTGTCAGACCATGGCAGATGCTGACAAATGTGTAAAAATTGCTGTCTGTGTTTTGTGCAGGACATGGAGCAGCAGCAGCAGCACAGACGGACCATTAGCACCAGTTCAGACGGTTCATCTCTGACACACTGACCTGCTGCGACAGGACGACACCCACCTGACACCAGCTGACCAATCTGAACAACACGAACAATAATAATAAACACTGGGTTAGATTTCTATTGTGCTTTTCAAGACATCCAAAGTTCTTTACATTATTGATCCATTATTCATCAGTCTCACATTCACACACAAGTTTTCATTATTTTACAATATTTTGTTACAGTTTGTTCAGTTTTTCATTATTTTGTGAAGTTTTTTGTTCATATTTGTCCATTTCTTCCTTATTCTGTTAAAGTTTTGTCCACTTTTTCATTATTTTGCTCATTTTTTTCATCCCCATGTCTACACAGGTTGTCTCTAGGTATTCTGGCTCCTCCCACCATCCCAGCAGGTGGTTCAGCATTTTGGGTGTAGTCCGTCTAGCATCAGTAGAGTGATCCAGCAGCACCATGAAACAGGTTCTGTTCATGACCGAACACGTCCAGGACGCCAAAGACTGACAACTGCTCATCAGGATCGCTATAGCGACAGCTTCCCCAAGTCAACCTAAGACACTCAGTCAGGTCGATGAGGAGTTGTTGTCCTGTCTGTGTGGATGTTAGTGTAGATGGCGGTGGTGGGGGGGGGGTCACACCCATACTGACTGATCTGTTGAGTTCAGTTTTAAATGTGTGTTCCGTTCAGTCTTATTGTGATTTTTCATTTTCAACTTGTGCTAATTATGTTCATGTATCTGTTTATTATTGTCCAAATCAGCCCATTAACACATTTAATTCATCAAAGTCAACCTACCCATCATGTTTGACTTGTTAAAATAAGAAAATACATTTCAGTCACAAAAATATGTGAATCCAAACTGGTGTTGTGTTTTCATTGCATATTTTTAACATATTTTGGACCAAATGAGTCATTTTAATCATTATTTTACACCGTGTTTTTACATTTTATTAACCAAAAAAAACCCTGACTAGTCAAGAAAATAGCAGATTAATCAGATAAGCCTTTATAAGTTTTCATTAAAGGTGGATTTTTATAATTTTAAAGATCATACAGGAGTAAGATGCAGGATGGTGGTGCTCTCTACGGCCTGCAGGTGGCGCTGTGATCACTTTTGAGCAGTTTCCAGACTTTGAATAGACTTAATAAGCAGCTCAGATAGATTTTTACAGTGCATGTTCCTCTCTGATACAAAACACTATTCATCCCTCTCTCTCTCCCTGTCGGACACATGCTCGCTCGCCCGCCCCTCCCTCCCGCTGCGTGTCGGCTCTGACAGAAACTCTGGATGAAAACTCGCTGTTTAACTTCCCCCAGTGCATGCTGGGAAACACAGAGAGGCCTCAGGACACGCACGCATAGAGTTCAACATTTCCATGGTAATACTGAGCATCCTCACACACACACACGCACACACACACACTCACACACACACACACACTATGGTAATAACTTCCTTCAGCCTGGATGGAGAGAGAGCTTCATCTATAATTCATTCAGCTGAACAGAAAGAGAGAGTTGTAGGTTGTCAGAAAGTAAACGAGAGAGAGATTAAAGTGTGCGGGGGGGTTATGAGAAGGACAGAGGAGGGGCGAGCCAGGCAGAGTGAAGTTTATGGAAGGAGAGAGGCAGAGCGAGCCGGAGGCGACGGAGCGTTAAAGTCAAAAATGAGCAAAAAAAAAGAGAGAAAATACATTCATGTTTGATCTGCTGAATTCAGATCAGCTCGGTGTCTGTCACTGAAGAAATGTGTTTCCACGATCCACCCTTTTCATGAGCCGTTTCAATTTACACTTAAAAAAACGGCAGAGTTTTGACATTTTCAGTGCGGTTTAGGATCCAGTTTCATTTCAGTTTTTGTCGTAAATGCACTTTTATTCTAGGTTTGTTTTTGGTTTTTTTTGAAGAATTGACCATTTTTAGTCGATGGCAAAGACTTTAGTTATAGAACCAGACAGGAAAGCATCAAACATAATTTAATATCGTCTTGTTTTATGCAAACATATTTTAGTCTTGTTCATTTTTCAAAGGTTAAAGGTTAACTCACTTTGTCATGCTTGCTCATGAATGCTTACAGTAACATATAGAGTTCACAGTTCATATACCTTACAGCTTGTTAGCCGTTAGCGGTTAGCCTGATAGATGCAGCTAAACAAGAGCAGTAAATAAAACTGGACTGGACAAATAACTCTGTCTCTGCTCTCCAAAACAACTGCAAAACTATCTGTCCTCATGTTATAACTTGTAAAAGGCTGACAGGACATGTTCTCACACACATATATGTTCACAGAGCTAGCTAACAGTTAGCAACAAAAAAAATCTCAACATTTTACCCACCCTACACACCCACAGCAGCTAGCACTATTATTAGCGTTAGCGATTAGCACATTCCACACACATTTTCTTTTTCAGTTACACAACTGTTTTTTGACTAAGTTTACTTCTACACTTCTTCTCCCATTATAACTTTTGACTAGTATGATTGTCTTTTTTTTTCTTTAAGCTGAAATATCATCAAAAAATGACATTAGATAGATTTAGCACCATTTGCCCTATTTCCACTCGGTTTCCAAACACATCCTTGATGATCAGAACTCTAAATACCGATGTAAACCCCCACTGAGACATGTACTGATCCAGTCACTAATGTAACCAGAGACACGTTACACAGAAATATTGTCTTGTAAACATGACTGCATACTTACATATTCAAAATTAGGATCTAACAGGAAAGTGAGTACAGGATGTGATGGGTACTGTATGTAGGTGTCAACACACTGCAATTTTAGATGTTTAAATGTCTTAAAATAAAACAGTTGACTGGGTTTAGCCTTATTTAACCCATAAAGACCCAGTATTTCTTTTGTGACAAAACATATACATACAACATACATATACAAATAGAATTTTTGTCTCTATTTAAGTGTTTTATCACTATGTATTATAAAATTATCCTCTGCATTTTGCATTTCTTAAAGGGCTCATATTTCTGTAAACCCACTTTTCTTAGTCTGTGCTTCATTTCTTTGTGTATTTGGACCCTAATAATTCAGACAGTTTGAATTTAAACCCTCCAGCTGCTGCTAAACTATCTTTATCTTCATTATCTATCATTTTGACAGTGGATTTCTACAACCTGTTTGAATTTCTGCTTAATTTGCTACATTTTATAACTAGGGCCAGCGCTCCCAACCACCTTTCTGGTGTCTTTACTCAGAAATAGGGTTGAAGATGGACCTGTGGAGTTGAATGATTAATGAATTCAGACCCAAGCAGAGCATTTACAGTTTATGGAGAAAGGAAGAATTCCATTTAAAAAAAAAAAGACTAATATCACTCGTTTAAGTGAAAATCAGATATTTTTCTATATTTAATTTACTGATCATGTAAATGTTCATAAAAGCTAAGATTAAAGTTCAGTGACATTATGTCAGAAATAGAAATAAAGTGACTTTATCAGCAAATTATTTGAAGATAAAACAAGTGTCATAAATCAACATGACTGTGTTTCCATGGTAACTATGGAGCCTCTGAGCGTCCAAATGGGTCATATCTGATGACCATGTATTTTACACCAATTATTTACATACATTGATAGGATTAATGGATAAACAGGTATTGAATATTATAGATCAGTAGGTGCTTTTGGTTGCCAGTTGATATTTGGGTCTTTATGGGTTAAATCATTATGAAAATGTATGACTTCAAGAAAAAGATGGATGGATGGAAATAAAAAGGAAATTGAAACCCATAAACCCACATACACACACACAGTAATACACTGTACATGCTACTGTCATTATTGGACTATTATCTGTCACATTGCACAAAAAATTATTGTTGCCTCTGCACAAAATTAGACGTTAGGACCATTTGATGCCGTTGTGGCTTTTGCATAGATGCTGTTTTCTAATGTGTTTGTCCATTCAGTTAAAGCTTCCACTAATTATCTCTGCTCTGGAATTAATTTATGTATTAATTTTCCTCTCTACTGTACACTGGTTTTATTAATTCAGGATGATTCAGAGTGTGCACTGAACTGACTGGTAATTTTCTTGGTGTGGAACTCCTCATCTTCATGTAGGCTAACAGCTGTGGGTGGAAACACATTATTTAAATTTTTTTAACAGGTCTGTTAGAATTAGCACTAAATTTGGAAATCCTGACACCTGTCTCTGTCTTTCTGTAGCTGGGTTTTACAGTTATCTGCAAAATAAAACAGATATTTCTATAATTTTGACAAAGTACAGCTGTTACTTGTAGGTATTTCCATTGAAGAGTGTTTGGCGTCTGATGCATGATTCTAGTAAAGTCCTATTTTACCACATATTGTAATTCTTGTAAATACTCTATAGTTCTCAGAAGACACTGATTTAAGGCAGATAGATGCAGTGAGTTGGATCCAAACCTCCACAGTGAAGCCACTGTAGTGTTAGTTCATCTACTGCTATTGGACTGACTGTCTTCAACTACAGAAGAAGGGAATGCAGAACCGTCCCAAGGAAACATTCTTATTTATGACACCAGCCACACAGAATGGATTTATGGGACAGAACTGGACATCAGGAATTCACCAATGAGTTGTGGATCCAGAATGACCTGGGTACCATTTACTGAACTGTGGAATGTTCTTGAACCTGTGGTGTCCCCAGACTGGTCCTGCCCTGGGGAAGCAGTTCCTCCACTAAAGCCAGTGTCTATGGGCCTGAACAAACTAGAACCACCTGTTCTGAGTCCAGGGTCAGAGGGGAGGCGTTTGGACTGAGCAAAACCACCGGGACCACATGGGTCCAAATGAACTAAATGTGTTTCCATTACACTTTTATGCTTTACTTCTATATCAAAACATCTCAAAAAACACAAATCATGATGGTGTTAAAATCTTTTTTGTGATCTTTGACAGTTTTTATGATGTTTCAATGTTTCCATTCTAAGTTTTCTATTGCACAATTTACATTTTGCACATTTCAGAGGGTAATGAAAACCCAACTTGTGTCTGTCTTTCTGCGTTTCCATTACATGGTACTGGCTTGACTTGACTCAGGTACCAGATGCTACTCCTGGAGACCGTTTCCATTACAGGATACGACTGACTTTAGAGTACCTGGTCCTCATAACTACTGTAACGTCTGCTCAGAAAGTTGCTGATAATGTAAGCAACATTTCTATGCTCCTGATTTTTTAAATGTTTTATTAATGGAGACTTGACAGGATGTAACACAGAGTGGTTTTATTGTGAAGGCAGGAAGTGTACTGTGTGTGTGTTAAGCTCTTGCCTGTTTGTACTGATGTGTTGGAGACAGAGCTGTAATAAAGTGCCTCCAAAGTTAAAATTTGTGAATGTTATGCGTCTACCACTGTGTTTTTTTATTCCCGTATTTATTACCTTTTATACTTTTAGATTTTTATAACTTGATTGTTTTATTGCGCTTATGTATGTGTGAATATATGTATGTGTGTGTGTGTGTGTGTGTGTGTATA
>JAQQZY010000027.1:6604409-6617704 GCA_030068375.1 Ostorhinchus rueppellii | reverse complement strand
CCCCCCCCCCCCCCCCCCAAGAAGTCAAGGGGGAATCTGAAAAGTCTGATCCTCCTACTAGGATATTCAATTAGGAGAAGTTTGGGTAAAGGGAACGTTTTTTAACAGGTAATTTCAGTGTAAACATGCAAAAAAAAAAAACTGCCCATGGTGTTAAAGGTGCTAATGTGTTATATGCTAATGCTAATGCTAGATGCTATTAATGTGGATCTTTGATTGGATTGTACTCCACTTTTCTGTTTTTATGTACTTCTTTTGATTTATTTGCTTTATAAAGTTCCTAAAATTTCCTGTTTATTATTTATGTTTCCTTCTTTGTGTTTCCAGCGCTGTAGATCGTTGGGTACTCTTTACTCAGCTGTGAACGAGGCCTTTACCTCAGCGTATTCCTCACTTTAAATATAGTTTTATCCACCGACTAGGAACTTTAATTAGGGAACATTTGGGTTAAGGCAAAGTTTTTTTTACCAGGTAATTTCAGTGTAAACATGCTATCAAAGATGCCTGTGGTGTTAAAGGGTCTAATGTGTTATATGCTAATGCTAATGCTAGGTGCTGTTAATGTGGATTTTTAATTGGATAACACTTCCCTTTTCCACTTTTCTACATTTCTTTTGAATAATTTGCTTTATAAAGTTTTACTCCTTCCTAAATCTTCCTGTTTATGTATTGTTTTCCTTTCTTTGTGTTTCCCAGCACTATGGATCATTGTGTACTCTTTACTCAGCTGCCTGTGGTGTTAAAGGGGCTAATGTGTTATATGCTAATGCTAGATGCTGTTAATGTGGATTTGGGATTGGATTATGATCCTCTTTTCCACTTTTCCATACTCCTTTTGATTCATTTGCTTTGTAACATTCCTAAATCTTCCTGTTTATTATTTAATTTTCCTTCTTCATGTTTCCGAGAGCTGAGGATTGATGTGTACTCTTTACTCGGCTGTCTGTGATGTTAAAGGGGCCAATGTGTTGCATGCTAATGCTAATGCTAGGTGCTGCTAATGTTGATCTTTGATTTGATTACGCTCCACTTTTCCAAACTTCTTTTTATTCATTTGCTTTATAAAGTTCCTAAATCTTCCTGTTTATTAATTTTTTTCCTTCTTTGTGTTTCCCAGCGCTGTGGATCGTTGTGTATTCTTTTCTCGGCTGTAAATGAGGCCTCTACCTCAGCGTATTCCTCACTTTAAATAAAGACTGAACTGAACAGACGTGTACTTTTCCTTTCGGGTCACAGAAGCGGAAAGTTTTTCTGAAAATAAAACCGGAGATGTGTAATCTCTTCTTCCCTCTGCTGGTAAAAATAAGGCGTGTGTTAATTCTTTCAGATATTTTTGTTTCCGAGCTGGAGGCAGAACAGAGACGCGGCTGTTAATCTGCTGTTATTCTGTTATTCTTCTGATCTTCTGTCCTGGATTAAACGGAGCAGAATCTCTAATTCTTCTTATTCTGATCTGATCCCGCTGTCAAACGCAGCTCTGTGTGTTTACATCTGCTGACAATACAAACAGGGTTTAATCCAGATTAGAGCCACTGAGGCAGGAATAGCAGCCACCATGGCGATGATGAGGAGGATGATGATGATGATTGCACAGTCGCTTCCATTGTGAGGAGAAAGGAAGAATTAGGTCCATTCAGCCGGATCAGATCAGAACACAACGGCCCAGAATAAACCGGCCCAACGCTGCAGAGGAAGCAAAAGTTCACAAACAACAACAGCCCTGGACGTTTCCCTGACGTCTGGCCTGAATCTGTCTGTTCTGAAGGCTGAGCTCATCCACACACAGACCTGCCACCACCGATCGTACACGTTCATTAGTCTGCACGTCCTTTAGGTTTGAGTTTCAAGACTTTTTATGTGGTTTTTTGTGTTTTTGGAGGTGTGTTATGAATGGAATGTATGATGTCATGTATGATCCAACTCCCATGTTGTGTCTTCAGGTGTGACTGTTGTTTTATTGTTTACGTTTTCAAGTGTAAATTGTATATGATGAATGGACAGAAGAATGAACAAGTCTGGAGGATGGATGGATGGATGGAGGAGGGACAGATGGACAGACAAATGGATGGATGATGGATGGATACTAGATGGGTGGATGCCAGTCTATCCTCATGTTGCCTTTTTGCAGGTGGAGGTGACCATCCACATGCGAAGCTGTGACATCACTTCCTGTTTCCAGTCAACTTCTGCTGTTGTACTGGTTCTGTTCTGGTATTTACTGAACTCTACTGGTACTGTTTACTACTGCACTACCTCCATCATTCACTGTAGCATCAGGTACATTTACTGTACTTTTATCTATTTCTACTGACTCATATTCCTACTGTACTTTTATATATTTCTACTTTGCCTTTATGTAGTGCTACTGTACTCATATTTCTACTGTCCTCTTATATATTTCTACTGTCCTCTTATATATTTCTACTGTACTCTTATATATTTCTACTGTCCTCATATATTTCTACTGTACTCTTATAGATTTCTACTGTCCTCATATATTTCTACTGTACTTTTATATATTTCTACTGTCCTCTTATATATTTCTACTGTACTTTTATATATTTCTACTGTACTCTTATAGATTTCTACTGTCCTCTTATATATTTCTACTGTACTTTTATATATTTCTACTGTCCTCTTATATATTTCTACTGTACTCTTATAGATTTCTACTGTACTCTTATATTTCTACTGTACTCTTATATTTCTTCTGTACTCTTATATATTTCTACATTCCTCTTATATATTTCTACTGTACTCTTATATATTTCTTCTGTACTCCTATATTTCTACTGTACTCTTATATATTTCTACTGTACCCTTATATATTTCTACTGTACTCAAATACTTCTACTGTACTTCTATATATTTCTACTGTCCTCTTATATATTTCTTCTGTACTCTTATATATTTCTACTGTACTCTTATATATTTCTACTGTACTTTTATATATTTCTACTGTACTCTTATATATTTCTACTGTACTTTTATGTATTTGCACTGTGCTGCTGAAGTCGGCTGCAGGTTGGGTCGGAGCCAAACTGAATACTGATCACTGCAAACATTAAATATTAATCAATACAAGACTTTGATACTGAAACGTGGTAACACACACACACACACACACACACACACACACACTGATGGAATTAGCATCAATATCATTAACGCCTATCACCTCTCTGTGCTTGTTCACACATTCCTCACATCTGTCTGTCTGAGTGTGTGTGTGCATATATTATCAGCGGAGCCTCCTCTCCAATTAGCAGAGTGTGTAAGTGGTTTAGATCAGCGGGAGATCACATGACACGGCGAACACACACACACACAGGCCATCGAACGCGCAAGCTGCCCCCCCCCCCCCCCCACACACACACACACACACATAGGTCCACACATGACCTCTGGTTAACGTGTGCTGGAAAGGCTGCGGAGTTAACGTTTCACACATGGGATTAACCCGGACACACACATATGTTCACACACTGAAATACACACACACACACACTTGAACACACTTGAAACATGAAGGAGCGTAAACGTCCCCATCAAGTACTGAAAACCATCAACAAGTACAACCACCAACCAAGTATTAAACTCATCCACACACCCTTAAACCCAGCAAACAGAATATTAGAGCCTGTATTTAAGATCACACCCCGGGAAAACGGCCGATCCACAAACACACTCCTTTAAGTCCATTCAAGCTTCACATTTAATCCCTTTCAGCTCCTTCGCAAAAGGAAAAAATAGCCTCTTCACTGTACGTGTGACTTTACAATTCTGTTCACGCAAACGATTTAAGCCCAAAAAATAAATTACATGTCTCCTCAGACCATGAATTTCCATAATGTCTACATTTTACTGAGTCGAAAAGGCGAATGAATGTAGAATATCACCATGTCAACCACAGATCAATGCATAAAAAATAGAAATTAAAATCAACAGCTGCTTCTGATTCTCACAATGAATGTTATTGACACATTAACAGACACATGAGATGACACAAATATTACATGCGTTTGTTGTTTACATGTTGTTGTGTCTTTGCTGTGTCTTTCATGTTTTTGTTTTGTTGCATCTTTTACCTAATTTTCCTGCTGGGTCTTTTATGTTGCATTTGTTTAGTTGTTTTTGTTTTGCAGCGTCTTTGTTGTCTTTCTTTCTTCTTGTTGTGTCTTTATGTCGTTTTTGTTTTGTTGTGTCTTTCATATCATTTTCTAAGTGTCTTTCATCTTGTTGCATCTTTTGTGTCTTATGTGTTTGTCTTGCGTTTATGTTGTTCTCATGTTGTTGTGTCTTTGTTGCATCTTCCATCTTTTTGTTTTGTTGCGTCTTTCATACTGTTTTTGTTTTCTAAGTGTCTTTCGTCTTTTTGGGTCTTTTCCATTGCTTTTCTTCTGTGTTTTTGTTGTGTATCTTTCAACACGTAGCGTCTTTACATAATATTCTTGCATTTTTGTCATTTTTGTTTTGTTGTGTCTTTCATATTGTTTTTGTTTTGCTATGTATTTTTCAACTTGTTGCGTCTTTTAGGCAATTTTCTTCTTGTTGCATTTTTTGTGTTGTTTTGTTTTGCTGCATCTTCTATGTCTCTTTGATTTTGTCACATCTTGTATGTCTCGTGTTCGTCTTGTGTTTATGTTGTGTTCCTGTTGTCATGTTTTTGTTGTGTTTTTGTTTTGTCGCATCTTTTACATCATTTTTCTGTTGTGTCTTATGTTGTCTTTGTTTTGTTGTATTTTTTTGAATTACATCTTTGTTGTTTCTTTCAAATTGTGTCTTTTATACAATTTTTAATCTTGTTACATCTGTTCCAGTGTTTTTGTTTTGTTGCATCTCTTTCCTCTTATTGCGTCTTTTATGTTGTAGTTTTTTTTGTTGCATCTTGTCTGTCTCCATTTTGTCGCCTCTTTTGTGTTTTATGTGTTCATCTGTTGTTTACATTTTGTAATGTATTTGTTGCATCTTTTATGTTTTTATTTTGTATCTTCTAAGTCCTCTTATCTTGTTACGTCTTTTACATTGTTTTTGCTTGTTGTGTTTCTTTGATAGTTGTGGAGCTGACGTGTTTTTCAACTTGTCTTGCTACATCTTTACTATAATTTTGTCTTATTGTGTCTTTTCCATCTCTTTCAACTTGTTACATCTTTTCATATCTTTTTTTCTCTCGTGAATTTTCATCATTTTTATCCTGTTACATCTTTTATTCAGTTTTTGTTGTGTTGCGTCATTTTAATCCTGTTCCATCTTACTCATTGTTGTCATCTTGTTGCTTCTTTCATATAAATTTGTCTTGAATTAAGCAAAAAATCTTGAATTAAGAAAAAAAAAATGCTTGAATGATGCAAAAAAATCTTGAATTGAGCAAAAAAGAAGCTTGAATTAAGATCATACAATGATCTTACTCATCATTGTCGTCTTGTTGGATCTTGTATATAATTTTGTCTTGAATTAAGCAAAAGAAAAATGCTTGAATAAAGCAAAAAAAAAAAAAAAAATCTAGAATTAAGCAAAAAAAAAAGTGGAATTAAGCAAAACATCTGCTAATGGAACAAGTGAAAATTATCTTGGTCAGATTTCTTTAAATCAGATTTTCCTGATCTATTGTCTATAAATCATTTCTTATATCTCACTGAAAAGTTCCTCTTTAGGTGATTCTGTCTGATTTTAACTGTGATGAGATCTTTGGACTAGAAATAACAAAATACACTTGGTCAGATTTAGATTTTTTGAGTGTTTCTGGGTTCAAAACTTGTCTTATCTTGAACCCTTTCATTGAACGACTGCCCATAAATGAGGTCATTTCCATAACAGGAGGCTGGTGGTCGTGCATCTGTCTGTACAGTCTGACCTACTGTTTGTTCTGAGGACACACAGAGGGTCATTAAAGGGTTAAAGGTCAAAGGGGGGGGGGGGGGGTTGTTTAACTCTAAAGGGTTAATCCTCCGAGGAGCAGCAGTGACATCAGCACATTTAATCTGTTTGGTTCGTTTAGTTTTTGTGTGGCAGATGAGCCAGGACGTACGTTTAACATATGGGTCATGTGACCATGATTTATCCCATCATCACCACAAAGACCCGCCCCCCCTGACCTTTGACCCTGCCATCCTCTCCAAATGAGACCAGTTCTTTGTCTCATTCAGGAGAGTCTGATTATGTAAAGCTGAAATGACAGCAGGTTTTATGCCCTTCCTTACACTGTGTTTTCTGAGTTTAGGTCTTTACATGTTCTGTCTGAGGTTCAGCAACAGAGAATACAGTTTACTTTTGTTTTTGGCATGTGTATTATTACCGCTGTGAAATGGACAGAGTTTATTTTGATGTGAAATGCTGCTGCAAAATGTCTATCCTTGATATCTACAGCATTTTTGTGTTTGTGCTGCATCAGATTATAATCTGATATGAGTTACTGTACGTATGGGCTCTGACATAGGAGTTTAGGATGGGTAGGAAGATTAAATCAAAATAAAGATACACAGTACATGTTTTCAGTCATGTATTTTTATACGTAAATTTCATCATCACATCATTTTACTATTGACCGCCTATTCATTTTAGGCCGTGGCTCCCTGGGGAATCCATGCTGGCATCGGCATACGGCCACACCAGAGAGAGAGAGAGAGAGAGAGAGAGTCCCCATCTTTCACCCCCACAGTCCGTGTTTACATCACTCAAACATCCTGCCCCCTCACATGAAAGTGTGCAAAGTTTCAGTAGGTAGGGAGCAGGTAAATGAGTGTTAAGTTTCACTTTCACTTCTGTGGTCCGTGCCGCACATACAAAGTAGGAATGAGGACATATGTCATATTATGTGACATATGTGGGAGGCTGCACCATTTTGAACTTATAAGCTATCAGTTGCTATGGGTAACAGTATAGTACAGACCTGCAGGAAAGAGACCCCCCACACACACACACACACTAAGAGATCGATTCCACAGCAAACTGTATTTGCAATAAATACTCACTCAAAATTATAAGGGCGTATCATATTATTATTTGTTTTATTTGATATAGCTAGACAGTTGTTTGAATAACTTTGCACAATTATTTATTTATATTTTTTTTATGTGGAAAACATCCAACTTTGTAATTTTTTCTTTGGTAATATTTCAGTTTTTTATATTGTTTAGATTTACTATGGTACGGGTGACACTGGCATGTTATGTTTTGGCCCTGATGTTGTATTCAACATAAAATGAACACAACAAAATAACACTTTTTTTAATTAGTCGTTTAGATTAGTCGACTCCTCAAAAAAAATAATAAAAATATTAATCATTAGAAAATTAGTAGTTAGCGGTAGTATTACCACATATACAGAGGGAATTGAAATGATGACATGAGCTCGATCAATGCCAAAATTAGCTACAATACACGCAAGGGGCGGGGCTTGTTGTGCCTGGAAACACTTGTTATTTATGATTAATGAAAAGACATAATAACAGGAAATAATATTGGATACATTTGATAGAATGTTGCTGCATGAGGCCCAATATAAGGATGTTTTTTTCTTCAGCGTTCAGTCAAAATATGAACAACAATTACAAACTCCAGTGAACCAACATCAGATGTTTTGTTTCATTATTTTCAGGCTTTAACGTCTCATTCTCTGACAGATTTAATGTTTGTTTTAATCGATTCTTGCCTCAGTGATCACTATTCCATTCACATGTTCGACATGTTCTGAACGTGCAGGAGCTTTAAACTCGAACACATCTACCCGTCACATACACAGTTTTAATTTGTGTTTTGCTGTGTTTTTTCCTGGTAGTTTATAAATGCAGATGTGGTTCAGTTCATGGTGTATTTTGTGGTTTTGAGTCACATTTAACTCCTGGGCCTCGAGCTGCAAAAGTTTCAACACCTGCTTTACATAAATCAAGGCATTTCCAGCAGAAAAGGAGCAAATTGATGCATAAAAATCCAGCAGAATGCAGAAAATGAAGTGTCTAATGCTCAACATTTCGCCCCCTGGACAGACCTATGTCCATGCTGGACAGTGTAAGGAGGTGGATTTATTCATAAATGATGCATCAACATGTCTGAGTGAAGATGATTCAAACTCTTCCAGAAAGTCAGGAAACCCTTTGGAGAACAGGATGAATTCGTATGTGGTGTGAGCGGAACCAGCAGCCACTGACTTTCAGAAGTTGTACCGTGGACTGGAAGGAACCTCGTCTGTAATTATATCATTATTGGACTCATCACATGTCATTTAGATACTGTCTGTTCCACCCATCTGCCCTGGAACGGGGTCAGATAAAGACGAAGGAAAGGTCTGGGTTGAAATGAACATTTATTTAAGGGCAGGCGTCTCAAACTGATTTTCTTCCAGGTTCCACATTCACCTGATTTGATTTCAAGTGGGCCGGACCATAAAATAATAACATAATAACTGATAAATAATCATTTGTCTTTGTTTTAGTGCAGAAAACCCCAAACTAGCCAAACAAAAAAAATATGTGAATAACCCGAAAAAAAAAAAAAATGAAATTTCTTCAGAAAAATCTGTGTAATTTTACCAGTATTCTGCCTCAGTTTGTCATTTCTACATGGATGTTGTGGATCAGATCTACAAAGACACTCAAGACTTAAAAACAGGCAGAAAATAAGTACAATTGGGCTGAATTTTCTTTAGCTATTTCAGGTTGTTCATATTTATTTAGGTTTTTCACATTTTATTGGTAAAGGATAGTTTGTAAATATCAATATTTTCATAATTTGCTGTTAATTTTTGCACTGAAACAAAGACAAGCATTTGAAGTTGACATTTATAGACATAATGTAATTTTATTTTTTTTTCACATCAAACAGAAGAACATCTGGAGTCGTTATTTTTTTGTAGGTTATCGTTTTTCATATCATTTACACTGAACAACGCTTACAACGCTAAATACAGAGGATAATATTATAATTAATGGTGATAAATCGCTTAAGAAATGGTTAAAATAGATAGAAAAATTAAAAATTAATGTGGGTACTGACACTGAAGAGGCGCTGGGTCTTTAAGGGTTAAATCATTTATAGGATGTGCTGCTTGATGTTTTATGTCCAGTCCAAATGAACATGGATATTATTTTAAACTGGTATTTCCTTCCTCTGTAAACGCAACAATGCAACCAGACTCCAAATGTGTCCAAATGCGCAGACAAACCACAGATGGACTTGTCCAACCTGTGGACTCTGCAGGTAAGAGTGGACGTATCGGACACACAGGCTTTAATGCAAGGGGTCAAAGTCATGTTAGTTCAGGGTCACGTTCAGTCAAATCTGATCTACAGTGTGCTGGACCAGTGAAATACTAATATAATAATATATAAATAATGTCAACTCCAAATTTTCATTTATGTTTTAGTGCAAAAAAGTAAAATTACGTGATGAAAATGTTTCCATTTACCAACTGTCCTTTAAAACAATGTGAAAAACATGAACAAACTGACATTTATTAAGGAAATTAAATGCATTTTCAACAATACTATTTATATTATATAGAAACACTTCAGACAGTGTTCATAGTTGTTCAGGTTATTCACGTTTTTGTGAAATGATAGTTTTAGTGTAAATACCGTAGAATGACATGAAAGTGTTTACATTTACAAAGGGAAACATTTGGCGTTGTGTGTATTTATAGGGGTCCTGGGTTCGATTCGAACACCAGTCCATGGTGGGACCTTTCTGTGTGGAGTTTGCATGTTCTACCCATGTCTACATGGGTTCTCTCCGGGTACTCTGGCTCCTCCCACCATCCAAACACACGCACTGATAGGTTATTGGGTTAATCTACATTGCCCATAGGTGTGAATGTGAAAGTGATTGTTTGTCTCCAAATGTCAGCCCTGTGATGAACTGGCGACTTGTCCAGGGTGAACCCTGCCTTTGCTCATACGTAGCTGGGACAGGCTCCGCCCCCGCAACCCTAGTGAGGATAAAGCGAGTTCAGAAGATGAATGAATGAATGAATAAATGAATAATAGTATTTTACTGATCCGACCACTTGAGATTAAATTTGTTATATAAATAAATATGTTCTCTGTAATTTTTGCATTTCTCAAATTCATCCCAAAGACCAGACTGGACCCTTTGGGGGGCTGGATTTGGCCCATGAGCTGTTTGAGACCTCTGCTTTAATGTGTCATGGTACAGATCTACATAGCACTGCTTGTTGTTTAGTTTTTTGTTTGTTTGTTTTTTCTTGGTCTTCAGTTGCTTTCGTTCTGTATTTTAACTGTTTTAGCAACTGGAACACACAAATACAGACAAATCCACGCAAATATACAAAAATACACACAAATACACATTAATATGCACAAAAACACACAAACCAAACAACGCTTTTTAAAATTTCTTTGTAAAATCTTAAACATAAATCTCAAATCTTACTTTTCAAACTTCAACCCTGTTATAACTGTATATGGTTATAACTTTACTTCTGGTCATAGATTGTGATTCTTTTTCCAAAAGTCATCATGTGACCTTTTGATCAGATCACCAAGTCCAGTATCCAGGATCTGAGGTCCAGGACTCTTAAACCCCAGATCAAACACAGACCACAACATGAATGTCAAACCTTCATTTTCAAGTTTCAACTCTGCTACTGTTTGGTTTGAACATTCATTCAGGTCATGATTTCTGCTGTTACCTGCAAAGGTCAACATGTGACCTTTAGCTAGATCACCCAAACCTCCTCCAGGACCTGAAAACCAGGATTCCTGAACCACAGATTAAACACAGGCCACCATATTTATCTCACACTTTAATTTTCAAGCTTCAACCCTGTTACAGTTTCAGTTAGTCCACATTTCACAGAGGTGAGAAAAATTATGATTCAGACCATGAATTGTGATTATAATGCAAGAAGATCCTCATGAGAGCTTTCAGTCCGACTGCCCGGAGCTCCTCCAGGACATGAAGACCAAGCCTCTTAAACCACTGATTAAACCCAGGAAACAACCACATGAATGTCAAACCTTAATTTTCAAGCTTCAATCCCGTTACAGTTTGGTTTAAATTTCCCTCCAGGTCATGAATTCTGATTCTACCTGCAAAGATCAACATGTGACCTTTGGCTGGGTCACCCCAACCTCCTCCAGGACCTGAAGACAAGGACTCCTGAAGCCCAGATTAAACACCAAACCACTAGATAAATGTCAAAGCTTTTTTTCCAAGCTTCTACTCTGTTATATGTTGGTTTTATCTCACCTGCATTTTCCAAGAGGTGAGAAAAATTACGATTCAGGTCAATGATTGTAATTCTACCCCAGAAGATCCACATGAGACCTTCTCCTCAGATCACCTCCAGGACATAAAGGCCCTCCCCTCTTCCTGAAGGCCAGACTAAACCCAGACCACATGCAGCGACAGCATCATGTTCATAAATAACGACATTAAAAACAGTGCGACTTCCTTTAGGGCTCCACGCAGCGTTCAGGTGCCTGCATCTCACCTGGGATCATGGAACACCCCCACGCCCAACCCCCAAAACCCCGGAGCTCCAGTCATAAAGTCTTAATGCTCTGAGACCCGCTGTTAAATCTGGTTCTGATTCGGTCGCCATGACAACCAACACAAAGACGACTCAATGACAACAGCTGGACCGGGAGACGGGAAGTCAACCTCTGAACAGGAGATGGTGTTTTTCTGACTCGTCAGCAGAAAAAGCAAAAGAAAGACACATCCGGACGGGTGGACGGCCGATTCACAGGCAGAAAAGACCGACTTTGTGCTTTTTCATTTTTCTGCATTAAGGCGGAGACAGACTGGAGAGGACATGCAGGAGGAGAAACAGGAGGAGGTGCAGTTATATGGGAACAAAAACAGAATGTTTTATAGCTGCCCCTCCCTGCCTCTTCTGCTGTAGTTAACAGGCGTGAATGAGCTCTATAATGTGTTTATGAGAGCCGAATTTTTACAAGATTAAAAACCGAGCTTTGAAGAGGACAAGGAGGACGGAGGAGGAGGGGTGGGGGAGTAATACACCACAGAAACACTGTAATAACAGGCAGAGGGTGGAGGCTGATGAACTTTAATCAACAAGAGGAGAGACAAAGGGAGGAGGGTGGAGAGGCTTTTGTTACGACACAAAACCACGTCTTTGACCCAAACAGAAATAAATCAGGCAACAGTTTCCATCCAACACACCGGAAACTGAAGCAGCTGATGTTTGGAAACACAGGTCAGACTCAGGTGAGAAGAAAACCTGGAACAGATTCACACTACAGATCAGCATCAGCAGAAGAGAAACGCTCCAAAGATTTAAAAAACACTGGCATCTACATTGTTTATGCTTAGTTTGATGTTCAGCTCTTCATTTACTGATCAGGTACTTTGAGTTTGATGTTCACTGATTGACATTTAACTCATTTAAATGACTTTGACTTAGATGTTCACTTCAATAGGTTCTCGTAACATCAAAAATGATTTATTTCAGACGTGCTCGAGGCATTTTCAGTGTCATTTCTTTGAAGGATGGAGGTGGGGATGATCTGTTATCTGTTTTTTCCTGCTCCAGACTATCATTATTATAATCAGCCTTTAAAAAGCCACGGCTGACGTCTAATTTGCACTTCCTTTATTGGATCTTTGGTGTTTTTTTTATTCGGGCTATCAAAATAATGAGTTACTTTTGATTAATTGATTATAGAAAAAAAACTAAATCCATTAAATAAATAAATAAATCACATGGATTAACTGACGCTTTGCTAAGCTAACCATGCCAGGTCTCATTATTGTGTTTTCAATGCTATCAGAAAAATATTCTAAAATAAACTGGAAGTTTCTGTGATAATAGAAAAAAAATAAAAGCAGGAGGTTCAGAGAAACAACAAGAGGACGAATCTTCACAATGCAGTGTTAGTTTTAAAAAGAAAAAGACATACTAAAAGATACTAACTAAGCTAATGTTAGCTCACTTAGCACACAGTTGTTAGCAAACAAAGACAGTTCAGCATTTTTTATTTTGCTTATTCACGTTTCCTTTACATTAAGCTGTCATGTGAGATTTAAGGCTGAATAAATATTGTAACTATAAAATGGTTTCAGTCATTTTTCCCAGTTTGCTAGCAAAAGCATGCTAAGTTAGCTAAAGTTAGCTAAAGTTTTAGAACCTTAGAACAAATGAGTTTTTATAGATTCATAAAGATTACAAAACTAGTTCTAAATACATATTCCATAGTACTTTTTATACTTTAAATCTTGATTATTTTATTGTTCTTTTAGATAGATAGACAGACAGACAGACAGACAGACAGACAGACAGACAGACAGACAGACAGACAGACAGACAGATAGAT
>JAQQZY010000027.1:6581904-6599133 GCA_030068375.1 Ostorhinchus rueppellii | reverse complement strand
TCAGATTCAAACTGTCTGAACTATTAGGGTCCAAATACACAAAGAAATGAAGCACAGACTAAGAAAAGTGGAGTTAAATCAGATATGTTAAATTCAATGTGATTACTAGTGAAATTTTACGGATCAACTAAGAGATCATTATTTTCCAAAGTGGCTCAAATACATAACCACTGACCATAAATATAAACATGTGGCCACAAAACTTCCATTATTTCCTGTTTACTTTAATCTAAATTCAAGTATGTTTGTGTAGAACTGAGGTGTTGTTTGTGCAGAGGAGCTTCAATGTGACTATGACAACATAAACCTGTGATCGACGCTGCAGAAAACAAACTAGCGCTATTACATCGCACATTATGTCACTGGTTGGTTTGACAGCGCCTCGCAACAGGAAGCAAAAGGTTTCAGAAACATCTTGCAGCTTCACACCTTCAGGCTTTTTATTACTTTGTTTGTTTCCTGATGTTTTCAAGGCGCTAATCAGTTTTCTGGTAGCAGCTTCTTCACAGTTCGACCTGAATGATACTCTGATCTGAAGAGAACGCGTTAATATTCAGCTGAAAATGACGACTCAGAAAACCGACCGACTGCATATGCAACAGACAGGCTGAGCTTTACATTCTGCATTTGATTTAATTAGTCTGGATCAGGAGCCTTTTCTCTGTACCTAACTGACATATTCTGTCTTTTTTACCACTTAACGTGATGTCCTTAATTAGTTGAAACATTAGCAGGAGGTAGATTTGGTGGTTGAAGGACTGGGGTTTGCATCCCATTTCATGCAGTATTGGCTTTTTTAGTTTTCCTTTTTTTTTTTTTGTTAGAACCAGAATCAGCTTTATTGGCCAAGTATGTGAACACATACAAGGAATTTGGCTTTGGTTTTTACATTGTGCATGGCACACGATTCCAACATGAATCCAGACAACATGTGGGCCTGGACATAATATAGACAAACAGTCCACTAGAGAAAAAGACAACAATGGGTTGAGATTTACAGTGAATTTACATTGCAATATGTACAGAATGCAAATCGGAATTTTATACAGTGAGTGGGTGTGTGGGTCCGGTCTACTGGAAATATACAATATATGTGTATATTATTGACAGTTGGTTTTTACATCGTAATACGTACAGAAAGTGCAAATTAAAGTATTCATACAGAGAGTGGATGTGTACAGGAATACAGTCAGTAAAAACATATGTTTATGTGTATATATAAATTATTGTAATGCAAATACAGTTTTTTTTTTACATAGTGCAAATTTGACAGTTTTATAAAGAGTGATTTCTCTTTCTCTTTTAGACCGTCCCCTGATCATTTTTAGCCTGGCTGAGTTATTCTTATGCCTAAATCTAACCCAAACAGCCTTGGGATCGTCTGCACGTCTGCTAAACTACAACCATGCATCAAAAAATGCCACGATGATGCTCAAAAACAGGAGTTAACAACGAACAGCTGCTAAATACAAACACATAAAGAAGAAAGAGAATAATTAATTATTTTTGAACATTTTTGCTATTATTGTTGTTGGCATAAATTATTGTTACATTGTCCAACCTTTAAACAGAGCAAACTTTTTTTTTCACTCACTAAAATATATGTCGTTTGCAACATTACAACCGTTTGTTCAGCGAGTCTGTTTTTTCTTCATTACGCAATGAATCAATTTTATGTAAATAAAATAAATAATAAAATAGTTACAGTTAACTCACTTTATTATCACTGGAAGGAAAGTTATCTCTGCATTTTACCCATTCTATACACACAGCACTTTGCATTAGCATTAGCAATTAGCATTAGCACATTAAGAGCTGTATACTGCCTGTCAAGGGATGATTTGAGTCTCCAGACGATGGAAGTTGCACATGCGTAGAAGCATTTATTTCTGTCGGCCATCTTTTACAATTCGCCATGGAAACCTCACTAGGACAAACAACTCGCTACAGCAGATCACATCATTAGCATAGAGTCACGACTCAGCTTACTCCAGAATTAAATCAAAATGTTTGTCAGCTGGATAGGCTCTTAACTGTGAAAGATTATGGCTATTCCTTCACATGGTTCTAGTTTAGCTCTGGTGGAGTTTTTTTTAAATAGCACCGCCAAAAAAATTAGTCAGGTTAACTCATTTTATTTTCCCCGAGAAGCATTTAGCATTAGCATTTAGCATTAGCGCATTAACAGCTGTATACCAACAGCAAAAAATGACATGATGATGCGCAAGACAGGAGTTAGCAGGCGACAACTCTCAACTGCAAGAACATAACAGAGCACAGACACATTCTTATCATCAGCCTAAATTATTCTTACATATTCAGTTTGTAAAAAATGTGCAGCTTCTAAACAGCCATATTGTTTGCTATATTGTGATCATTTGTTCACAGTGGGTCTGGTTCGAGTTTAGCTTTGGTGGAGTTTTGTGGAAATAGCGCCCCCTAAAAATGAGTCAACTTAACTTATTTTATATTATATTATATTATATTATATTTTTCCTGAGAGGAAATTCATCTCTGCATTTTATCCATAATGATACAAACAACACTTAGCATTAGCATTAGCACATTAATAGCAGTGTGTTGAAAGCTCTAAATGTTCCTCACTACTGTGGTCGAGGACAGTGATTGGATGGTTGGTATGAAGCTGCAAGATGTTCCATAAATACATCAAGCATTAAATATGTGAAAAGGAAAATTAAAGTACTAAATAATCATAAACAGGCGACCGCAGAGTAGCAAGGGATGAAAATCTTCTGCAGCTCTGACCAATCACAGCAACTGAAAAGCTGGGGGTGAGAACATTATTAACCTTTATTTAACCAGGAAGACGACTCATAGAGATTAAAAAAACTCTGCTGCAAGACAACATGTGGGTTTAATTCCTCGTAGATAACACATAACTGCAACGCTACTGCTTTATTCCAGTAGGGGGCGCTTCATTCATCAACGTTTGTACATCAAGGACATGTTCTGCTGTCAGTGCTGATAAGAAACAGAAACATCTACTGCAGCACCAACGGGGTTTTCATACTATTTTCTATGACAAATATAACTAGAGGCAAATAATCACTTCTGCTTGGACCTGGGAGAAGGAAGAAAAAAGTTCTGTAACAGCGTTCAGAGGCTCAGGATGATGGGAGTTAGTGGAGTGTTTCCCAGTAACAGTGTCTCTTAAATGTCAGTCAGCCTCTGCACAGGGAACAGCCCAGAAACAGCTCCGAGGATGGGTTTCCACGTGTGAACAAACACAGAGTAACTGTAAAAATATCTCAGTAAGCACCTCAGTCTGAACAGAACTGCCAGATATGAACGGATGCAGACAAACGAATAGTGCTGGGAACCTTTAATCCAACAGTTTCCCTCCGGTCGGTCCACATCAGGGGTATCAGACTCATTATAGCTCAGGGGCCACATACAGTACAGCCCTGTACCATCTCAAGTGGACCAGAATGTCAAATAACAGTGAAAAAATGAAAATGACTTTATGACAGTGTTTGCATTTACAAAATATTCTTTAACAAATGTGAATAACATGAACAACCTCAAAAAAAAATTCAATTCGAACAATATTATGCCTCAGCTTCTTGTTTACACGTGTGCATTAGAGCCACAAATACACAAAACATTTAATGACAGAGATAATATTATTTAATTGCATTTACTTCTCTTCAGATATTTTGTATTCTTCATATTTGTTGAGGTTATTCACATTTTTTGTGAAGGGATAGGTTGTTAATGTGAATATTTTCATGCAATTTACTTTTTTTTTTTACACTAAAACAAAGAGAAACAAGTGGTTCCAGGTGTAACAAACTCCACCCCTCACACATCTTGTATCTTATTTTGGCATCGATCCAGCCGATGTCATCATGTCTATACATGTGCTGATGCCGGCATATCAGTTACATCTACATATGTGCCAAGTTTGAAGTACGGTGCTTAGACCACCTGTCATGAAAACAAGAAAACATAAATAACTTCATAGTTTATCAAAAACTTGTTTCAAATTAACAATGTAATTGTTAATCATGAAGAAAGTGACCAATGTGAATAACAAATTGGTCCTTGTTGACAAATAATCCCCATAAATGTCCATATTTAGTGTGTCCACCTTTGGTGCAGATAACAGTTTATATTCTTGCTGCCATTGTTTTTTTGTAGTTTTACACAGGAATGCAAGATAATAACTGGAATTGTACAACTTCATAAAAAATAGTCATTTGCTGCTGCATTTCCCTTTGCATTTTTGGAAAAGATTAAACTGGAAAATGTATGGATAGCAACAATAGTTCTATTTTAACATTAAAGATGTGGTTTGGATCAAAAGATCTGTCATATACTGGTGGATGAAGCATTATAGAAACATAAACAGATATTTAGGTAAATAGAAATACTGTTCAATTATGGCAGCAGTGGGACACCTTAGACTGGAGCTGGAAGAATACATTTGGTAAGAACTGTACATTGAAACAAAATTGATGTCTTTATAGACATGAAAAATTTTGCCCGTTTTAAGTAAATGGGAGAAGAAAAAAAACAAGGATTTTAAATTCCTAAAAAATTTAAACTTTAACCTATTTTTCCCTAAAATGTAATGACATCTATTCTGGGTCACTGGCGATCTATAAGAATCTATATGAATTCAACCAATAGTTTTGCTGCTACGGACATTTGAAATTTCCCCCATTATAAGTAAATGGGGGAAAAAGAATTTTAAAAATTCATGAATAAATTTAACTTTGACCTACTGATCCCAAAATGTAATGAGATCTACTCTTGATCAGTGGGAATCTATAAACCAAATGTGGTATGAATTCAACCAATAGTTTTGCTGCTAGTGTTAACAAACAAACAAACAAACAAACAAACTGAACCAAAAACAATACCCCTTGCCTTGCCTTTGGTGGGCGGGGTAAAAATTTGGAATTGTCAGAAGTTATAGGACATTCTGATTTATTCTGAATTATTAGTCCGACCCACTTGAGACCATATTGGTTTGTATGTGGAACCTGAACTAAAATGATTTTTATCATCCTTGAATATCTTCAGTGTAGTTTTTGTATTTCATAAGTTCATCCCATTGGCCCATGGATCAGACTCTTTGGTCCAGTTTTGGCCCACGGGCCGTTTGTTTAGCACCCCTGGTACACAGCTTTCCCTTCATGTGGAGGTAACACAAGGTGACATTATTTTCTAGGAGGAGCACAAACATGAAGGTAGAAGAACAAACCAGCTCTGAGTCTGACTTTAGAAGATTTAAGGACTGTTGGACGTTTGATGATTAAAAAAAAAAAAGCTCCAAACATCAAGTTCTTCAAACAAAGATAAATGAAGCCAGAATCCACCGACCCATCGAGGAAAAAACACAGTCTTGTCATTTAGCATCATTTTTACTCAGAAAGTAAACTTGGTGAAAGTATTTTTCTGTGATATTTGCAGCAGATTGGACTGTTCACAGCAGGTGGAGGCTCTGCTCAGGTCTGATTAAAAACACATGAAAGGCTGAATCTGGAATCACAAACATTTCACTCAGACTCAAACACATTGTTCAACAACCGCATCTAATGTTGCGACAAAGAACAGACGATACAACGTGCCTGCGCCCCCTGGTGGTGGAGAATAGAATAGAATAGAATAGAATAGAATAGAATAGAATAGAACACTACTGCTACAGAAATAAGAATAGAGCGAATATAAAATTTCAAAAATAAAAATAAGATAAGAAAACAACATGCATTTTACAATTTTACAAAGTAGCATAAGACTAGAGCTAAAAAGAATGAAAAAAATAAAAATGTACAAAATGTCACTAGACGCAATTTACACTATTAACAGTATGTGACAGTATGTATATCTATGAACAATATTAACTACATTTACTACATCTACCAATGAGCTACCTGTGTTTACACCATCTTAATGCTATCACTTAGACCCGTCTGACAGAAGTATTGAATTACCACGAAAACCTGGGTGATTTGTATTCATTGTGCGGATCATTTGTCAGGAGGTTTACATGACATTTAAAACACTGAATTATTGACTAAGTCTGAATAAAAGCAGACCTGAAAAATCAACTTAAAATCAAACTTTTAATAGTTGGACTAACACACCAATCTACTCCTGCATGTGACCAGACCAATTCCTGACCCAGAAGTCAAACATCATACATCGTATCTGCACAAAAATAGTTCCAGTGTCCCTGTATGTCAGCATCATGTTCAATCAAGAATCAATACCAAGTTGAATTTGCAAGGTTGTCAGGTTTTGTTCTATGTTCCAGTCCTGTGGTCTGGATACAGGAGATCGATCTCCCAGTAGAAGTGGGCGGAGCTTTGACTGGAGGAAAACTCTACTCATTCAATCGAAGTTCATAAATGACCTGATATCAGAAACCATTTCCATGTTATAAACCATCAAAATATGGCTCATTATAAGTCAAAACAAATTCTTAATATTTAAAAAATGTGTCAAAATTTGAAAAAAATTTCTGAAAACTGTGACCAAACAGTGTAGACATTGTCCCAAGGAAGCTACATATATAATTTGAACTGAATCCAACCAGTAGTTTCAGAGAAGGCTGTTGTAGAAGAAATGTAGATACTGGTGACCTTGGCTTTGACCCTTCAAGGTCATTCAAGGTCAAAGGTCATGAATCCAAATAAAAGTCCATATATGACTTTCTGTCAGTGCTCAGTAGTAACTATATTCATGTCTATAACCATTTATATTATAAACCATCAGAAATATGGACCAGAATAAGGCAAATTAGTTGTATTAAAAAAAAAACTCATCAAAAATTGAAATATCTCAAAACTGTGAAACGACTTTGAGAACACTGTCCCAAGAATGATGATAGAAAAATGAAAAATTACATATAAACATACATTAAAAATTTGAAACAAATTCAACCAGTAGTTTCATTAGAGAAGATGTTTGAAGGAATTGCCAATGAAGACAACAAAAACAACAACAACTACAACGATGACGACAACAACAACAACGCTGCTGGATACAGCCCCTTCATGATCTATCAGCCGGTGAAAAAAGCATACAGCAGACAGAAAATACAATATACTGTACTCCATATGTTCGAAATACTACCCATTACTGTACCATTTTAGCTCTGGGATGCTAACGTGCTAGCTCACTGTGGACTACTCTTGCGGTCTATGACATGCATGGTGCAGTCGGTGCATATTGCCACCTATGGTAGTGGAGGAAACAAGATTTTAAGAATAAAATCAGTCAAATTAAACATCTTAGTTGAGTTACAACCTACTGTGTGATATTATAATCCCACGTGAATCTGCGATGTCAGTCCTTTTTATCGTAAAATTTCCACCCTGTGATAATATTTGTGCGATTCAACATATTTGTAATTCTGAAGGATATGCAACACTTTCCTTCTCCTCTGTGCATTATATGATTTATTTTCTGAAGATCATATTAGTGATGATAAATAAAAGTTTTAGGTGTAAATTTAACAGGTTCATGTCATGATATAACACAGATATTCACCGACAGAACAAACCGAAGTCCTTACGATTTATACCATGATGACAGTTACAGTACGGGACATTCTTCCTCCTTTATGACCCTGTCCTTCACATGAGAACCACAGAATAATGTCAGTAAATTCAGGTAAAACACAGACTTCCTTAATCCCATGCAAATCCTCTCCATGAAATACAGACATGGAGGTTAATTTCCAAATCACCAGAGGTCCACAGGTTACACTCGTCCCCCGTGAACAGGGCTTTAATCGACTTAACTCGGTTTTGGCACCAGTTCACTGCTCTTCCAGGGCAGGTATAGTCCTCCCTCATCACATCTGGTCGTCATAGCAACCCAGTGTAAACACATTTTGATGTCATCTTCAGAGTGATTCGAGCTGCCAGTGACACAACAATAGCAAAGGAGAAAACCTACAGTTTTTAGAAATACAGCCTAGTTTTTTGATGTTTCAGGTGAGAGTATCGACGCCTTCTTAGAATAATCACCCAAGTTATTTTTTCAGATTTTTCAGGAAACACAAAAAACTGAACCATTTGTTGAATATATGATATTTACTAACAATTTTAATTAAAAGGGTTATAACAACGGATGCCTATTGACAGACAAAAAAGGTCAGTCAAATATGGAACATGAGAGAATTAAATGACTTGGGTACATTTTCAAATATGCCAAAATGACTTAGGCAATTATTTTAAGAAGGTGACGATACGGTTGTTTTTTTGGACAAATTAACAAGATCGGAACTGAAAATTTTCACTGGTGTTTTCAGAGATTTAATGCTAGCTTGGATTACTAGAGATTCTAGATTGACCAATTTGTGACATAAAACAGTACCTGATAGTACCTGGTAGTAACTGTTGTCACATAATGGAACAGAGTTAAGGATAATAATCAGTGGAACAAACTAAATAGTCATTGGTCGTCATAGAAACCCAGCATAAACATATTTTGACATCATTTTCAAAGGGATTTAAGCTACCTGTGACGCAACAATAACAAAGGAGAAAACCTACGATTTTTGAAATAAACTCTAGTTTTGTGATGTTTCCTGTTAGAATATGCTTGCTTTTTCAGACAAATTACCAAGATTAATTTCCAATGGTGTTTTCAGGGATTTCATGCTAGCTTGGATTACTGTATGATATCGCAACAAGAGATTCTGGATTGACCAATGTGACATAAAACAGTACCTGATAGCACCTGGTGGTAACTGTTGGCACATAATGGAGCAGTGTTAAGGCCAGTAATCAGTGGAAATAATTAAATATTTACCCCCACATAAACATTTTGACATTATCTTGAGAGTGAGTGGAGCTACCAGTGCCGCAATAAAACCAACATTTTTTTTAAGGTTTGTGATATTCCAAGTATAACAATAACAATAAGGTAACAATAGCAAAAGAGAAAACCAACGATTTTTGAAATGCAGTTTTGTGACATTTCAGGTGAGAATATTGTGATTTTTTCGGACAAATTAACAAGACCTGAAAGTTTCCGCTGGTGTTTTCACAGATTTCACACTAGCTTAGGGTGTAAGAGATTCTGAATCAACCAATATGTGACATAAAATAGAACAGTATGAATATAGTGGTAACTGTTGTCACATAGTGGAACAAAGTTAAGGCTAATAATCAGTGGAACAAACTAAATATTCACTGGTTGTCATAGCGACACAGTGTAAACATATACTGATGTCATCTTCAAGCTACTGGTGACGCAAGAAAACCTCAGATTTTTAAAAATATTGCTTATTTTGTCTCGTTTTAAGTTGACTTTTTCATCTCTAGGTCCATTTCATTACATTGCTGCTCTTTCCGATCAGTTTATAATCTATTATTGATGATGTGAAAAGGGGTGTGGCCTGGTATGATGCCCAGGAGGAGGTTTGCACAACACTTTGTCTTCATTTTTACACAGAAAGAGCAAGTGATGTCACCTCCTCTATATCAATTGTTTCTCCAGGATCATCTTAATCCAGTTAAATGATCCTCAACAGCATCGTTACAACTGTGACAAAAACTCCAAGACTCCGAACTTCAGCCACCGCGGTATCTGGAAACAGATATGTGAGCTACAGGGGCGTGAATCCACCACAGAGACAGTTTCCAGCTCTTACTGAATAAGCAGCGACCTCCATAAATACATATTTTAATCCACTAGATCTGCACCAGATTAGATATACTCAGAGACATAAGTCGACTAAATACGCCTGGTATTTTTCCCATTGAGATGCATGTATTATTTACTGGGTAATGAATGGGAATGTCTGAAAACGCCCTATCTTGCAATGTCAGAAAAAGTGAAAAGGATGTGCCGGTTTTTACACATCATCCTTGGTTCGTATCCTGTTTTTATACCAAGTTTCATGAAAATCAGTGCAGTAGTTTTTGTGTGAATCCTGCAGACAGACACACAAACTGGTAAAATTAACCTCCCTGGTAGAGGTTAAAAGGTGGAGCTGCAGGTGTAACATGCACACACACGCACACACACACACACGCTCTCCTGCTGATGCATTAACAACAATTGAATAAGACACAGTTTTAGTTTGAGGTGATGAAGCCAAACAAGGGTTCAAATCTGGATGTGACTGTTCCATCTGAGTTGCAGATTTTGCAGCTGAGTGTGAACAAAAAAAAAAAAAACATACACACAATCAGGAAAAAGTAAAGTTACTGATGGAGTAAAGTGCGTTACAGTCAGCATCACACACATGAATGAAACAGACTTTATAAAGACAGAATCTGACAGAAGCAGATGGACGAACAGCAACGACATGCTTAATTCTGCTGCAGGAAACCGCTTTTTTCTCAACTTAAAAAGAGAGCGAGCCAGGCAGAGTCTAGGTCTCTCTACCTCTGATGTGATTCCTGCCACGGTAATTAAATCACAGCGCAATTAACAGGAGTCAGCTGTCAATCAAAGCTGGGAGAGAGAGCGAGAGGGAGGCAGAGAGAGAGGGAGAGAGGGAGAGCGCGAGGGACACTTACTTCATTCAGGAAACCGTCCGTCCTGCTTTCATTCCCCCAAAAAAACAGACGACAAGAACTGAAAGAAGCAGCACGCCGGGCGAACGACCACCAAAAGACAGATGGAGAGGGAGAGAGAGGAAGAGGAGGGATGACAGGAGAGAGAGGGAGGGCGAGCGAGCAGCCGGCTGCATGGCTGTAATCCCATTATTATCAACGACACATTGTTCTGAGAGAGAGAGGGCGAGAGACACCGGCGCACACTGGGAGACAGAGGAGAGAGAGAGGGAGAGAGAGAGAAGAGGTGGGAGTGCCCCAGTGGGAATGTAGGGGGGAGGGGCTTAGCTGCACGCACACACACACACATATATATGCACAGAAGGGGGCGTGGTCAGAGTGTTTAATATTTAATCACTGAGCGGTTTGAGGCGTGAAGTTCGAAGGAGGCAGAGATAGTAAATCTGTCTGTTTTATAGTTTAGGCTCAAGGACACAAACCTGTCTGTCTCTCATCCCTGTCTCTTTCTCCCTTGCTCTGTCTTTCTCTCTCTCCCTCACACCCTCTCTCCTTCTCTCTCTGCCAGTGTATCTCTCTCTCCCTCGCTCTCTCCCCCTCTCTCTGCCTGTCTCTCTCTCCCTCGCTCTCCCTCGCACCCTCTCTCCCTCTCTCTCTGCCTGTCTATCTCTCTCTCCCTCGCTCTGTCCCCCTCTCTCTGCCTGTCTCCCTTGCTCTCTCTCTCCCTCGCTCTCTCCCCCTCTCTCTACCTGTCTCTCTCTCTTTCCCTCTCTCTCTGCCTGTCTTTCTCTCACCCTCACTCTTTCCCTCACTCTCTCTCGCACCCTCTCTCCTTCTCTCTCTGCCTGTCTATCTCTCTCTCCCTCGCTCTGTCTCTCTCTCCCTCTCTGCCTGTCTCCCTTGCTCTCTCTCTCCCTCTCTCTCCCTCGCTCTCTCTCGCTCTCTCCCTCTTTCTCTCCCCCCTCTCTCTCTGCCTGTCTCTCTCTGCCTGTCTCTGTGTCTCTCTTTCCCTCTCTCTCTGCCTGTCTCTCTCTCTCCCTCGCTCTCTCCCCCCCTCTGCCTGTCTCTCTCTCTCTCCCTCGCTTTCTCCCCCTCTCTCTGCCTGTCTCTCTCTCTCACTCTCCCTCGCTCTCTCCCACTCTCTCTGCCTGTCTCTCTCTCGCCCTCACTCTTTCCCTCACTCTCTCTCGCACCCTCTCTCCTTCTCTATCTGCCTGTCTATCTTTCTCTCCCTCGCTCTGTCTCTCTCTCCCTCTCTGCCTGTCTCACCCGCTCTCTCTCTCTCTCTGCCTGTCTCTCTCTCTCTCTCTCTCTCACCCTCTCTCCTTCTCTCTCTGCCTGTCTATCTCTATCTCCCTTGCTCTGTCTGTCTCTCTCTCTCCCTCTCTCTCTCTCTGCCTGTCTCTCTCTCCCTCCCTCCCTCTCTCTCTGCCTATCTCTCTCTCCCTCCCTCTCTCTCTGCCTATCTCTCTCTCCCTCCCTCTCTCTCTCTCTGCCTATCTCTCTCTCTCCCTCTCTCTCTCCGCCTGTCTCTCTCACTCTCTCTCTACCTGTCTCTCTCTCTCTCACTCTCTCTCCCCCTCTCTCTCTGCCTGTCTCTCTCCCTCTCTCTCTCCTTCACTCTCTCTCTCCCTCTCTCCCTCACTCTCTCCCCCTCTCTCTCTGCCTGTCTCTCTCTTTCCCTCTCTCTCCTTCACTCTCTCTCTCCCTCTCTGCCTGTCTCTCCCTCTCTCCCTCTCTCTCTGCTCAGCTAAATTGTGAAGCTGCTTTTGCAGATAAGACCTCGTACCTCATCGTGATCATCATGATCTGTTAGATTCGCTGCTTCTCTCTTTCATAGTGGATTAATTGTCTTCTCAGTTAAACTTCCACCAACATGAAAACATGGACTCTGAGCCGTAGACTGAATTACACGGCTCACTTATGATCATACACGTACAAAGCTGCATTTTACACATGACACTTCCTGTTTTACAATCACCCTGAACCTTCCCACTGTGATGCTAACCCTGAGGAACCCCACTGGGATGACACTACGCATCTACATCATAACATTTATTGAATAAAATCAACGTTACCGTCTTCTGATCAGCTGTGTCTGACAAGTCTTATTCATTTTGTGATTGGAAAGTGGACACGATTTATTGATCCATTCAGAACCAATGGATTTATTTGATAAAAATGTGTGTCTTACGCTTCATCAATTGAAAGTCTGGATCTAAACAAGTCTAAAAGCTTGCGTTCATACTTTACTTTTTTTGTACATAATATTGCACATAGCAGGATAATTTTGCATAAAGTCCCACAGCGGTAGAGCCAGAAATATTCAAGGTTCATGGTTACTTTATTTATATCCTGGTTACTTTATTTATACCAATAGATTTGTTTAGCGGACATAATGACTGCCTTGGCATTACAGCAAAACAACAGAACATGCACTGAACCTGTTTGGCAGGTACCTGATCGAGTTTCAAGATAACCCCCCCAAACAAAAAACAAAAAACAAAAACAACTAGAGAAGCACTCGGAGAGCGCAGATCTCCGCCAAGGCAGTGTTTGTAGTTTCATCCACTAGATGGCGCTGAATGTACGGATCTCCACCAAAATCTAATCATCGGTAGGATACCCCATTTCTGACAATCTGTGAAAATTTCATGAAAATCCGTCCATAACTTTTTGAGTTATCTTGCTAACAGTCAAACAAACAAACAGACAAACGCCGGCAAAAACATAACCTTCTTGGCGGAGGTAACGAAAAAAAAAGAACAACAACAACTGTGGAATGAATGAGAAATGACACTTCTTCTATTTATCTTTACTGTCATTTAAATGTACATGCTTAAAATACCTGGATGGATAGATAGACAGATGGATAGATGGTTTATCCAAACTATGAAATTAGTGTAGTAGCATGACATCCATTCAATAAAAATATAAAAGCATAATAATAATAATAATAATAATAATAATAATAATAACAACACCTATTTCAGATATGACAATATTTGACAAAAATATAACAAAAAATTGTTGAAACTTCATTAAAATTTGGTTCATAAATGTAGATATCCATTAAGAGGACTTTTCCTGAATGAAATCCTTCTATTTGTCTACATGACTGGCATTATAACTCTTGAAATTCAATCCCTTTATGAGTGAAATAAAAGCTTTTATATAAGAAACTGGACATATTGTGTATTTTGCTTTAAAATTGAACTGTTAAAATTTACATCCTGTTAAAAAGGGAGTTTAACAGCCCACTGATGGTGTCTGTAGAGGCTACTCTATAAGCTTTGACAGTATGCATAATAAATTAAGATGGATTTGAAGTTACAGACTATTGGACAGAGAAGCCATAAAATGCTTATATAGACTTTTAAACTTTTAACTTTTAAAGCCTGTTTTACAGTCTACCTTACAAAGAGATAAAACCCATTTCCAGATAAAACTGGAAGTCAATAAAAACCCTGGTTTGTTCCTGTCCAATGAGCATAGACATTTTGTGACCATATGGTAACTAGATGACCATGTATCACAGTGTGCTGCATTTCTCATTATATGGAAAGTAGGACACTTCTTTTTATGAAGCAGAGGCAACAGCAGTGTTGTATGTTGTTAATTCTGTCATGCAAAACATGTATAATTTCTGCTCATAATTAAACACAATGCTTACAGTGATATTTAACATTATACACACTGTTCACACTTACTTGGGAAAATCTCTTAAATATTGTCAAATACTGTATTTACACTTTTTATTAATTAACAAAATGTCTTAATGTGTCTGTATGGTGTTTTTTCTAGTCCCACATATCAGCGAGACCCATTTAAAAGATACATGAAAAATATATTTGTGCTCTCAGACGTGTCTTCAGGCTTTATTTTAACTTGCTTCACAACTTCAGCAAAATTGGATTGTGTGGAAACATGCAGGTCTGAGTCTCCTGCCCGGTCTAATTACTGCCCTTGTTTTTGGCTTGTGAGTCTTGGCTTAAGGAATAATTTCACACCCCAGTAGAAGTCTTTCTTTCTTCAATCTGTCTTTACATCACCCAGCAGGTATACCACATGTTCTTCTCTTTTTGTTTCCTTTTTTTTTTTTGTCTCGCACAGTATTAATTTCTATCTGAAATTATATTGCTTCGGATTAGTTTCTTGTTTCATTTCAACCTGAATCTATAGGAAAGCTCAAATGTGCAGTCAAGTTACTATTACATGACCACAGGCAAGGATCAAATAGTTTTTACAGCACTGGACTAGGAGAGTGGCCTAAATTTTTCTTCACTTTGTAGGAAGAAATGTTGCATCATACGAGGTGCTGATGTTTGCTTGCTGGAGCAGGCTCACATAGGAATAATAGTAAAAATGGGGCAGAAAGTTAGAAGGATTGGTAAAGAAACAGGACAGAATGAGAGAGATAATACTAGCAGAGAAAGGGAGAGGGGATGTCTGAGAGGAGCAAGAGAGTGAAAGTTGATAGAGAATGGAAAACTGATTTCTTATTACCCCCTTGACTCTTAATCCAGTTTACAATAGTCACTTCACCCATGCAATTCTACTTCAAAGGTTTTGAGCCATGGCCAATTATGTTGCATCCAAGACTTCCTTTCTGAAATGAAGAAAAAAAAAAAAACAGTCAAAGAGAATACTAATTAATATCAAGTCAGAGCCAGAAAGTAAATCTTTTAGCTGGTTTCTGAACCTGAACATGTGCCACTCAGCATCATTCTAGGAAAGTAGATCCAGCCTGTTGACAATTTCCCGGCATATAATTTCCATTACCATTTTAAAGATTCATGTTTTAGCTTTGGCCAACAAGGCACTTCTCACTTAAAGGACCAAACGAATGGTTTTGCATGTTTTATCCCTTTTGCATTAAATTACATTCTGATAGTCAGCATGAGTCTTTTCACAGCAAGTAATTTCCGGGGTTCAGAACATTTGTTTTTATTCTGCATATGGCTCATATGTGCTCAAAAAATACTCAGTGTGGCAGAATAATATGTAAAAGAAGACAGGAATCACACATGTATGTATGCACATATACAGATTAGAAAAAGAAATGTAAATGAACCTTTCAGTGACCATTCTAATCTGCCCCTTAAACCCCACTATCTCTCCCTTTTCATTTTCGCCCCAGAAACTATTAATACTCTCGGTGTGTTAATGGAGATTAATGGGTATGGGCAACAAACAGACATAGAAGAGCAAAAAGAAAACCGTCATTAGGGATGGTAGAGGGGGTGGGGCACATTGTGTGTTGGGTAAAACAAGGACGGACTGAATGATGGATAGATTTCATTAAGCAGAGAAAAGGAAACACTAAGTTCTGAGGTGAAAAACACCTTCATATGCCTATAAAAAGGTACTCCTCCCTTACAGCAAGGTGTTCTCCAAATAATTACAGTTAACAAATAAAGCAAAAGTTACAGTACAGTATGCAAATGGTAATTCATTTTGTGGTATTCTTTTGGGATCTTCAAGCATCTCCACTGGTTGTCAAATAAGATGCTTTGCCAGGCTAATTGCCTTCAAACTGGGACTGGGCTATTTGCTGGACACTATCAGTCCAGTGGAAGTGGAGTGTGAGTGACAGGGCTCGAGTTGGTGTGATCAGTGGGCAGCTTTTGGGGACAGATGCAGGCAAGGATGGGGCTGCGCTTATATAACTTGAGCTGTGGAAGATCGGGGCATCCAAGCCTGAGTCCACGCCACAGCTTGGAGAAGAGACACAGACAGTGTTTTGTGTGGTTGGGGGATGGGTAGTAGTAGATGAGGGGGTACAGAAGAGAACATTCCAGGAAACTCAGAGGCATAATCTTCTTATCCACGGCAGATTGGTTCAGTGTGTGACGTGCAGAGGATGCATGTGCATGTCTACGTGTGTGCATGAGTCCATGTGTGAGAGGTTTGTTTATCCTACTTCACATCAATCTTTGTCTTCTTCGTCCTTCACATGCTTCCTGTCTTGCATGCGTTTGACCCTAACCTAACCTTTCCTGCACTCTACATGTCTCTGTATTTCACCGCACACTCCAGATCCACACTCCATCTGCTTTCTGTCCGTATTAGCTCCTGTTTTTCTCTGTTTGTTTCAGTTTGTTCTTTCTCTGTGGTCACAAGATGAAAGTGACCCCATGTAGAAGGCAGAATGAGAGGAGGTTTCTCACTGAGACTGCTGATGTTCCTCTGCCCCTGGCCATGGTGGGTATTCGGATGGAGGTGGGGGGGCGAGAGGGGACGGGGTGGGGTGCTGTGGACCAGATTCTGCTGATTGTAGGAAATTATACCCTCTAATTTCACCTGCAACTCCAAGAGACAAAGGCCTTAGGGAGAGAATAGGATAAGGAAGTATTTCACAGAGTGATAAGGAGAAAACAGAGAGAGAGAGAGAGAGAGTGAGTGAGGGGGGAGTGGAGGAAGGAGAGAAGATGGACAGAGGGGGTATGAGGGAGGGTGTAACACTAGAACAAGGTTTGGTCTGAAGCCAGTGAGGGACAACAGAGAAAGAGGACAGAAAGAAGAGAGGCAGCCACTGAGAAGTAAAGTGGTTCTATACTAAACCAAACCATGTCCTTAAGGATCACCCATCCAGCTTTAGTACAGATGCACTCAACCTGCCTCACACACACACACACACACACACACACACACACACACACACACACACACACACACACCTCTCTACAAACACACCGCACTTCTAGCCACCTAAACACCCACTTTT
>JAQQZY010000027.1:6377049-6387627 GCA_030068375.1 Ostorhinchus rueppellii | reverse complement strand
TAAAACGTCATTATTCGCTGAATGAGCCGTTGTTCCGGTCGGTCCATTTGCAAATACTGTCCCCGGAAACTGATTCTGCACATTGCGTTCCGCTCTAAAACACACACCGAATAGAATAATGAAGAAGGTGCAGACTTACGCCCCCTTGTGGCCGGCTGAAGTTACTGCATCGAACGAACAAACAAAACAAACAAACACACACACACAAACTCGGGGGATCACAATACCTCCTGGGCGGAGGTAACAGAGAATACAAATCTGAGGATGCAGTGTCATCATATTCATCACCTAGTTAAAAAGCTAAAATTAAAAATTGGGTTTTTCTTTTGAATAAAATCATGACTTTCTTTTAAATCTAGACGGAGGCTGGTTTCAGTCCTATTTTTGTCTGTGTTAGACTATGGTGATGTTCTGTCCATGCACGCCCCCTCACACAGTTTAAAGGCACTGGACACTGTGGATCATGGAGCTCTGAGGTTCATCACCATTTTGAACTCTCTAACACACCATTGTTTGCTGTACACTCGTGTTGGAGGGACTTTGTCGACTCGCAGACTTACTCACTGGCGTATTTTAATTTATAAGTCTATTCTCGGTCTGCTCCCATCCTACCTCATGACCTTCATAAATCAGAGAACCACCACCACTTATAATCTTCATTCACTGGATTTTTTCCTCTTTGTCTGTTCCCAAAGTCCAAACTGAGCAGGGAAAATGGTGCTCAGAAATGTGGCACCGTTTACATGGAATGAACTACAAAAAGAACTGAAACTTAAAGATCTGGTTTCACTGACACCTTCAAGAGGATGTTGTTGGACTTAGAGGCTGCAGTTGTTTTGTCAAATGTATTTTACCTTCATCTGTGGGCACTTTAAAACATTGATTTTAGAAGGTTTTTACTTTATTTTGTGTTTTATGTAAACTTGTTTCGTTTTTTATGTGTGAAAGTTTTATTTCTGTCTAACTATTTTAATGAACTGCTGCCTGTCTTGGCCAGGACACTCTTGGAAAAGACATTTTTAATCTCAATGAGGTTTTCCTGGTTAATTAAAAGGTAATAAATAAATAAATAAATAAATCAGCTCTGGTAAAAAATAAAAAATAAATTAAAAAGTCCTTATTTTACCCAGAATTCAGAGTAACTGAAGCTTTTTGCCACAGACGTAAGTGAAAAATCAATCTTTCCACCTCACATCCCAGAATTGCAGCTATAGTGAACAAAAGCAGTCAGATTTCCTCCACCTCCATGGTTACGGCCTTGGTTTATTTGGTAAAACATCAGCTATGAAGGCGCTCCTCTGTTTGTTTTCTGTCGGATACGTCTTCATCGGGCTCATTACAGATTATTTCGTGTATACGCTGCATTATTTACACTCCTACCGTCTGATTTGATCCACACGGACGACGTTAATGTGAGAAAAGCCTGGAATAATCTGCTTACACACTCACTCATTGAGTTTTTTAGCCTGATCAGATGAATGAACAGATTAAGTCAAAGCTGCTCCTCCTTCTAGGAAACAAACACTCATCTGCCTCCTCCTGCTGCTTCTATTAAACCTCCACTTTCAGCCTTTAATCTACAAACTGTTCATTCAGAAAGCAGCGCTCCATCAGCTGTTAACGGAAGACGATTAAAACCATTTCACCCCAAATGAGATCAAATAAGTGTGTTTTAGGAGATGGTGTGGAGAACTACAACAAATAATGGGTATGAGGTTCCACTGTGCTGTGATGTTCAGTATTTGTGGAACTTCTGGGATGGAAATGTAGTGGGAAACAACACATACTTAGTTAAGGTAGTTTTAGTGGCTGCAAAAAAAAAAAAAAAAAAAAACTATTACAAGGAATTGAGGAAAGACAGAAGCACCAACAAAGGACAAATGATCGGAATTATTGAAAGAATACATACAATAGAAAAAAATAACTGACACACTGCGACTACAAGAAGCAGAAATAGACAAAAGATGGAGTAAATGGACTGATAATAGAACCCAGAACAGAATAATACTGAAGTGAATAATATGACTCTGTCCTTGTTCACAGACTCGTCACTTCTCACCTGGACTTTTCCAACTCTCTCCTCTTTGGTCTTGTAGGGGCTAAAGCACAGCTCGAAGCCACTGAGGTTCCACCGCACGACGTGAATGACACGCTCCACCTGTTGTCTTGAAATCAAAAGTCCAACACGCTACTTTATGCTTGCTAATTCCGTTTGTTTAATTTCCAGTAAGTTTCTCTGTTAACACGACCAATAGTTAACTTTTTTTTCATTCATTCATCTTCTATACCCGCTTTATCCTCACTAGGGTCACGGGGGTCACATGGAGCCTATCCCAGCCACTTAAGGGTGAAGGCGGGGTACACCCTGGACAAGTCGCCAGTTCAACACAGGGCTATAGTTAACTTCAAGCAGCAAAAAAAACCCCCAAACCCTATATAACATGACTCAAACATTCAGCGGTCAAAAACTGTAATGCTTCCGGGCAGAAAACCTGACCCAGACAACATTGTTCCTATTTATACCTGAACACCAACTATCCCCAGGAAACCCAATACATCATATACATTTGTCTCCTACAGGTCTTACACACAAATCCTTCCATAAACCTCTAATGGTTCTGAACTCAGCTGTTGATCGTCACCAGGACCACCTCCACTCACCTTATCACTCCTGTTATGCATCAGCTCCACTGGCTCTTTTCCGTTGCTCGTTTTCGTAACGGTTCCGCACTGCACGGTTCGACTCCACCTCCATTTTTTTCTTTTCCACTGGGGGTTGGACCTAGGACCCGTTACGATTTTTATACCCATTTCCAAGGGGGCTCTAGCCGTGCTGAGCCAGCACTAAAATGTGACGTGAACAGTGCAGTCCACTGATTGGTCAGAGGAAATGTCGTCATACGTGCGACGAAGCTCGGGGATATTAAATAATCACCTGCTATGTCTGGAAAAACACACCTGCAAGAACGTCGACAGACAGGACAGCAACATCGGACAAACAACAAGAAGACTGTTTGTTGTTGTTTACTTTACTGGCTGCGGAGTTGCACTTTATTAGTCGCGTGAAAACGACATCATGGCAGTGTCGACCCCACCAACTCCACCCACTTCGACTAGTCCTGACTAGTAACCGTGCCAGTCCGACAAAGTGGGTAGAGTCGTGTGGTGCTGAAGCGTGCCGAGTAGAGTGGTGCAGGGTTAGCAGTGGAAAAGCACCAATAGTTCTGCATTCAGTTTAAAATCCTTCTATCGAGGGTATGCACAAACATCACTTCCCCCACTCAGGCCACGCCCCTCTACATCAGACTGAGTGGCAAAAACAAACTGGCTCACCATAGCGGAGTTTAGCAGTAACTACAGCTAGACCAGGAAAAGTGTGGAACAGAACATGAAATAAAGGACAATTGGACTGGACATGGATCCATACAAGCGACCAAACATAAGTGGTCTACGAACACTGACATGTGGTGGAAATCACAGATCCTGACTTTTATATGAACCTGATTTCAACACCGAGAAAATCCACAATCAGCCTGAAAGAATCCAAAGCCCGATGCTTGGTCGTACTTCAAGGCCAGATTTGTTGGTGAAATTAAAGTGACAAGAACAGCGATGGATCTTCTGGTTGTCTATGGACAGGTTTGTATGAACATAGTCTACATATACATGCGAGTTACTGTTGTCACACATGCTCTGTTCAAAGCTAATGCTGCTATTCACTAATTGTACAAGTGAGACAGAAATAGAATGAATGAGCCTCCTGTAAACCTTGGATTGGAGCAGACGGGGACAGTTCAGACTGTTTATTGCACATGTATGACAGGACTAGGACAGACATGTTCATATGTTCATGTTTGTTGTTATGTCAGGGCTGAGGATGTGATGGCACGCCGTGTACTTCACTACCATGTCAGTGGATTAAAAATATAAAATACAACTAAATGACAGATGTTAACATTAAGAGCTTTATTAAGAAGTAACATTAGCCAAAACCATATGTTATTTAAGGTAGGATTTTACCCTTGAATCCAGCATAAATTAACCTTACCTGACACCAAATGCCAACCACAGATCCAGGTTTCTTTGCCTGGATTCTAGTTATTTTTCTGCGATCCACCTGTGTCTTCTGTCTTTAGCTTTAGGTAGCTGCTAAAACAGAGCTTCACGTGTTTTTTAAACCTATTTGTGCAGTCAGTGGCACAACAGTTCCAGTTTATAGATTGTTTTAAGTTTTCACAGTATTCAAGCCAAAGACACTCCTCATCTCCCTCTTTTTGCCACTCGGTAGGCGTAACCACGGTGACCTCACATGCATAACCTCTCTTAACATTTGAGGCCCTCCACAGCCCCGCCCCTTCATATCTGTCTGACCTCCTTCATGTGGCCCCTCCCCCTCACACCCTCAGCTCTTCCTCCTCCATCCACCTCACTGTTCCCTCTGCCCGTCCCACTCTCTACCCCCAGCTCTGGAACTCCTTCCACCAGAGCTCAGGAACATCACTTCACTCCTTCTCTTCAAATCCAAACTCAAACCATCAGTTTAGAGCCGTTTTCTCTCTGTGACCACATCTGCACTGTCCAGTTTTTTAAACTGCCTTTTACTTTTTACTCCATGTTTTACTGGAGTCAGAGATAGTTTTGACTTAATTTCTCTCAGCATTTTTTCCCTCTATGACTATGATTTTAAATGATCTTCCTCTAAATTTATAAAATATTTTTCATGCTCTGACTATAGATAAAAATTTTCCACCACAATTAACCATCTACTTTCTTCACATGAGGAAGAAAAATGTAAATGATGTATAAGTGAAGAAGGGACAGAAACGAGAAAGTCAAAAGTGGAAAAAAAAGATTTAAAAAGATGAAACATCATGAAAGAACTGATAAAAACTGGTGTAAAGATGATGTTAAATCTTTTATATGTTGAGTGAAGAGTCAAATCTAGTGCCTCTGCTTTTATCTGAATATGTATCTTCATCTTTTACTGATGGAAAAACAGACTTTTTTTTAAATGTTTGTATGAAAATAAATAATTTTTTAATAAATCAACCCATGCTACAAGTACAAACATCAAAACTTATCTGCCTCATGTAAACCTACCTATGATTTATTCTGAGGAAATAAAATAAAATAACCAGAAACTGAAGCAGATAAAACATTAATTTTTCACAAACTGAGTCACGTGACCTCAGTTTGCTCTGTGATTGGCTGGCTGCTGCTTTAGACTCGGGAACATCACAAACATGCGAAAGCCTCCGTTTTCTTTATGAAATTATTAAATATTAAAAACAAACAAGGTCAGAGACAACTGAAGGGTGGACGAGGCTGAGGACGTAAGGGTCAGAAGTCTGTTTTTAAGCTCAGCTAACGGTGAAATATGTGAATTTTAATAATAAACCATGAAATATTATGCATTTTATGTAAAAAAAAAAAAAAAAAAAATCATCTGCAGAATATGAATGAAAAAACAAACTTTCAATGCATTGGGACCAATTTAATTCACAACTGTTACTTATTACATCTCAGAAAACCCGCATTTTTTTTATTACAACACATCACTTTTTTTTTTTAAGTATTGGGTTACTTAATAGCATCAGCCCATTTTACATCCACATTTACCGTTGATTCGGCTCATTAAAGTTTTGATTTTACTAAAGAACCCACAGTTTTTCATTGAAATGCAATAAGACATTTGGCTTCAAGGACACATTGATGATTTTTAAGGTTAAACTCGGCTTTTTTCTGTTCCTACTGTAATTTTTATCAGCTCACTAAACCACCTGATGAATTAAAATGATTAGTTTTATAGTTTATTGTTATTTTAGCTGATTAGTTTCCGTACTTTTCAATAAATCCTGGCTTTATTGCAGTGCTGACTCTGCAGGAACACACCTCACTGCACCGCATTATTCAACTTTAATATCAAAGTGCATGTATAGGAATCAATTATAAATGCAGGTGAAAAGGTCTGATGTGAAAAAACCACCAACTCCATCTGCACATTGAACAGAAAACATGACAACAATGCAGATTCCTCACAAACACGCACACGCAGGCACGTGGCGCTGGGTGGGGACTGCAGCCATAACAAAAACACTGACGATGATGAGGAAGATGGATGGACTGAAACCAGCAACGAGAAGTTCCATCACACCCAAATAAACTGCAAAAACCACTAATGTGTTGAACATGTGAGGAGATATAATTAACCAAACTCCGTACAGATTTGACCTGTTTTCAGTCGCTCAACGCAATGAAATTACACCTCAGAGAACCAATACAACTGGTCAAATAAACCTCATAATCTCCACAAAAGTCAACTATGGCTATGTTTCCTCTAAGCCGATTTTAAGAAAACTTCTAGATGCAATAAAATTTTGCCTTTGATCTGCGTTTGTGACTGCATTCTGCCGCAGAACTGCGCTTCGGCCTTAAAATGTATATCTTCCTATAGGAATCTGGCTGCACGTGAGACCGGACCGACCTGTGATGCTGTTGCCGGGGGAGACGCACCTACCTGCGGATCACCTGCGGACTCCTCTCCGCTATGTCTTCACCTCTGGCCGGAACCCGAACCTGCGGCTGGTCCGTCACATTATCCAGAACCCAGATCCAGAGTCCAGAACCAGCACGAGCCCAGAATTCCGAGTCCGTCCTCCTGTCAGCTGATTGTCTCCCGCCGAGCTTGAGACTCACACTCACTGCACGCGGATCCTCACCTTCCTCACGTCAGGTGCGATCGATCAGCTGACCGATTGACTGACTGATTGATTGATTGATAGATGACGCTGATTGTCGCCTCGTGCAGCCGCTCCTCCCCGGGATCAGAGGAGCTGATCGCGCGGCCGCAAACACTGATCGATCATCGCTGATCGATGCTGTGATCAGTCTCCTGTTCATTCATCATCTGCTTCATCCTCTTCATCAATAACAGCAGCTTCTCTGTCCTCACACTCTGAATGAAGCATCAGCACCACGAGGCGCGGCCACGACAAACAACACCATGCCGCGGGTACGCGCGCACACACGCTCCCAAATATGCGCGCTCATAGACGCACATTTTAACAGATGTCTTTAATAATGAAGAATTATTATTATTATTATTATTATTATTATTATTATTATTATTATATTCAGGATGTTAATACTTTATTTTCTTTCATGTTGATACATTTTGGCACTGGTTTCTTTCAGTTTATGGTGTAAGTATCTTTTTGTAAATACGAAACTCATTGATTGAATAAAATCAATACAAGTCCCTTTTTTAAAAATCTGAATCTGATCATTCGGGGAACCCTCATGGACTCATCCCTGGTGAGGTCTTTCTTACATATCCAACCATATGGACGGAACAAATGGAGAGAGCACATCTCATGACTGACCTTGGAACACCTCTGTGTCCCCCTGGAAGACCTGGTGGACCTGAAGGACATGGAAGACCTGGAGGACATGCAAGACCTGGCGGACCTGAAGGACATAGAAGACAAGGAAGATGTGGAGGACCTGGAGGAGGTCTGGTTTCCCGGCTTTGGCTCCCACTCCACACCCTGGATCATGGGCAGAATATGGGCGGCAACAGTAGAAATGTCCTTCAAAGGCTGAAAGCACATGATTTAAACACTGTGTGAATCTACTGCACTATGAAGGAATAACTGAAAAGACACAGAGAGGAACTGAAGTTCGACAGGTTTTACAACATAAGGCACTAGAATGAACATTTAGGATGAACTGTGAACTCAAACAAACTGAACAACAAGGATCTGAATTTGGACCCAGAAGTTTATGTTTTTTTCTAAATCAGTGCAGCTGCTTTTTGACACCTGGTTTAACTCCAAAAAGCAGTTACACGGCCATAGCCTCAGTAAAAACACAGAAGACAAGGTAAAACACAACAAAACTTCAAATAACAGTTAAAACAAAAAACGTCTAATTATGTTGAGTCGGTCTCACTCCCTGCTCTGGGTTTCACCCCCCATTCCACAGACAGTGGGGGGGTGTACTGAGCATGCTCAGATGCAACAAGACCGATTCCAGGGGTTTCCAAAGTGGAGCACATGTACCCCCCCCAGGGCCATTTAGAAGAAGTCCAGGAGGTACTTGAAATATTTTTGGTGAAAAATCGATTCAATAAATCATCATTTACTGAATACAAAACAAATATGTAGAATTAATACCGAAATATAAAACACAATAAACACATTCATATAATAGTTTTATTGTTGATCATCTAGACATTTGAAGAACATTTCTATTTTATATTATTCAAAATTATGGCAACACGGTGGTGCAGTGGTTAGCACTCATGCCTCATAAGAAGGTCCTGGGTTGGATTCCAGCACCAGTCCACGGCGGGACCTTTCTGTGTGGACTTTACATGTTCTCCCCATGTCTGTGTGGGTTCTCCAGGTACTCTGGCTCCTCCCACCATCCAAAGTCATGCACTCATAGGTTAATGGGTTCATCTAAATCACCCATAGGTGTGAATGTGTGAGTGATTGTCTCTACATGTTCAGCCTGTGATGAGCTGGTCACATGTCCAGGGTGTACCCGCCTTCACCCATAAGTAGCTGGAATAGGCTCCAAGTGACCCCTGTGACCCTAGTGAGGATAAAGTGGGTTCAAAAGATGAATGGAAAGGTTCATTTATTAATTATTAACAAATTTATTCATTTTTCTCATCAATGACAGGCTTCACTTTTCAGTTTATATTTTGCACCAAATTTGGTTTAAAATTGCTCTTTTTTTGTTTTTTTTCATATATTACAGTTAAAATCTATGTTTACAAAGTTTTGTAAATATAAACAGACAGGTTTGGCACAGGAAAAAATTTAGCTTAATTTTTTTCAATCAAAAATGCTGAAGTGACAGTTGGAAGTAGTGGGCGAAAAAAAAACCCTGTTTCAGGTGGAAGTGGGTCGGAGGCAGACAGACTTACAGTGGATTGTTCTTTTTGTTTCCATAAACCTCTTAAACATGTTTGGTGATGTAGCAGATGTTAACTCTGGAGGACTGTGGTATTAGTCTGTTTCCCATAATGCCATTGTTTCTCCTCCTCCTCCTCCTCCTCCTCTGTACATTCATGAACAAACCCATTTCTTTTCAATTTCCTCTTTCATCGCGGCTCAGTCGCCCACGTGCACATGTTCAACCAAAACCACTTCTTCCTGATACTATTTTGGAAAAACGTAACAATTCATGACATTAAATTGGTTTCCTCTTTCAAATAAAGAAGACGACTGTGTTTTTAAAGCACTCCCTGCTAGTATTTCCTGTATGAAAAGTCATTGTAGTTTTTAAACATGACAGATAAACCGTGTTTAATGATCAATGGTATTAACATTTTTAGTTCCAGTTGAAAAAATAAGTATTTACACAATACACTGTATGAAAAAAAGAAACACTTCCACCAGAGTTAAAACATTCTGGAGCTAAAACTGAACGGTTAAAAACATTAAAATATAAATACTGGATTACAAACCAAATTAGAATCATACATCTGAAGGTTTTACATCACACATATGCCTCCAATTCCATTTTATCTCAATTTTTTGACATTGAAGAAATAAGTTACCTCTGCTGTTCTTATCCTGAAACTATTTCACATGAATTCTGTCTTTGCGTGCACTCTTCTGACTCCTGGTCTAAAACTGAAAACTCTGTCATATCGAAAAAGTAATGAATGAATGTTTATATCCGATAAAGTTCATAGTGTCTTATGTTCTTATAGTTTATTTACGTTCACAGTCAATGAAACTTTGAGACCATATTTTTTGACATACTGGAATTGTTTTTCATAGGAATAATTTGTTTGGGATATTGACAAACAAAATCAAAAATTTAAAGTTAGGGTTAGGTTCCAAGTTCCAAGAATAATTTCAAAACAAAAAACTTAAAATTGGAACCTGCTGAACATAAAGGGTCTGATTTACTGAGGACACAAACAGCAGCACAAACCTGTTTGCTCACGCTAAAAATAGCCTGTGCAATTCATTTGCGTGTCATGGGTGATCAACTAAGATTGCGTGTGTAAACTACCACAGGTGCAACGTCTTGGAGTCGGCCCTATTTAAATGAGGATTTTGCGTGTGCTATTGGTTGTCATGGAGACAGCATGCTGTAAAAACTGCTGTGCCAGCACTAAAGAATATGAAGTAGCTCTGTTTCCACACAGAGGGTGATAGTTGCTCTGTGGATGGACAAACCAAAAATAAACTCCTTCATTATAGTTTATTTAGTTTCAGACACGTATTCTGTCAAACATGTTTTATTGTTTTATTTGTTTTATTTTCTGTACAGCACTTTGGTCCATTGTGGAGGTTTTAAAGTGCTTTACAAATAAAGCTGGATTGGATTGAAACATACCTGACATGTCTCAGTGGTAAACTTCCATCTTCATCAGAGGTGTCACAATGTGGTGTGTGACGCGTTTAAAACAACTGATGTTCACTGGGGCGGAGTCAACCTGCCAGATTCGACAGGTTGAAGGGCAAAGGCGAGTCCAGGTACACCCTGGACAAGTCTCCAGTTCATCACAGGGCTGACATATAGAGACAAACAATCACTCTCACATTCACACCT
>JAQQZY010000027.1:6327273-6344430 GCA_030068375.1 Ostorhinchus rueppellii | reverse complement strand
CTTTGCATTATATTTTGGTCCAAAAAAGAATTTAATGTTAGAGAGACTTTGTAATTTTTTATTTTTTTTTTTTTAACCATTTTAAAAATAATTTTAAAAGGTTTTTAAAACTTTGTGTAAACTTGAAAAGAAAAAGTATAGAGTCTGTAATATAGTACATGACAGCAAAAGAATATTAACATCCATTTGGTGAGTAAGGGTGTGAGTGAGTGATCAGATGTAATTTTATTGTTAATGAATGCAGGTGATTTTGACCCACCTATGGAAGTTTGGGGTAGTTATACAAAAACTACAATTTCTTAATATATCTATGAAAAGGTATGTTAAAACTTGAAATGGCATGATGTCAATAACATGTTCTATCTATCTAGATACCAAATATAGATATTACAACTAGGGATGCACCGATCCACATTTTTTCACTTCCGATCCGATCCTGAGACCTGAATTTGGATATCTGCCAATACCGATACTATTCCGATACCAAAAACTGTTTGTTTCAATATTATCATTATTGTTAATAAACCCTAACCCCCTCCAAATAAAATACAAAGGGCTGCTTTATCACAAATTAGAGTAAGTACAGTGGCTCTTGTAGCAGGAACAAAGCAAAACTATTTTCAAATATAAAAGAAAGGGGCCATAACTGTAAACATTCACAGCATCAATCAGTGTGAATCTGATCAGCATAAGGTAAGTACTCAGTGATCCCTTTAGCTTTCACACTGTCTGGTGCAAGTTCACCTCGTCTTTGGAATGACTGCTGAAGTGATTCCTGCCGGTGACGTTGGCCTTTCTGCCCCATGGCTAAGAAGTCATCGTGCTCTTTAGTCTGGTGCTTTTTCAGTTGTTTTATATTACGTTTGTAGTATTGTAGGAAACAGCGGACCTTCTGTCTCTCGGTACGGCGGCTGTGAGCCCGCCGTTCGGGCAGGAGCCAGGTGATCGTAAGCCCACAGGCTCGACTGGGAGCCGTGCGGCCGGGAAGTCGTTAGTGTACCGGCTCGACCTGGACCCGGGCAGCTGTGCCCGACTGAACCAACGAAGTGTATTAGTTTTGAAAAATAAACAAAATGTAAAGGACATGTAAAAACTAGTAGAGACATATTGAAATCAGGCTTTTAGCTAAGGGGGCGTCTGGGCGTCTTTTCGACACCCTGTTTGGAAAATAGTAAAAATTTGGACGCCCCACTTTTTTAGTAGGACGCCCTAAAGACGCCCTATTTTTTCATATTGGTACAAAAATGTTGTAACAAAGGCAAAAACACTTGGTTGTATTGCTCAAAATTTGCTCCTCAAATTGCAGGAAATAGCGTTTTTGAGCATTAGAGATCATCAGATCGCCCTAAAACACTTGTGCCTGCGGGTCGAAGCGCCGCGGGGCACCCGCGACGGTGCGCGGCACCGTGCGGCTTCGCCGCGCACAATGACAGGTTAAAAAAAGTTAGACACCCTAAAAAAAATTCCTGCCTAAAAGCCTGATTGAAATCAAATCGAGTGACTGTGGTGGTTTGAGGGAAATACGTGAGGGAGCACACAGGGAGGAAAGTTCACAAGTACACAGCCGTTCCAACTATATATAGACTTGCGTTCATAGGAAGTACGCTCTCTGAGACCGTTCTTGCCAAGACCGTACTCTGCGTTCTTGGGGTTGAGAAACGGCTGTTCAGGAAATCAATTCCACATTTTGCAAGCAGGTCGCAGAGCAGCCGACAAGGAATCACTTGTGGAGTCATTTCAGCAGACAATATTGTGTATACAGACATGGCTCACGGATCGGAATTTTTCACAGGTTGGATCGGAAAATTCTGATCCATGAATTGCGTTGATATCGGAACCCGATACAGATACTGGATCACATTGGTCCCATCCCCAATTACAACAGCAACTTGTACAATATGTACTAAACAAATAATACCAATATAATATGTAAAAGAAATACACATGAATGATTGTGCAAAATATTGTGTATAATTCTAATTATTAAAGTTATGGTGGAATTATACAGTCTGATGGTCACAGGCAGGAACCACTTCCTGTGTCGTTCAGTGGTAGAGGTCAGTGGTTCTCAGTACGTTGGAGTATATGAGTACTGCAGTGACTGTTTATGTGTGTGTGTTAGTGTGTGTGCAAGGTCATGTGTTTTACTTGTTGTTGATGGTGGTGGCAGAGTGCAGGCTGCGGGGGAGGGGGGCGGTCCCAATGATGGAGGGTTTGTTCCACGTCAGGGAATCTGTGACATGATGAGAAGAGAGCCAATCAAACATTTCTTATTCATTTTAATGCCCGATCCAACTGAAGGTCCATTTATTTGGACAAATATAGTGAGAACAACAATAGTAGCTCACAGTAGTTTAATTTCACAGCTCATATCTATCCATTTAACATGTTTTCTTGATAAAAACCAAAATCACTTCAGTTCTTCGTTCAGTATCTGTCATTGTTCTGACAAAAACAGTGCTTTTAGAAATTCCAAGTTTTCTTTTTTGTCTGTTTTAGTCACATGATACACACAAGAGTTAAGACTGAATTGCATAACCATCATTTCTGATGACTCTTCAAAAACATCTGAAACACACCGCACTTTTATCATTAGGACAATTTAAGTCCTTAGTCACGTCTTCCTTTACCTGCAACTGCTCCTGTTTTTAAGTAGATGTCTTTGGTTTTAATTCACCTTTATCACTTTTTCTTTTTGGTACGTCCAATAGAGCATTGTATGTTTCAAATATTTTGTGTTTTAAACCCATAATTCCATCTTGTTTTACCTTCAGCTACACCTGGTTTTTTTTGTTTTTATTTACTTAGTATTTTTGTTTTTGAGAAAAAAACGTAACACAAATACATACAATAACAGAACAAACAGACAGCAGGGGGATAGTCCAACATTCAATCAGCACTAGTCCACACATACATCAATATGCTCATATACCCATATTAGTTTTTCCCTTTACGGTAAAGTTTGAAGTCTCATTGAAATTAAACAAAATCCAGCCTTACAGTTAGTGAGCCTTTTTGACCAATTTTCAGTAAAAAATATCAGTTTTACATCTCAGTTTAAATGTGATTCTCTCCATAAGATACATATTATACACTACATCCATTCAGTTATTTTTTATAATAGGTATAGGTATATCTCTTTTCATCTTTTCAACCATTTTTTGGTCAGAGCCTTCTTACTTGCTAAAGCTGCTACTGTTTTTAAGTACTAATCTCTGTTTTTAATTTGTCACTTCTACTTTTTGGTATTTCTGATATGCCTATTGTATGTGTCAAATGTGTTGTTTTGTCTCCGCTATATTGTAAATGAGACTGCATCCTCAATACTTCTCAGAATTTAAATAAAGGTTATGAAATGAAATTACTTCTGAGGGTCAAATAATTTTTTCTGCTACTGTAAATGTGCACTAACACTTTATCATACACCTTGAAAAACATCAGCAAACCAGCACTTTTGTCATTTATTTTCTATTCATCTTCTATACTCGCTTTATCCTCACTAGGGTCACGGGGGTCGCATGGAGCCTATCCCAGCTACTTAGGGCAAAGCCGGGGTACACCCTGGACAAGTCGCCAGTTCATCACAAGGCTGTTTGTTCATTTGTTTTCTAATTAATCTTATTAAAATACATAATATTTAATCTCTGAAGCATATCTTTTCTAAATAATTGTAGACAATGTAACAGAACGGTTATATGTATAATCATGTATAATCCAACGGCCAGTGTCTGTGGAACCATAAAAAGGCATCTCACCGATATCTAGCACCCACAGGTCTCCCAGTCTGCAGCCGCTCATGCCTCCGTAGATGATCAATCGATTGCCGCTTCGGCCGCTCGTTACCACGGCGGTGTGACTCTCTCTGGGCGGCGGTGGCGGACCTGATGTTGAGGGAATGTCCCAGCCCACCACACTGGAGCCAGGCCGCAACTCCAAGCAGTACAGGTCATTCAGGTACCTGGACGGATAGGTCAATAGTTACATATGTGTGTATGTGTGTGTGTGTTACAGAAGGATCTGCACCCGTCTGCCAATGCCCACCTGGGGATGTTGTTTTTGGGGTCTTCACTGTCATTGGCCAGTCCTCCAAACAGGTAGCAGCGGCTGCCAATCAGAGAGAAGCTGTGTCCGAGGCGGGGGCAGGGGGGCGGCCCGTTCTTTGGTGCCTTGGCCTTCAGACGCTTCCACTCCCAGCGACTCGCCTGAAGGAAAATCGATGTTAAAAAAGAGGTTGTGAAGCCATCTCTAATATCAGACACTCAAGACATCACAGTATGTCAACAAGGCTCCAAAGTGCCAGTGTTTCAGTCACATGTGCAACTAAAAATAAATGTGTGAAATTACCCATAAAGTCCCAGTGCTGCTTTTGTGTCAGATCTGAAATATTGATTTCTCTCCATTTAACCTTTCTTAAGTGATTAATCACCATTTATTTTAATATTATACTCTGTATTTTGCGCATTTTCAGTGAAAATCAGTCACTTTCCTGTATTTAATTCACTAATCGTGCAAATGTTCATAAAAATTCAGATTACAGTTGAGGGATATTCTATCAGGAACAGACAAAACTCAAGAAAAAGTGACTGTTTCAACAACGAACTCAATAATTGAAAATAAAAACAAGTGTTTCCAAGCTTATTTTGTTAATTTTTGATTAATTTTATTTGTTGCTCTTTTTGTTTTTTATTTTGATTATTTTTCTATATTTTGTTGCCTATTTTATTACTTATTCTTAAATTTTGTGCAGTTTGTTGCTTACTTTGTTCACGTTACATTTAGAAAATAAAACTGTCTCCATCCACTGTCATTGATCCACCTCTATTGGTTTTACTGGTGAACCAATGTTTGTAGAGGATGACAGTGTTTTCATGGTAACTACGGAGCCTCTGAACATCCAAATGGGTCATATCTGATGACCATGAAGAGATGAAGAACTGTATTTTACACCAATTATTATTATTTACATATTTTCATAGGGTTAGTGGATCAGAAGTTATTTAACATTTACAGCAGTAAATGTTTTTGTTTGATAGATGATGTTTGGGTCTGTATGGGCTAGAAAATGTGTTTCAACTTCAACCACAGCAGTCTCCACATGACCCACAGGCCCTGCAGCGGTTTGTCCACATTCTCAGACTGGGGACGCCCACCAAACCATCTGTGTAACACCAGGCTAACACACAGCCAAAGCAGCTGCTGTTGGTTGACAACACAACAGACGACAGCTGAACATAGTTTGAACTCTGATCTCATCAATTCTGCAGTTTCGACTTGGTTCAGCTGGATAAACTTAACAGTTGTGGCACCGACAGACCATAAATGATCACTGTAAACAGAGATGCTAAGCTACACTGCTGCAACAACACAAGCAATGTTCAAATACAGTATGAGTGAATATTTCTATCAGCAAGACAATAGACAACTTGTAACTAATAAAAACTGTTTCAAGATTTTTCTGTGACTAATGCTGCCTTCACATGCTATGGGAATTATGGTACATCCAAGTTATGAACTCAAAAATTGGACATGAATGCTCCCTCATATTTTTCACTGAAGAACTGGGAAAAAATGTTGATCCACAAGATGAAAATAACCTTTGACCTTTTCAACACAGAGGAGTGTAACGGAGGATTAACGGCAAATGATAAACAATAATTTTATGAACGCTCTGCTGCTGTTAGCTGATGATTTTGCACATTTATATTATCTACAAAAAACTATGGCAGACAAATTAACACATCCCAAACAGTTTTACCCAAGCAACAGGTCAGTTGTGTTTCAGACATTTTTCATTTTGCTATGACAACGAAAGCACTTGAACACAACACACTTGTAATCAAAAAAATTCACAAATGGAAAGGTTCATCTTCCCGATAGCACATGAATGCAGCATAAAGGTTAATGATATAATTTCCATGATAGCCTATAAACACAGCAGAAGAAGCATTAGTAAGTGTGTGTAATTACAGGTTTTCTCATAGCTTTCAAAAAATTCATAAGCTAATTAGCGGTTTCTTACTAATTGTCAGAATTTAGATGTAAGAAATACATAAATCATGGAAAATGCAGCGTTTTAGTATGCATCTATATAGTGTTCCATAATTCTGCTATTCCAGCAGCAGTGTCCTTCATAGAAGTCTTGAGGTCTACGGCACTTTTTTTTTTTTTTTTAAACATTTCTCTTCAGTGTCGTCCTTTAAGTCAAAGGGTTTACGCTCCTGTTATGTTAATTTATGGGGCGTAAACACAACAGGGATTAAAAAAAAAAAGAAAAAAAAAGCAACAATTCTTTAAAACATCTGCTTTAAAATGTGGATTTAGCACATGGGGTGGATTAAAAAAACAAAAACGCTTATTCCCAAAAGAATAGTTTTCGGCACTTTTCTTCAAACTTTTGTTGACTTCACTTTGTTCTAGAATAGAATTAATTGTCATTGTGTGTAAAATGAAATTACACATGCTACTCCAGTCAATGCAACAATATTAATAAAACACCAGTGCTTTAGAAACAAGAGAGCAAATATGAAGTTACAAAAACTAAAAATAAGATTAGAAAATAGAATATAACATTTTTAGAAAAGTAAGATAAGAATATAGCTACATAGACATCAAATCTGAATAATCACAATATTAACAGTATGCATTTCCAATGAAAACAATGTATATTCATGAATGCAAGTCTGTATAAAATAACATTTACATTTTGACAAATACTGCATTGTTATTGCAGAAAAGAAGATTATCACATGACTTATTTTGTGAGGTTTCCTGGATTTTCATAACTAAGAATTCTGTTATTCTGCTTAAAGCACAAGTATTTAAAAGCCAAGTGTATTTTTTTTTCTGTTTGAGTAAATCACCCAGTCTCATATTCATTTGAGGAAAACACAATTTTTGTATATGCAATATATGCATGGGTATGAATAAAAGCCTGTGTGTACCTATCCACCGTACAAGACTCACTCACCTGCAGCTCATACAAGTCGTTGCTGTATTTGCCGTATTCCACCATCCCGCCAAACACCAGCAATCGCGTCCCATCACATACAAATCCATATGCGGCACAGCCCGGCGGGACGTCGCCACGCACGGCTGGGATGAACCACTGGTTGGTGGCTGCAGGTAACAAACCAACAGGCAAGTCAGGTCACATGACACAGTGAAGAGCTACAGCTGGAGTTTGGTCATCACAGTTTTTTTAATAATGACAGTATCAGGCGTTTGTAATTAATTTTAATTGAAGCGCATTTTAGTCTGCAAGAAGAGCATGTATCTGTTAATTTAATTTCATCTTAAACTCTACTACACTGATATTTGAGTGATCATGAGTTATATTATATTCATTTGGCCATGGCTCAGGAGGTAGAGCAGGTCATCCAATAACTGACGAGTTAGCGGTTTGAATCCAGCTTTGCCCAAGTCAGGCCCTTGTGTCTGTGGGCAAGACACTTCATCCTCCAGTGCCACTCACACTGGTGTATGAATCGGTGGTGGTCGGAGGGGCTATAGGTACGAATTGACAGCCTCCGTCAGTCTGCCCCAGGGCAGCTGTAGGTACCAACGTAGTTTACAACCACTAGAGGGGGAATGCGAGAGTGAATGAATAACGGATCAATAATGTGAAGTGCTTTGGGTGTCTAGAAAAGCACTATAGAAATCAAATCAATTATTATTATTATTATTAACACACCGAATGAGGTCAGTGGGTGCACTCTGGTTTGTGTATAAGTAAGTCAATCACAAATCAATGCGTTCAATAACGCTGTCCAAACATCAGTGTAAAAGCAGCAGAGTTCCCTGTCATGGACTCAGACCATCACATCTTATGACAATAATTTCTCATTCACTTGACTGATGTGTCAGAAAACCATTAAAAGGTGAATTAAACGCAGGGGAAAAAGTCTACAAAAAGTGAATGAGCATGAACAATGTTAAAATTAAAGAGAACACCAGTGTCTGCATATTTAACCAGTGGTGCAAGATAAGTAAGAGACAAAAGTAGAATCAAAAAGTGTAGCATGAAAATTGTATTTATTAATTTAAAAAAAAACAACAACTGTGAAACAATGTAAAAAATGTTAAAATGAAAATAATAATAAAATAATTTTTTGTCTTTGGCAAAATAAAAAGAAATCTGTGCAAATTATGACAATACATGTCAAACTGAAATTTCTGTGCAGTTTAAGGGCTATTTTTCAGCAATCAGTGAAAGCTGAAGAAACCAGATGATCTTTTATGGTTGTGACTGAATTTAATCTAATTTAATAAGATAAGCCAGTTGCAATGCAACAAATGCATTTTCAGGGATTCTCAAAACATGCCACAAAAAAACAAAAACTAAACAAAAACAAAAGAATGGGCAGAGAAAAAAAAATAAAAAGAAACAGACAAAACCCAAACATGTACATCAATACTAATAAGACTGGAAAATTATAACCACAACGGTGACAAACTGGCCACAACTAAAAGGCATTTGTTGTTTGAATTTATCTACTTCACATAACCTAAACCCTCCCCAAACTATAACAGGGAATTACTTCATTACCTTTCTAAAATAGATCATGTCTGAAATAACTCCAGAAATAGTTAATAATTATTCTGATTGGGTGGAAGACATAAACCACCCACAGCCGCAGATGAGCTGACAGTGCTATGTATTCTTTAACATCATGTTTATTTTCAGGTTTTTCCAGTGTTCTGCAGTAGCAGGACGGGGGCGTGTCTGCGTGACGTCAGCATTGTTTTCAGTAAAAACGCGCCATTTCTCTCTGTGCTCCTGCCAGTGCCGCTTCGTTAGCATTTCAGCTAAATCCATTAGCATGGAGCATAACGGCTAACGTAGCCGGCATGCTAAGTTAATGACTACATTAGCATCAATAGAAGTTTTTTGGCATCAACATTCTGATAGCACTATTGGGACTTTTAATAAGTTATTATTTTTGAACAGATTTCAAAGAAAAACAAGTGAATAGCAATCAGATTACCTTGTGTAATTATCCCGTATTTCATTACAACTAAATAAGGCAGCCTTTACCTTACGTTTAGCATGTAGCTACAGATTAGCACCGCTCGTATCTGTTACTGACAAACAGCTCATCTTACACTTTTTGATTAAATGATCACCTGTGTTATAGACGTGAAGCTCATCGACGATCCCTTCATTCCCTCCACCAAATACTACCATCAGCTCCTTGATGGCCACAGCTCGGTGTCCGTGCCGAGGCCGTGGGACCGGCCCAGTCCAGCCCACGACCCGCTTCCACCGCGGCTGCAGAACAGCTGGTTCGGTGGCCATGACGCTGCAGTCAGAATCCGCGCTTCGGGGTCCTCGACGAGGAAGAAAAATCCAAATTCAGCCAGTAGTCGAAATTGGGTTCAAGTTAAAACTGGTATTTGACTTGTTGACACTGACTCAGTGTTAGCCTTAGCCTGCTAACTATTTCCGGAGGCTAGCAGCAGGCTAATTTGTAACAAGCTGGCTGTGTAGCTAGCCGTTCTAAGCCGGATTTAAATTTACTCCTTTTACATGCAATGACTAATGTGCAGCCAACCATCACATTCGACAGCTTTACGGACATTAGAAATCCCTCCAGTGACACTCTAGGGTGATCTTCTATGAGGGTGAAGATATATATATTAGCTTAGCACAGACTGCAGGGACAGCCCCAGGAAGCCGCCATTTTAGCCCAGTGAATGTTCTGCAGGGTCGGTAAAAATCCGCCGGGAGTACATTAGTCTAGAAGGAGTCAGTAACAACAAAAATGCATTTCTATCTATGGAAGATTGCGCTGCACGGCCCGTCTATGCATCAACGCAAGAGAGCAGTGTGAAGGCTGAAAGCTGGTGTTAAATATGCAGAGCAGTGGGTCTGTGCGCCGGTATGGGAGCCGCCATCTTGCTGCTAACAGCAACCAAACAAAACACACTGCTGCTGAAAATGGCAGAGGAAGAAAGCTATAGGCTAACCGCTAACAGGCGCTTCGGGGCGTCAGCCAGAATATCAGTGAACTGTATTAACACCAAACTAAGTATTTATTAACACTTTATTATCACCGTTTCAGGTAACTACTCTTAGTATTAAGAGTATAAGAGCCAACAGAAAGAATGTGGTTATAAGGTTGTCTGAGTTAATTTAGAGTAAATTTATATACACCTAAGTCCTTAAACATTTTAATAAAATGTTAACCCATAACTCATTAAAATAAATGGATTCACAGGATTGACGGATCTTCTACGACAGAAAACCGTTAGTAAAGTGTGAAAGGTTCAGAGGTGCACTGACCTAAAATACCTGCATCTGAAAGCTTTTAAATTTAAAACCGCATTATTTTTGCACATTTTATACTGAAATATATGTACTTAAGAATGAGTGCGCTCCTTAAAATTAATTTGCTGACTATGTTGTAGTTTATTTAGAATAACCTTTATTTCGTGGCTGATGTGAATGATTTTTTTTTTGTAAATTACATTTATCACCAAAAACTACATTTCCGTCTTCCGTAAAATTCTTCAACCTGCACCTGGGAGTGGTTTTATATAAAACCACATGACCCAAAAACTATTGGTTTTTAATAGGTCAGAAAACAAAGTCTGACAACACGGGTGCAGTTTATGAACATAAATTCAGGTGCCAAACACACCTGAAATTAATTTCAGGGCGAGCAAACAGCAAGCCAACACCACAGGGAATTACACACAGCAAACTTTTATTTTCTCCAAAATAACTTTCTTAAATGCAAGTCTGTAAATAAAACTGCTAATGGTGTATTCAAAAATCGAGCACACAGAGGGTCCAACTTCAGAGATGCTAATCATGTACGCTAGCCTTCTCCTCATTAGCAAGAGGATCTGTTAGGCTAGGCTAACAACTGATACGTTTTACTTTAATTGTAGCTCCTGACAAATTACATAAGCGATATATTGTCAAATTTAGAACGTTCCGAATGACAAGCGCATTAACATACATATAATTAGATCAGTTATCGAGCAAGAAGTGCAGAACTAAACTAGTCGCTCATGTAGTAGCTGCCGCTAGCCGAAATTAGCATTGATTTTAGCAAGCGCTCCTGAAGCGTTAGCTTTAACTAACAAGCTAATTGATACATAACGGAACACTTATGTAACACTTTATATTTTGTCAAACGTCGTGCCATATGCTGATAGAAATATATGAGCAGAAGGCAGGCCAAGTGGCTACTATAAACGGTTGGTTAGATTTCATTGAGCTTTTGGATATATGCTAATGCTATGCTAACAATTGGTTAGGCTATGAGACGCTTCTTTCCCTCACAAAACATGGCGGCGCTGACCCGTTAGCTACTACAATAAGCTGAAAAGCAACGGATTGCGTCTTATTCTTCATAGAATACTTACTCGTTAATAGCTGTAAATTATACGTAAAAGTCTGGTAAGTGGCACTATGCTATGAGGAAAATATCCGGACGACTGCAGTTAACAAAACCCCAAAACATCCAACAATATTCTCTCATGCCGCTCAGGAAGACGCCATTTTGTGGCAAACTTTACTGGAGAACAGCGCGCCCTCTGCAGGACAGAGGACGAAGAGCTGTCCGTCTGTAATACTGGTCCCTAATCTGTGTCCTGTTCTGGTTTTATGGAAAGATACAGGAATGTGTGAAGAAATGACATGCATGTAAACAGATAGCACCATAAAGAAAACAAGACGGATCCCAGCATTAAAGACATTACAGTTTGTATTTTATCAGATATTTGGCAAACAATCATATATGTCAATGTATCTGTCCATGAAACTTCAAAAAACATGAAAAATAAATAGTTGATATGAGTGGTGCTGAAAACAAACAAATCCCTAATTCAATCTGAATAGTTTTAGTACCTCTGCTGCTGTAGATCTGTGTATTTATGGTGCCATGTTGGACTGGTGATGATTAGGGTAAGCGCTGAGTATCTTTTTTTTTTTTTTTTTTTTAAGTGTAGTTGACAGGATCGTTTGTGATTAACCTGCTGTTCACATCACCAAAAAGCAGTAGGGTTATTGTGATGTGCTGGTAGAGTTTATTGGTTTACTAAATGTGAGGAGATGACATCATAGAAAATGTAAAACCAGAAATGGATAACGGATGAAACCTTAGTGGAGCTCTGGGCCGTATTCACGAACAATCTGAGGAAAATTTCAGAAGGCAAGGCGTCATAGCTAAGGAGTGACGTAGTAAAATTCACAGTGAAAAGTCCACAATCCTCACACTCATAACTGTTCCACATTATTTGCTTATTTCTAAATTTATTTTCCTGGTTATTAATTTAATCTATTTGGTATTAACAGAAAGGGAATGACCGAGTCATGCACAATATACTCTATTGTTCTTCATTAATTCATTACCATAAAGTGTTTAGAGAACATTTCCTCTACATCACTGACTTTTCAACAGTTTTCTCCTGCATTTGATAAACTCTTAGCCTTTATGAACGCGGCCCCTGCTGTCGCTGCAAATTTAAAAAACAGATAATCAGACTCAGTTCAATTAATAAAACACTAAAACATCTCTGGTCCTTTTGGAAAATCTAACACAGTGTGACCGCATCATGCAGGTCAATCGGTCAAAGAGTTCATAATAGAAACAGTCATTCATTTGTGTTCAGAGGAAAGATACTCCAGCTCATCACTCTCCTCTGGGCCTCTGGACTCTGCAGAACTTCTCCCTACATCTGATCCAAGACATGACGGGATAAAATGAGATGTGAGATGAGGATATAAAATGAGTGAAAGAGAAAGTTTGACATGTTATATGTGGTGGCACAAAAACAACACGAGACGAGGCAGCATGAAACGATAAGTGACTATATGACAACAGAAAATGAAGTAAGACATGAGGTCAGAAGTAAAGTTTAGGATGTTAAAATGAGAAGAGAGATTTGATCTGAAACATGAAGACATCGAAGAGGTGGTTTGAGTTGAAACAAGTTAAAATTATCTTCAGAATAAATCATGTTTGTGTCATTTACATACAGATGTTTTCAGAGGAGAGCAGTTCAGATGTATCGATTCTTCTCTCCTCATATTGAGCCTTCTTTGCCAGTAAACGCTGCTTACTGGGATTTAGCTGAACTGAGAGAAACAAACAGGAAAAACTCACACATGTAAAACTTCTAAACATACATAAGTGTATTTTCCAAACATTGGTGTCAGCTAGTTATGGCTTTATAAATTCACATTAACACTCACTATGAACAACTTTTACCCATCACAACCCATGGACCTATTTATTTATTATTATTTTATTTTACCTCATGTATATCCTTGTATGTATATATTTCTTTAATCTGTAGTATAGAGTTTAGATTATGGAGCTTTTTGTATATTTTATCTTTCTATATTGTCAGTATTTTTCAGTATATATTTTCAGTATAATTTTGTATAATATTTTTATACCGTCTTTTTGCACTTTAAGTGTTTGTGGCTAAACTGATTTAAAATTTTCCTGTAACAGTGACAAGAACAGGATTTCTGCAGGCATCAGCAAATCTAATTTAATGCCACTTTAAACAAATCTAATGCCCACGTCTAACTGCAGATTTACTTTTATATATAGTTTTATAACAGTTTACCTTTGACAGGCTGTAACCAGGTTCTGAATAGTTCCTCCTCCAATCACTTCTGCTCAAACTTGCATTTTTCCACATTTGCTAATATTCCGTCCACTTTCACCACAGCACATTGCATTCCAAGCATCTAGTGATCTGATTTCATGTATCACCCATAAACAAAAGCCAATTAAAGGCTTCGGCCTGTCAATCATCACACTATACTTCTGATAACAATTATTAAATGTTTATATAATCAAAATAAATTATGAATAACAACACTTTTTTCCCATTAAGTGTATTTAATTAATGCCTCTGGACATTGAATTTAATGCTTTTTAATATCATTTAAGGTTTTAATGCTTTTTTAATGACTTGCATAAACCCTGAATAAAGATCTGTTCTATTCTATCTGACATTTCAGTGATGGCAGTTGTTGCAAATTAAAAATGGTTTAATATGTATTTTGTGATTGGATTTGTGCCAATTTATAGATGGTGTAACGAAAGGTTGAAAGGTTAAAATAGTTCAGTTTTTTTTTTGTTTTTTTTTTAGAATTAAGATTTTTGGTGAAAGAAACAGAAAATAATATCAACATCCCTAGAAACATCAGTCTTGTACGTCTTTGTACCTGAGGGACCTGGAGACAAGGACTGTAGGGACGCTCCAGGAGAAAGGCACTCTGGGACTCTGCAGACCCCCGGCTGAGTTGGTCCTGCACCCCCTGCTGTGTCTGGTTGTGGTATGACTCCTGACTGAGATGGAAAATTGTACTGGTCCTCAGTGGGGACAGAACGTTGCTTTGACTGGGACTCTGGGGGCCCAGTCTGATTGTGGTAATGGTCTCTTGTGGATGGGGACAGAGACCTCGAACAGGTCCCATTAGATCTGAACTGGACCCCAGAAGGTCCTGAGAACTGGGAGTGAACATCATACTGGGAGAAACCTCGACTCTCATCAGTTTCACATGGACCAGCAAACGAAGATGAGGAAGGGGCGAGTGAGGAAGAGGAGTGGAGTGGGTTGGGGAGGGTGAAGGAGGAGGAAGAGGATGGGGCCTGGTAGGTGTCCTCTGAAGGTCCCATCTTAGACAGCTTGTGGGACAAATCCTCTATACAGGAGTCCAGAGACCGTGGTGGTCGGGGGAAGGAGTGGGAGGGGGGATGAAGGCTGGAGGGCAGGGAGGAAGAGGAACGAAGGGAGGATGTCTTCCTCAGGATGTCGTGGATGTTCTTGAGTTTCTCAAACACCTGTGAAAGGAACAGAAATGTAAACAGAGGTGGATCCAAACTGGAGCCCTGAGGGATGCCTTTGTTTATAACATTATGTGTTATAAGCAAAGATTATAAGATAAGATCATTTTAAAAATTGGTGATAAATCAATTAAGAGAAGTAGAAATAGAAAAAAAATGTATTTGGGAACTGCCACAAAAGTAGTGCTGGATCTTTATGGGTTAAGATTATCAACAGAAAACCATTAGTGCATCTGCTGCTGAGGCAAAAGTTTGCAAATGAAGTGTGTCTGACCTCAGTCATGGCAGGTCTCTTCTTCTTCTTCTTGTCCAAACAGTTGCAAGCCAGAGCCACCATCTGCATACAGCCTGTAGGCTCTGCAGCGCCCCCTGCTGACAAACAAACATGGTCAAAATCCAGTTGGGAACCCACTTCAGAGCTCCTGAGGATGAAACACACTGACCTGAGATCAGCCGCTGATCCAGCTGTTTCCTCCAGTCGGCCTCAGTGTCCTGAACCTCTTCCACTATGTCCTTCTACAAAAAAAAAAACAAAAAAAACAAAATCCAGAATGTTTTGAAAGTCGACACTTGTGTTTCCCTCAGTAGCTGTTTCTGTATCTCAGTTACCATCTTCATTCAGAAGGTTCAGGCTCATCTTTTGGCAATCTTGGATAATCTTTTCAATGCAAATAGTTTAGTTAAAATCTCTATGCAGAATGGCTTCACTTTCATTAAAGATGAGATTAACACACCTGGATTTCACCCAGATACTCCTATGTCTTCATGCGCATATACCTGTTAATCTGATTTGTTTAGGTCTTTTACATTTGCACACGTGTAAAAACAATTAAAATTGCAGAAATGGAAGCTACGTAGCCAAACCTAAGCAGAAGACAACAATAGGAAGTTTGATTCATCCATCACTACATATGCATGTACTCTGAAAGACATCCAATAATGGACTGGAACATTTAAACCAGGGTTTTTCAATTATCGGTTTTCTTAAGCCTTTATCGGCAAGTGACCATTTTTGGTAATTTCTGCATACATTAAAAGACAGTAACAGCAACAGATTTAAAATATATTTTCCTTTCACCTTACATCTGTTGTTCTTGTATTTTTCAAATTTACTTCTTGTATTTTTATTTTTTTCTACTTATGGGTAAGGAACCAAATTTGGTAACTTCACTGACTTCGATTCTCTACAAAACAATAGGACATTTTGAACAATTTTTACAAAAGTAATAAAGTCTTGTTAGGTCCTCCAATAACACCCTGAGGTTTAAATACTGAATTTCAGAGTCCCGTCAAACACATCAGATCTGATTATTACAATTATCTGATAACCAATAGTTATCATTTTTATTGTCACATAAAAAGGCTCATTAAGGTGAAACAGATGAGAATGTGTTCTGACCAAATATGTTTCTCTTCCTGGCTTCCGGTTTCTTTCCAGAGCCCACCGACCCGTCAGAACCTCCAACAACACCTGCAGAACACACGCAAAGTCTCGATTTAAAGACTTACAAGACATTTAACAAGCAGACTACATTTCCCATCAGCCTCTGAGGGGAGGGACTCACCACTCCAAGGCTGTAGACGTCTATGGTGGTCCCCAGCTCTCCATTCCTCACATACTCATCTGGCAGGTATGCTAGCGTTCCTCTCACTGTCGCTGTTTTTCCCATCGTCATCGTCCGAGCCGCTGACTTTTTTTCCGAAGACTCCGGAGCTGCAAATCGAGCCAAACCAAAGTCCGCGAGTTTTGCCTCCATGTGGCAGTCCAACAGGATGTTTGAGCTGCAACACAGACGCCAAACATCTCTGACTTTGAACCAGTAATAACAATAGTAGTAGACGAAAAAGGGCTGTAAGTAGTATGAAAGCTTTCAAATAGTTTAAAAATGACCTGAATGATCCTCATTAGTGTTGAGAATAAACAGCTGTGAAGTTCTGCCAAAGACACCTATGTATTATATCATAGAGATATAACATATGGACATAAATATTGGGACATATCATGGCTACAGCTGTAAGATGTCCTGTTCTTTCACTGATTGATTCTTTCAGAGGGAGTAAGCATTTTACAACCCAAATGACCTGCATGCAACAGTATCTGATAAAGCAAATGCCTTCAACAGAATTCATACAAGTGCAATATTTCAAATTCACTCATTTACGCTCGAAAAGGAGTGGGAAGTAGGGCTGCACAATATTGGCAAAACTGATATGGATGTACAGCATTGTGATAACAATAATATTGCAATATTTCTCGTTCACCCACAGAAATACCAATTTGACCTCAGAAAAGTGTTCCTTAACAATGTTCAAATGAGCCAATTGTTTGTATGTGACTCAA
>JAQQZY010000027.1:6292280-6309098 GCA_030068375.1 Ostorhinchus rueppellii | reverse complement strand
TGGGATAACTGATTGTTTAAAACCAAATATTGTCCAGTTATGTTGTTAAAGTTCACTGTAGTGTAAGTATTATTCTGAGACATGAGACAAAAAACATTTACTTACAATTATTCAAATTCTGAAATGTAAGTACTTTTATTCTGTTTGTGTGAAATTGTACAATACTGAAACAGTTTTTCATTTCGGTTTTTGTCATTAATATTTAATGCCTTTTATTGTAACATTACAATTTTGTTGACAAAAATTATCGAAACGTTTTGGTAGGTGTGTCTTGTGTTTCAATGGAGGGCACTGGCAAAAAACAAACATTTTTTAAAAAACAAACAAACATACAAACAAAAAAAAAACATTTCTCACAGAATTTGGGTTTACCATGAACGTTTTCTGACTGATGAGAGTTCAGATCTCGCGGTACTAAAGCTGCCCTGCCCGTCCGTGTTGAAGTCATCTGGGGGCAGATCTCGCGTTGTTTCTGTTGGAAATGGAGTCAGAGGGGGCGGGGTGCAGGCAGGAGGGAGCTGAGATGTTTGGAGGCTTTTTTTTAATATAAAATTATTTATTTAAATAAAAATGGCCGCCGTGGAGAGCGGAGAGGAAAGACTGTAAGTGGATTTTTACATTTTATCCTCCGTCAAAGCGCCGCTGCTTCCGCCGCCTCAGCCCGCTGCGCACCTTTTTCTGTCGTGTGTTTTATTGAAGTAAAAGTGCGTTGATTTTCACCCCGGCCTGTCTCAGCGGAGCGGGGTTAGCGGGAATACGTCACCAACTTAGTGCTAAGTCCGTACTTTAGCTGCTGCTGTAGCCGAAGCGGGGACGGACATTAGCGTTAGCTTAGCCCGCTCCCTGTCCGCCGCTGAGCCGCTCTGACTTCTACACAACTCCCGGTGAAGTCAGGCTGGCTGCTGGCGGCCGTGTGTCCGCCTGCAGCGGCTGAACCCCGGTCACTGGCGCTGTGTCCACCCCCCTCCGTCATAGCCCTGACATCCAGGGAGCTAACAGGCTGCTAGCACGTTAGCCAAACACAGAGAGTGTTTTCACATAGAAAAGACAAGTCACACACGCGAAGACACACACAGACTCACACAGCTGCCTGGCTCAGCAGCACGCAGGTGTAGAGTCTGGAGTCCAACCCCAGACTCTGAATAAGGCACCCACAGCCTCACAACTTAGCATCAGGAAGAAGATAAACATCTATATAAGGGCAGCTGAATCCATCGATCTGTAGAACATTAATTAGTAAACAGATCAGTTTTAGATGAGTTTATTAAAACAACTCTAAGCTGCTTTTCTCCTGTTAAGTCGGGATGTTTTAACACACGTCTATGAGTGATGGAGGATAAAATCTCAAATATTTAAGATGAATTTTAATGTCAGGCTGTTGTAAACCGCAATGTTTGTGTCTGTTATAGGGCTCTAGTACTTCAGTGGAACTGACAGAATGGCTTAAATTCCATGGACAGTATTGGGATTTAAGTGTTTTTGCTTTACTCATGAAAAAGCACAGACTAGTGATCATATCATGTTTTTCCAGCTCATACATGCAAAGTGGAATAAGTATTAAAACTAGAAAAACTAAAAAATATCAGTAAAATAGTGTTTTCCATATTTTTATACCAAGGGAGTCACATACAATTTCCACATACCACATTTGACCTGAAATGGGTTAGACTAGTAAAATAATAACATACAACAACTCCAAACATGTCTCTTGGTTTTAGTGCAAAAAAGTAAAATTACAGTATGAAAATTTTTACGTTCATAAACTATTACAATGAATGTACATAACCTGAAGAACAATAAACAACCTGAAATTTGTAATTAAAATGAGTGCAATTTTAACAATGTTATTCCTCATATTGTCATATACACCTGTGCATTACAACTTACTGATGTGTAATTCTGCACTTTGCAGATTCTTCCTGTGGGCCAGATTGAATTCTTCTGTGGGCCGCTTATGGTCCACAGACCGTATGTTTGATACCCCTGGTTTATACAGTATTTCTCTGTTTAGTGTCACTAAATCTAAACGTTACAAAACACACTGAACCTTTACATGACAGCCTTTTATTATTAGTGTAGCTGCATAAGATATTATATTGGCCTTTAAAAATCTGCAGTTATTTGATATGTTCCAAAAGATATAACAAGATGAAAATGTAGCAAATACAATGGAAACAATGTAACAGTCATAGCAAAAAAAAAAAAAGATGAACATAACGTAAAAGATACAAGACAAAATATTTAAAAGCTGTAACAAAATGTAAAGAATTATGAAAACAATGTGAAAGATGTAACAAAATTAAACAGCATAAAACATGTAATAAGATGAAAATTATGTTGAAGACAACAACTGAATTAAAAAAACATGAAAATGATTTAAATCAGCACATTATATGTTAAATTATTACACGAACACCCTTCACCCAAGTGAGTAATAAATGCATATTGACACATTTTAACATTAGACCAATCACAAAAAAATAATGCATATTAACTAATGTTGCTGTTAATCACTGACATATTTTCTATTATTCTGTTCTATTCTTTTTTGTCCTGTTTTGTTTTTTTTCCCATGTTTTACATTATGTTAGTGTCTGAAATAAACTAAACTTAACATGTGGCAGGATAGAAAAAAAGTAATCCAATTTTTATATTGAATATTGAAAAAAAAGTCTCCCGTGTTTTATTTTATTTTTGCATCAAAAAATATGGTTTGTTTACATGACAAACAAACATGGTATTAAAATGGTTAAAATTATAACAGTTACTGAATATGTGGTATTATTTTGTTAATAATTGTTGATAATAATAATAACAATACATTTTATTTATAAGCTCCTTTCTTGGCACTTAAGGACGCTGTACAGTTAACAAGGAGGAGATAAAACAAGCAATAAAAACATTGAGTATAAAGTAAAAGGCTAAAAAATTTTGATGATGTAATTGTGGTCACAGAGAGAAAGCAGTCCTAAACATATGGATTTTGAGTTTGGATTTGAAGAGAAGGAGTGAAGTGATGTTCCTGAGCTCTGGTGGCGATTAGGAAAGGCCTCTGTGTGGGATACTGAAGGGTTAATCATATGAAGAGGACAGTATTGATCTGCAATGAGCTTCAGTGAACTTAAGGAAACTTATGTCGTCTCAGATACTGCGTCGTCTGTTGTGACACATTTCATTCTGTTGTTTATCTGTTCGATAATGATGATGATGTCCATATCCGTTGCTGTGCTTTATAGTGTCTTATGTTAGTGTATAGTGAATAGTAGTCAGGTGTACAGTGTGTTGTCTCCATATAAACTGTCTGACTTGGGGATGAATAGCTGCTGAACTAAAAGCTAATAAGGATGTAAACAAACAGACACAAAGGTAAATGATTTCTTGTCTCACCTGTCGGCCTTCGTCTGCCAGATCGGACTGTGACAGGGCAGAAACTTGTTTTTAGTGATGAAACAAGCTGTAACTGGAGTAAATTATGTCATACACAGCGGTATGACTGCTGGAGTTGATGTCGATTACAGATCTAGCACTTCCTTTTCTGTGTTTTTTTCTTTTTTTTCTGTTGTAATTTTTACTTTAACCCTTAAAGACCCAAACATCTGCCAGTGACCAAAATCATTTACTGATATAAAATGTTTAATATCTGTTCATCTACTAATTCTTTCAGTACGTGTAAATAATTAGTGTAAAATACAGTTTATCGTCTTTTCATGGTCATCAGATTTGACCCATTTGGACGTTCAGAGGCTCCGTAATTACCGTGGAAACACTTTCGTCTTCTACAACATTTATTCACCAGTAAAACCAATGGAGTTGGATCAGTGTCAGTGGATGGACACGCTGGGTTTATGGTCAGTTAATGACTATATATTTATTGAAAAAGTCACTTTTTCTTCCATTTTCTCTGTTTTCGACATAATGATCCTCAATTTTACTCTGAGCTTTAATACAGTGTTTCCCAACCTTTTTTTGAGCCATGCCACATATTTGACAGTAGAAAAATAAGAAGGCACACCACCAAACAAAAATGTCACAAAAAGTATATGTATTGAAATATAATGCAAATCTAGCCTCGGTTTACTTAGTGTGAAACCTGGACCTGTTTAGTTGAACACAAAAGTGATATTCTTCCTCAACAGCTCTGAGTCTCTCCCTTTTGTTGAAGGGGGTGGGGGTGCACAGGTGACATTTGTTGTGGGGCATTTGGAACAAGAAAGCTTTGAGGGGTGCACCAGCGTTCCCTCAGACTGACCCCCCAGATTGAGGTCTGTTGTATAATAGAATGGGAGGCAAATCCCTCCCACCACAACCCGATACCTGGGGTTTGTGGGTAGCCTGCTAATCTGTGCATCACTACTGAGGGGGCTTTATCAACAGAACGCACAGCATCACTTTTAGTTTTATTTTGCAGACAGAAGCAGGAGACTGTTGTTATGGAATGGATCATTGGTGTGTGCAGTCGTATGGATCTATATCACATGGCTGCTTACAGAACCAGTCAGGTGAAACTGGATCATTTTCCACGGCGCACCTGATGACTTCTCACAGCACACGAATGTGCCATGGCACACTAGTTGAGAAACACTGCTTTAATGAACATCTACACGGTCAGTAAATTAAATATTGGAAAATACATGATTTACAGTGAAAAATGAAAAATACAGAGGATAATAGTAGAATAAATGGTGAGGAATCGCTTAAGAAAGGTTCAATAGAGACACAGATTCATTTGGGAACTTCCAAAAAAGTAGCTCTGGGTCTTTATGAGTTAATATTCTGCTGAACCTCCAAAAGGTATGGCAGATTTATTTAATTCATACCAGAGGTTGCACTAGACATTTTTATTGTCTGTCACTTTGACGGACAGGGTCGTAAAAATTAATACATTATTATCCGTCATTTCAAGTGTACATTTTTTAAATGATAGAGACATTTATTTGTTATAAATCTTGACATTAACGAACACATGATCAAATGGCATTGAATACACAGTTTTAGGCAGGAATCTGAGTTTTTGGGTGTCCATAAGCAAAATCAGGCCGTCATGTGCAGGTGTTGTCCTGCCGGGAGTGGGAGGTGGAGGGGGGTGGGGGTTGCACTTGTTTTCCTGGTGGTTGACTGGGGCGGGGGGTAGCGGGGTAATCGCTGGGATCGATTTTCAAGCCAATCATAGGCCTTCAAATGGTACATCAATTGACCAATCGCATTGCGTGTTTTTGGCGAAATGTAGAACCGGAAATCTGTTGCTACTTGTGTACTTCAGATGATCTTTCCTTGTCGTTCAGTGAAAAGCAGTTGGATTTAGCCAAAATTAGGAACTGACAAGGGGAGACATTATTATATAGATATTTAGCCCGGCTTTGGCCGAACTGTGCACTGTTTTTTTGGCTGTGTTTTCGAAAATTGGCTGTATAATTTGCGGCTGCACGGCTCGCTACCTAAAACTACAGTTGAACAACACACGAAAAGTCGAAACTGTGTACATACTGTAGAGCCCACCAAATGCCAGAAGAACTGTCCCTCTCATCAGTCCATCATTTAATGTTATTTAATAATTTAATGGGTCTTTTTTTTTTGCCTTTAAACAAGGAGAAAATTCTGAGTCATTATTTATTATTTATTAAATGATTCTTTTACTTGCGATCACTATTGACCTGTATTTGGAACCTGAACTAAACATTTGACAACCTGTAATTTTTGTATTTTCCAAGTTGATTCCATGGGCCAGACTGGAACCCTTGAAGTGTTGGTTTTGGCCCGTGGGCCATATGTTTGACACCTCTGCTTTAATGGAATGTCACACAGAACTAATCCACTTGGCAGAGGTCTGGGTTTTCTTCTTCCAAGCTTCATCTCTGTAAAAGTATAAAAGTCCAATAAGACGAGAGTACAGGCAGGTATGTGAACATTTAAGTCCTGACAGCAGTGGCTTTACAGCACACTTCAGCTGTTTCACACAATATACTCTGGAAAGTGCTCTCTTTTCATGTTCTGGCTCTTAGTTTTTAGTGTTTCCTTTTCTATTTCCTTTCTTTCCATTTAGCCTAGTACTTCATGACAGAACCTTATAGAAGCATATTTCTGCCTTTTCTGAAAAAGATTGATCAGTACTTTTCATAACAGGTAAAGTTTTATGTTTGTGGGGAAGTACTTCAAGTAGACAACCACGACATGGTTATTGACATGTATAAGCCACTGCGTAAATGCTGCCAATGTGAAATTCAAATGAAAGGGGGGAAATACTATGAACCTAGGAAAGCGCCTACGAGACAGGCACCCAGATCTGTTTAAAGAATTCAAGATGAATTCCATCATTCAGCATTAAACATCTGATGTAATATCATCAGGGCTCCACACTAGTCACTTTTCCACTGGACGTCTGCGCAAAACTTTACCGATATTTACTAAATGTTAAAAAAACAGAAGTGCGTAATGTCGGTTTTTCCGTTAAATCACAAATGCGATGATTTGTTTATTCATCGCAAGATGATATGAGAAGTCATTCCAGAAACATGGTGACGAACGTAAATATGGTGTTTATTTACAGATATATTTATTATTATTATATATTATTGCTCTGTCTTGTACTAAAATATAAAATTATTCAGTTTCCTGGTGTGTGCTCTCATACTGCACCATGTTTCTATTAAAAACTCTTCTTCTTCTGTTGTTGTAACGTCCATCCACATTTGTTTTTTTTTTTTAAATAAATATGACTATTTGTAGGAGAAAAAAAAAGGTCTTTCCACTGCAGTTTTATGTAATATACCAATTTTGCAATGCCTGAAAAACCACCTCTTGCCAGCGCAAAAACTTTTAATTCAAAAAGTAACACTTTGGCAAAATTGTCATTTTTTCCATTGGGTACATTTTTATGTGCAAGTTGTATTTGTGATATTTGAGGGTCAGTGGAAAATAATTTGAAGGACTCTGATTGGTCCATTATGTCACATGACTCTTGCCCACCACAAGAGGCAAAATAGTAAGAAAATACATTTTTATTATCATGATATGGGATTCAATAATATTTGTTTATCCAGGTTTGAAGAATATACAAAATGTTTAAAATATATAAATGACACGTAAATAGTTTTATAAACGTATTGAAATCTAATTGAGTGACATATTGTGGTGGATTATGGGAAATGCGTTAGGGAGCTGATGGTGGAAAAACAGCAGAGCCAGGGAGGAACGTCAGCTTCCCCTGAACACATGCAAGCACAAACCTGTGTTTTAGTTGTACAAAAGTATACTTGGGACGGAGTTTTCAGAATTAATTGTTTTCAGCGACATAAACTGGAATTTTCATGTGGATGAAAGACAAAAACACATGAGAAAAGATCAGTTTTTCAAATACTTGGCTTCGTCCATACATGGCATTGTAGTTATGTATCATGTGACTAGATCATGCAGTGTATCCTCTACATGTATGAAACACAGCACATGTATCTAAAGATGAGGAAGGTCTGAGGATGAGGAGGGTCTGAGGATGGTCTGATGATGAGGATGGTCTGAGGATGAGGATGGTCTGAGGATGAGGATGGTCTGAGGATGAGGAGGGTCTGATGAGGTCCATGACTGTATTTTAGACCTGTCGTGTGGATAAATGCCTGAACTCTTATCGGTCATTCTTCCTTCTGTTCATCCGGTGCTTCTTAAAATCATCTTCATTGTGAACAAACTAAGAACATAATGTGACAGAATACATTTCTCATTCTTTCATATTCTTTATCTTGTTACATTTCTTACATATTGTTGCATATTTTACATATTGTTTTATTTTTACGTCTTCATCTTGTTTGACTTTATATCAGAGGTAGACAGATATATCAGCCAGCTGAGTTATCGGGCCAATCTATTGATTTTTTTCAGTAATGTCCAATCCGTCTTAATTTTGTTTGGTTTTTTTTAAAGCCGATATTTGATCAGTAGTAAAAATGTTCTAGATATTTGATCAGGCACCTGTGTGGCACTGGCAGCAACTGAAGTTAAATAAATGTTAAGAGTTCTATGTGTATGTATATTATTAATTTTTATTTCTGTTGCTGCATAAAAATCTTAATTATCTGAGTGTTTTAAAATTTGTATTTTATGGTCAATGTGCTTTAAAAAAAAAAATCAGCCTTACATAACAGCCTCAATAATCAGCTGTACCACTGACTGACCAAATTTAGAAAAAAATCTGCATCAGCCTCAGAAAAACCCATATCAGTCGACCTCTACTTCATGTTATGATTTTTCATCTTGTTGCTTATTTTACATAATGTTACATATTTATATCTCTTGTTTCATCTTTTATCTTCTATTCCTTGTTTAATGTTTAACTTTTTTATTTTTTAGTTTTTTTATCGTTTTGACCTTGTTACTTATTTTACATATTGTTACATATTTTCAAATCTTGTTCAATTTTGTCCATATTTTGTTGCATATTTAATTTTAATTTTTTTTTACATCTTGTTTTATCTTTGTTATTTTCATTTAGTTACCTCTTATTCATCCTTAAGTCTTCTTTAACTTCTCTTTTGCATTTCCTGTATTTATATACTTTATAAACTCTTCTGGAGAACACTCTTCTACTGTTTGAGAAACTTAATTTATGTATCATATTAACCTTGTTTTAGGGAAAGTCAGGTTTAGAAACTTAACTTTTTGTCATTTAGTTAAATATTCGACATATTACACACACAGGTTTCTTTGAGGTTTCCCTCCCCTCATGGTCAGGAGGATGTTCAAACCGTGTGTTTACGGCGTGGAGGCGGATGTGTTTGTGTGTTTCTGCAGATGTCAGCTGTTTCTGCTGCTGTTTATTTCACTTCCTGTTTACAACCTCCTGAACATGCAGACTTTCATGTGACGACTCAAGTGTGAAGTTAATGCAGAAACAGGACCAACATCTGCAGTTACAGTTGAACATCATCACCGTCCGTTCAGTTTGATGAAAGTAAATGTATCACAGACTCAAACCGCTGTTACATGGACAATATTTCACCCACCCAACAAAAAGCATATTAACCCTTTAAGCACCAGAGTTAAAAATAAATAAACAAATACATTAAATTTTGACATCAAGATTTCAAAAAAGCTGTATCTTGGAAGTTTTTAGAAAGAAAGTCATACTGGAAATTGAGAAAAATATTGGGTTTGACCCAAAGTTAATGATGCAATTGAATATCCTCATGTAAATTGCATATTGTGACGTCACATTGCGGTGGCCATTTTGGATTACGTAACTTTTGATAAAATTTAACTTAGAACATATTAACATAGAAGTTTTCTTTTATGTTTTTGGGTTTTTGTCATCTTATCCTTAAAATAAAATAACTGAACCATTAGTAGAAAGTAAAGCAGTAAGTTTTAATATCTTTTTAGCCAAGCAACAGAATCCATCTTTTCATATTCAATTGAGAATCCACAATCGCAAAACAACAGAATGATTAGTTATTTTATTATTCATGTACAAATCAAAAATTAAAAAAGGAGTTATCCGTCATTCATTTCGATTCTATGCATAAATAAAAAATTGACATAATCAAATGGACCAAATGTGGGTTTTCATGTTGACATTTTTTATATTTGATTTGACCCTGAAGTTCCTGACTTCTTGGTGTCTTCCGTGAAGTGTCTTCTACTTAGATTATCGACCATTAGACAAAACAACACCACCTGGAAGATCCAGACCATTTTTTCAGTTGTCATGTCGTCCTCCTTCAGAATAACACATTTGCTGCCTCTGAATAACACCACATTCAACAGTATGGCAGAATGCATTAGACAGAATACTAACAAATCCACCACTGTCTAGAATAACACACCAACACGTTGGGAACTTAAGACCAAATTAGATATAAACATGTCAACGTGAAACCTCACATTTGGTCCATTTGATTATTTCCAATCTTTAATTCGTGTGTACGATCGAAAGAATGAAACACAATTCGTATTTTGATTTGTACATAGATAATGAAATAAATAATGTTTTCCTTTTCCGACTGTGGATTCTCAGTCAAATATGTAAAGAATCAATAATACATGGATTCAGCAGTGATCAAATTTGTCCTTATCTATCCAAACTAAAACTAAATAAACTTTACTTTCCAAACCATCTTGGGACCAGGCCTTTAAACTGGATTTTCTTCTTGACTTTGAATAGAAATATGCCTCGAAATGTTGTCAGGATGGAAGGGGCACATGCCCGCCATCTATTGGTGGGAGTTGGTAACAACTTTTGGAACTCGATCTGGAGCTATGGTCTGTTTCATTATGCTGCTTGTCGCAAATATTGCAACTTTGGAACTTAAAGTGTTGATCAGATGTACATGTAACTGTTAAGATGGACCTGAAAATAATGATCTGATCAGATGAGTGTTTACATGAAACCAACCATTTAATCAGATTGGTACTTGTTTGACATTTAATTTATCAGAAATTGAACTTTTTTAACCTTTAGTCTCATGATAAATGGTTCTGTCAAAATTATTACATATAGAAGTCAACAGATAATTACTTCTTACAGGGTTGTATAATAATAATAATACTAACAATAATGATGGCTAATTAATCTGCCGTTGTAATTTTTTTTCACTTTATTCTACATTTAAGTGAATGCAATACATGCATAAATATATAAACATAAATCAGTAATTAGTAAAAACTAATGAATCAATAAATATGGACCTGAATCAGTCGACTTGTGAAAAATGAGATGTGATTTTTACCTTTAGTGTTCTGATTTTCCCTTGAAGCCAGTATTTTTTTTTTCAGTTAAGAAGCCAAATATGATCCACTGGCCACTATCGCTGCCAACTTCTGCTGATACCGACAGCAAATAAAACATCTTATTAGTGGCATTTAATCAATCTGTCTGTAATTACATAATTGTTTATCACAACTATTTGATCTGACTGCAGTCATTTGGCAGAATGGTGATAATAATCTTCTTTCCACTGTATGAAAACAAGCCTGATGAAACAGAAATGTAACGTTTTATCAGTATTTCACCTTTTTTCTTGTCACTCCTACATCTCGGTGTGTTTTTTTTTAAATCATTACCAGTCATGTCTTTGTATAATCGAGAATATAGTTTGTGTAATTTTGTGTATCAATAATTATTGATAACTATTAGTAATAATGAATAATTTGCATACTTTTTGTACATACATCATAATTTTTTATGTGATTTTTGTTTCAGAAAGCCTTCTCTGATATTTAATTCACATTTATTGATTCAGTACTTAGACCCTTAGAGGTACATACTGTAATTTTACTTGAGTATTTCCATTTTCTAATGCTTTATAGTTCTGCTCCACTACATCTCAGAGGCAAATACTGTATATTTTACTGCACTGCATTTATTTAACACTACTGGTTACTTGATACTTTTTACAAAAATATGATATGCATATATGATATGATGGACTAATTCACTCCTTTTTGACCAGTAGTACACAAGAGTTCCACAAACTGCAACAACTGCTCTAACATGTATTTGTCAGTGATAGAAACAGAATTATATATATCTTCTGTGATAATGAAACACTTATTAAGCAGTCATTCTGCTTAATGAGTACTGTTACGTTTGATGATTTAAAGGACATTTTGGTCATAAAACGTTTGTAATTTTACTTTTTCATGTAACAGTAGGTGTCTCCATGAATGACGTTTTGATATTTTTCTTGGGAAAGCGTTAATGGAAAAAAACGTATTGAATTTAGCTCACACAAGATGAAAGAGTTAATGCACATAGAGGAAATGGGAACACCTTTCGAAAAATTGCAATGAATTGACATTTAACTCATGATTGATCAGCTGTTTGTGTCGTCTTCTCAGATATTCCCATAAAGTGTTAAAACATGTCCCATACAACAGGTTGTGTTGATGAAAATACATCATTCCTGTGTGTAAGCCATGAATAAAGGCATTGCAGCCAATTTAGATGAAACCAGAAGCAGGCGCTCTGTTTCTTTGATTTTTACTAGAGCCATGTGTAATGTTGCCTACGACTCCACCCGCTGGCAACTCAACAGAAGCCTCAATTATTCTAAACTGGTTAACTGGTTAATGGAAACACACACAGATCAGAAATAACATTATGACCACTGACAAGTGGTATTGTTGATTATTATTATTATTACTATTATTATAGTGTTGTTGATAGGCAGTCAGTGAACATGGAGACCTCGAAGACATCTTAGAAACAGTCAAATGTTTAAGGCAGCGTTTTTCAACCTTGGGGTCGAGACAGTCTCAGTTACATAAAGATCAACTGAAGCTGAAACTGAAGCACTGTGGTACTGTTTATGTGTCAAATGTTCATTGTTGTCGGTTTCAGATGCTGCAGCTCTTTCATAATTCATAGTTTCAGTTCTTGTTTGTTCATATTCATTTTCATCCTTATAAATACAAGCTGGACTGACTGCACAGATCCTGACCAAGTAAAATCTAATTCTCCCTTTGTGCAGTAATTGGAACTTGGCTTTTCTGCCCCTCTCCATAATAATATATATTATATAGACTAAATGTTGTCTAAAATGAACCTGTATTTGGAACATTGTATAGCAAACTATTACATGAACAAAAACAAATTCATTTTAGCAAAAACAATGTTTGTTTTGAATGTCTGGGTTCGCCTGAAATGTATGACGTTAAAATTGGGTCAGGAACCAGAAAAGGTTGGGAACCACTAGTTTAAGGCTAGGGATCTCAACAGCCTTGACAAGGGATAAACTGTGATGAAATTACTGTATTAGAGCATCTCCAGATCTTGTTCATTCTCAATGTAAAGTGCTTCATACTGACCAAAAGTATCTAAAGAACAACAACAACCAGTCAGCATCTACAGGAGCAGAACATTATCATCATCTGTCTAATATTGTGTAGGTTCCACTTTTTCCCTCTGACCTGAGGCCTAAACACGACCAGACCTCTGAAGGTGTGTGTGGTATCTGGACCAAGACATGAGCAGCAGATCCCTGTAGTCCTGGGAGCTGTGAAATGGGAGGGATTGGAGTTGCTATCCAGCACATTCCACAGATGCTCAGTTGTCATGAGATTGGGATGTCCTTCCTTAGTCCATTTTTGGTGGGTTCTAACCACTGCAGACCAGGAACACCCAAGACCTGCAGAGGTGGAGATGTTCTGACCCAGTCATCACCGTTACAATACGGACCGTGGAAAAGTCCCTCAGATCCTTATGTTGATCATTTTGCTGTTTCACCACATCAGCTTCGACAATGAAATGTTTCCTTTCTGCCTAATTTATCTAACCGGTGAAAGGTCAAATTGGAACTAAATAACCAGTATAATGGTCTTGTCTCCAATCAGTGGTCACAGTGTTATGGCTGATCAGTATATTTTGTTCATTTTTTGACTTTTGCTTCAAATTTGTTTGATGTTTTATGCAAACACAGCCATTGTCATTTAGTGGTATTTGTACTTTTACTGAAGGGAAGGATGTAAATCACAGAACAGCCATTTTCATTTCTGACGAACCTCTGAATTACTTTCTTGAGTCACTAGTTAATACTTTAATTGTTCCAGTAAATCTTGTACAGACGACGGGCAGCAGTGACCTCATCCTATGTGTAATCTGATTCATGCAATCTGTCCTTATTGTAGAGATCCACTGTTGCTTGTAAATAATTAAAAACACATAACACAGCCCTGTTGTTGCTCTGGGTGGCATGTTTCTTCATAAGGTAACACTAGTTTTTACACTTTTCCAGTCGAGGCGAGCTCTTCGTTCTCCAGAGACAGGACAAGCATTTCTAACCCTTCACTGCAGATCAACTCAATGTGCAGCTTTGACCTGGGAAGTCTTCACTGATGAATGTTTAACAGTGCGATGTTTGTGTTTTCTACAGGGGGGAGGGTCAAGAAGGCGAGGAGGGCGCCGTCAACCCCCAACCCCCCGCCAGAGAGAAACACAGGTCCCACAGTAAGACCAAGAAGGCCCGTAAGGAACGCCAACATGCTGAGCAGGAGGCATCTGCATCGACCACGACACATGAAGCCGAGCCACCATCAGAGGCTGAGACCCAGGTGAGGTCAGAGGTCACCGTTTAAGTTAGGGCTGCATGATATTGGCAAAAGATACGATATGTAATATGGATGTACAGCATTGCGATAACAATAATTTTGTGATATTTCTCATTCATGTAAAGAAATACCAATTTTATTGAAGAAAAGTGTTCCTCAAAGATGTTAAAATGAGCCAGTTGTTTGTATGCTGACTCAATTATGTAGAATTTAAGACAAATACTGAACTACTTCAATCAGTTCCACAATTATGTCCAAAAACCTGCTGATGCTTCTGCCACAAACCTTCAGACACAAACACAGTCAAATATTTAGACATTTTATTCACATAGAACAATGTGTAAATGACATGGATGGATTTGAATATTGCACACTGTTATCGCGATCACGATATATTTTTTTTGTGATATATTGTGCAGCCCTAACTTAAGTCCTCCAGAGTGGCTTCTCTGACAGATGTATCAGGCCTGCATCATCAAATTAGTTGAACCAACATTTGTATTTACTACTTCTGTTATTTATATGTTAAATTAAAACTATCCTACATGGACCACCTGTGCCAGTAGTGTCACTATCATTAATCCTACCCCGCTATGCATTAGTTATAAGTAATATGGCAGCATATTAACACAATATTATGACTGTTTTTAAAGTGACCAGTAGGATGACAACATGAAGGAGATCTCATTTCAGTTGAGGGAAAATCGAGATATTGGCATCTTTAAATGAGAAAGTTCATGTGATTTTTTGTGTTGACAATGAGAGGACATCTGGCGGATGTTGTCTCTAAAACTAACAGTATGACAAGTCATATTTCAACCAGATGGAAGAGATGTAACAAAAAACAAGGAAGAGGCCACATGCTTCACTTCCCATTTCTTCTTCTTCATCTTACTTATTGTTTATTGGTGGCTGCGTTATTTGTGGTTGTTGGTGGTTGCATTCCAGAGATTGGATTTCACTGTTCTGCAAGAAGTAGATCTCAGCCACCGTGACCTCACAAAATAAAAATACAAAAGCAAAAAATACACAATAAATAAAGAATCAAGTGAGCCCCCTCTAATGAATTACAAAACCAATGCGTTTTCCTTAAATAAATATTACAAATGTGTTTATTTTTATTGTACTTTAATGTTACAGCACTGACAGTAAACTGAGTAGTGCTGACATACCACTGGTACGTAGTACTGATAACAGCAGTCCTTGATTTACGTCAGACAGACGTTAATTATTTTACACATAAGATACTTTTTCACTGGCTTCATCTTATTCATTAGAGTTGTCTCAGTGATCCGTTTTGTGTCATGTGGAATATTGTAGAAAATCCATTTACCATTGTAAAAGAAACAACTTTGTCCAATATACTGAGGAGCAGGTTTTTACGCCGGTCTGTTCTTGCAGGAATCGGAGCCTGTGGCAGGGCCTTCAGAGGTGGGCTCAGAGTCGGCGGGTGGCAGCGAGTCTGCGGGGTCACCCAAGCAAAGACGCTCTATCATCCGGGACCGAGGCCCACTGTACGACGACCCATCACTGCCTGAAGGCTGGACACGCAAACTCAAACAGAGGAAGTCTGGACGCTCAGCGGGGAAATTTGACGTCTACCTGATCAAGTAAGTTCTGTGCCCTATAAGACCATATTCCATTTAACTAAGATTAATGGTAATATTTATTGCTAATTTTTAGAATTAGGTGACATAATGTGGATATGTGTCAGCAAATTTTTAAGTATTCTATGGTTTTGTTTTTTTAGCTCAGAGGGAAAGGCGTTTCGGTCAAAGGTGGAACTTATTGCATACTTTCAAAAGGTTGGTGACACAACAACTGACCCCAATGACTTCGATTTCACTGTCACTGGACGTGGAAGCCCCTCACGACGTGAGAAACGACCTCCGAAGAAGCCAAAGGTGGTCAAACCATCAGGGCGAGGTCGAGGAAGGCCCAAAGGTACTCAGTCACTGACAAGAAGTGAAACCCATAAACTGATCTTCAAAAGACGTTGGAGTTACTTTGTGTCTGTAAATTAAATGTTTTAAGTTTATCATTTAATTTGTATAGGCAGTGGGAAGGTGCGTCAGGCTACAGAGGGTGTGGCCATGAAGCGTGTGGTTGAGAAAACTCCGGGCAAACTGCTGGTCAAAATGCCCTTTAGCAAGGCAGAACCCTCCAGTGGCACCACCTCTGCTGCCTCAAAGGTATGGTCACTCCTGGAGTAAAGATGAGCTTCTTAGGCAAAGTACAGCGTTCTTTTCTCCAGCAACTTCCTAAAAGTTTTTTCAGCCAAGATATTTAAGGGAACTATGCCAAGCAGGGAGCAGCATCACCAAACATGACAAAAGAGGGTGCAAACTTTGACAGAGCAGTAATATTAGTCACTTTAAATCCATCCCTAGTCCTGAAGTATCAATCAAGTAATTGACTCCTTTTAATGTGGAGGAGCAGCAGAGTTACTCTGAGCACCTTGTTTGGACATTTTCCAAACTTCTCATCCTGTCTTAGAGTGTAAGCCCAGCCACAGTGTAGAAGAAACTGCTGCTTGTATTTGCATCGTCTTTTTTTCCATCATTTGTAAGAACTCACAACCATATGCAAAGGCAGGGGCATAGACTGACTGGTAAAATGAGAAATGTGGCTTACAGTTCGCTACCAAAGTCAGGTAGAGCTACCATAACCTGAAAACGAGGTCAAGCTCCTGGTCTCCCAGTTCAAGTCAGACATATGTTTTATGTAGTCTTTTGTCTGTAGATGTCTTTGCAGATCTACTAATACTAATGGTACTTACTGATGTGG
>JAQQZY010000027.1:6254919-6274407 GCA_030068375.1 Ostorhinchus rueppellii | reverse complement strand
TTGGGGTCCCAAGGTGACTTTATGCCTAAGCTATTGTTTTAAAAAGGCCCCATAGAGAAGCACTGATATCTGAATATTCAACGAATATCCAACCTGAAACTAACTTCACCATGCTGTGTTTAACACAACCAACAACTAAATGACACAGTAAATATAATCACTCCTGGAAAATCCTCTCGCAAGGGGTGATGATATTACTATGCTGACGTCAAAGTTCTCCCAAGTGTAATTCCGCCATACAATATGGTGATCCATTTTATCCACTTAGAAAATTGCTATGCTTTATTTTGTGAAATCATACTTGGGTCGTGTAACTGTATTTAAATAGGGAAAATGTCGAAGTGCTTGGTTGCTTCTAATTTCAAGTCTGTTTGTTCCTGGAGGAAATAATGAGCTATGCTAAGTGCTAACAAAGTTGTGCTGTGCGCCAGGGTGATTGGGTACACGCACAGAGATAAGAGTATGTATCAGCTCATCTAAGATCGGGGAAGAACATAGTTCAGTATGAAAAACCGGTGGTGTGTTCCTTTAAGTACTTGTTTTTTCATTGTGTTCTGTTGTTAAGGCAGTTCATTTTGTTGAGTCTATAGCTGATCTTCTGGTTACGTGGATGTATATAATGTGTGTGTATATAGGTACAAGAATTGTGTATGGTTACCAAGACAACACAGACAGAACTTGGGCTAATCCATGGCCTTCAGGGACCACTTAAAAGTAACATAAACACATTCAGTATGATTTCTCCAGTTTTAATATTTCCATGTTGTCTAATTTCTTAAAGGACAGTATGTTTATTAAAATGGAAAAATATAGATCAAACCAATAAAAACCAAACCAGCTTCTTCCCCTGTGCTGTAAAACTCCTGAACTCTAAATAACACCAGCACCAAATACACTGCATTGTCCCTTTATCCACCTGCTGCTTGCACTGTTCATCACTTGCACTATCTGCACACATCATTAACTTGTGCTATCATAATCTCACTCAACCCATTGGTTTTGTCCACATTGTACATTTTGAACTTTATCTTGCATGTTTGTTCATTTTCGCCTTTATCTATTTTATTTTTAACTGCATGCTTCTTGCTTACTCCATGTCCTATATACGCACCAAACCACTGAAGCGAATTCCGAGTAATGTGAACCTGGTTTACTTGCGTGGCAGTAAACACAGGTCTGATTCTATTGCCCTTGTAAAAAGTTTGCATGTTGTGTACTTTTTGTTCAGTAGATGGCTTAGTAGACCCAATGAAGCTTTGCCCCTGGTGAACCATTTCAATGAAAAACTTCCCTTAAGGTTCTTAAAATGTTAGTTGATAAAACCTTTAAAGAAACTTGGCCTTTTATAGAATCTAAAAATACAACATTCCAATTTTTTATTTAAGATTCTATTATTTCTAGAATGAAGTTTTTATTGTCATCATTTTCCATGTTCTCTTGTTTATATCCTAAATAAGGCCTTACCCTCAATATATTCCAAGATTAAATAAAAATAATTGTTATGGTCCTGTAGGGTCAACATTCTTTAGAATCTTTGTTGATCCTTTAGGGTCTGAATTGGATTCTTCAGATCATGACCCAAAACAGATGTTATGTAAATGGAAAAAATGCATCTGACATGAAAATAGTTGCCTGTCATGGGTATTTCAGCTCTGGCAGGGATTTCCCATCATGTCCTGAGGGGTCCGACATCCGCAGGTGTACAGCCAGCATGGATGCTGTGGCGTTTAACACCTACACAGAGTTCTTCACCCACACTCTCTCCATCTGTCACTTCCTCCAGTCTGAGGCCTGGCAGAGCCGAGCAGAAAACACCATGCACAGGTGATTACTCCATGGACAGGTCGATACAGGTAATGGCATAGATGGGTAATAAGAGGTTCTACAGGTGTGTCTTCATGTCTCAGGCTGACAGAGAGTTCAGCGGGTGTAGCAGAGCAGCTGCTGTCCACCAGACAGATGGCAGAGGACCTGATGGAAGCTCAAAGTGCAGCCTTACAGGCACAACAGGAGATCCTGGACAATGGGGAGGAGCTCAGAGTCACCCTGAGAGACTCAACCCAGGGTAAACAAAACAGTACAGCCTGAGAGATGGAATACAGGGTAATATAAGGGAAACAAAACATACCACCTGAAAGGCTGAACCTATGTAAAGGTTTACTAGAGCCTGAGAGACGACACCCAGGGGAAATGAAAACAAAAAAAATTTTTTTTTAAAGACTATTCATTCAAATTTTATTTTTAAGGTAGGGTAGGAGATCCTGGAAAAACGGGTTGAGCAAGCTATGTTTTGAAAATACACAATTCAACAGTCCAAACCCCTTTCTTCAGACTTTACCCGAAGCCACACCTCCAGAGTACTGGATTGTACTGCAGAGGAGGGAGAGTAGAGCGAGAGTACAGTTGAATTTGATGGACATATCACCATTCAATAATTTTGATGGGTTGGTTAAAATGATTGAATGGTGTTTTTTCAGTCCTGTCCATTCCACAGGTGACTACATTTCTTTATTTTTGTGTGTGAGCATTCAGTTAATTGGTTGCAATTGGGGTGTGAAGGGCATTTTAAGTGATAGACCAAAAAAATGCTCCAGGATATCTCCAACCCTATCTTTAATTCTATACATTCAGATGCTGTTCATCAGTTCTAGTTCTTTATCAGTTCCCTACATAGACTTTACTTGAAGTTCCTGATATGACCCATGCTATCCTTGTTTTATTTGAGCGTTTAACAGTTTAACCCCTCTCTCTACATGCCTTTCTGTAGGCCTTAGGTCTGTTTTCTCGGAGCTCAGCAGTGTCTCCAGGGAGCAGCAGGTGGCACTGTCTGAGCTCTTCAACAGAGTGTCCTTCCTGCAGAGCTTCCTGATGGTGGAAGCTCAAAGCATGAGCTCCTGTCTGTACAACGCTGCTGCACTCTGCGCCTCTTTCCTCCTCACCTCCACACAGCGCTCCTCCAGAGCAAGGTATCTGCTCCTCCACTTCCTCCTCCTCCTCACCCTCATGAACATCTTTTTTTGGTTGCTCGGGATAAACGCAATACATAGTGAAACTGTTTTATCTGGACTAAAACTGAAGTGACCTTTGATCTCCAGTATGGCTGCAGCAGTGACATATGTTCACCTTTAACTCCTCTGTGGTGGTGGTGCTGCAGCTGATTGGAGTACTGGTCCGTCTGTCTGTGTGCAGGTTGATGCTGTTGTGTCTGGTCTGCTTAAACTTCTATTTGGAGAGGAAGATCTACCAGTTTGTGTTGAACTCTGATCACCCTGAACACCAACACATGGTGAGGTTTTTTTTTACCTGGAAACACCTTCATCACCTGTAAATGCAACACATTGTCATCACAACCAGCTGATGATGAATAAATCACCCACTCTCTGAAGGATATTATACAGGATGAACACATTTTACTCAGATTTAGTCACAGGTCATCCAGACACCTGACCCCTAACACATTAATGTAAAACCCCCCGGCTGGCCAACAAGGTGAAGTAACTTTTTAAATGTACTTAAAAACTACCCCTTTTAAGACGATTGGATCTGCGGTGCTACATTTTGCACTTAACGGTGTTCCGATGAGTGTAACTCCTGAACCATTTGCGTTGTTCACAAAATTCAAATGGCATCAGAAAGCCGACATTCTGAGGTTTCCAAGGCTATATAACGATTTACGGTAGAGGGATTAAGTGTAGCGGAGGGGCGAAAGTGAACAGAGCAGGGCAGACGATAACGGCTTAAGGAGAGACACATATTACTTTCAGTAGCGTTTTAGCTAGCTGGTGTGTTTTGGCATGTTTTTATGATTAAAAATATATTTTGTACTGGTTTAAGCATTTATTGCATGCAATAAAGATAATTAATGGCCTGCTATAAAAACGTAAGTTCTTCCTGGAAAAAAAAGTGTAAAAAGATATTTTTTGGCACTTTTAATTGCAAAAATAACAGAAAGAAATGAAGGCGGGCTGTTAGAATGTTGGTCTTAAAAGGGTTATATTGAAGATAACATGTGGTGTTGTGTGTCTGTGTGTGCAGGAGCTGGTCAGTGTGTATGTGAGTGGGTTGCGACAGGTTATGGTGTTTATAGGAGTGTGTGTTCTGCTACGAGTGTGTGTTTGGTACCAAGACCCAGTCCAGGAGGTTCTACAGCAGCTCAGAGAAACCCAGAACAGCCTGCAGGAGGCGCTGCAGCATGCTGGTGAGTTCTACCCGATCACACGGACCAGTACCTGATTCAGATGGACCAGTACCCATTTTGGGTCTGAACTGGAATTTTTAAAATATCTTTGGACATTATTTCAGTTTATTTCTGCTGTATCCATGGAAACACTCATCATTAACATACCTAAGTCTGTAGTTATACAAAGATCATGCACAAATGGTTTCCAGAAAAATACATTCAAATAGTTGTCTTCATTTTTCAGGTTTCTCTGCATTTTGATGTGGATAAAAAAAAAAAAAAAGATAAGACATTGATCAAACGATCTCCTCACTAATGCGGTAAAATGTAAAAATTGTGTACAAATAGAGTAGATTTGTTGAAATGCAGCATCTAGTGGATGATGGAGGAACTGCGGCTTCTGATTGGTTCATTCTTTGCAGAGAATTTAGGAGAGAGACAGAAGAACATGGAGGAACCTCAGGAGAACATAAAGGTGAGCAGATACAGAACATCTACTCAGCAGTTGGTCATTAAAGCTTTTTTTTAGTGTAAAATCTGCATTTCGTGTGTTTTTTGAAGATGATGTTTCTACGGATACTCATGTTTTTTGAGTCTTCTGATGAAGTTCTTGAGGAGGATTTGGAGAATTCTTGAATCTCATTAAGAGGTTTAACAGTGTTGTGATGCGGTTCTTATTGTCCTGAGGTGGTTTTGGGTGGGTTTAGATGAGGTTTAGGAGTCTTTGGATGTGGTTTATGGGTCTTCTGCCAAGGTTCTGGAAGATATGGACAAGGTTCCTGATTGGGTTCTGTGGGATTCTGATGAAGTTTTAGTGGAGTTTAAAATGCTGCTGCTAAGTTTGTGGAAGATTTTGATAAGGTTCTTCTTGAGGTTTTTAGACATTTTCTTATAAGGTTCTCTGGCCTCCTGGTGAGGTTTTAGAAGATTTTACAGAGGTTTAAAAGAATGATGACGTTCTAAAGGAGATTGTGGAGGATTAAGATGAGGTTCCTCATGAGGTTTTAGACATTTCTTATGAGGTTCTTGAGCCTCCTGGTGAGGTTTTAGCAGATTATACAGATAGTTAGAAGAATGATGAGGTTCTCAAAGATGTTTTGGGTGATTTTAGATGAGATTCTTCATGAGGTTTTAAAGCCTTCTGCTTATGTTTTAGATTATGATGAGACTCTGAAGGTCTTGAGGACTTTTCAGGGGTTTTTAATGTGGTCCTTGTTCATATTTGTGTGTTTACCTGTTCAGGAGTCAAGGAGGAGACAAGTGGAGGAGTGTTCATCCATAGACTGTTCTGACCTGTCGGATCTCTCACACATCGGTTAGTACCTCTATGTTGAGGCTAAAATAGCCATGAAAAAACATTAACATCAGTGAAAATAAAATTAAAGCACTATTCAACTCGACTTTCTTTTTTATTAACCTTGTCGTGTTCAGCAATTTGGCCTCCAATACAAGTGTATTGGTGACATGAGTTGCTTTTAGTAATATTTTATTTATTTTTATATACTATGTGTACAAACAAAATATTCCATCAATCCAAAGACAAAACAAACAAACAAAAAAAAAACACGAGTTGCTTGACAGTTTAAATCCAAGAGGGTTTTGAATCTTAGATGAATTCCCCCTATTAGTTGCATTTCATTATTTTATTACTGTATGGATATTACCTGATAAGAGAACAGGACAGTGGTTATACACAAACAATACAATCGTCCAGATATAATTTAAAATAAATCAATTAATATAAATAAATTGATGTGTGGTCTTTAATGCTACATTTTTCAGCCTCTGTAAATCAAAACTTCACTTATCAACCCTGGAAAAGCTCAAATGACTACTAAAGCTGAATCAAACTCTAACCTAACTACCCACTCACATGTAAAACTAAATTCGCCTCAAAACCCAAAGTAGATTTAATAAAACTAATGAAAATATAAAAACAATTATATTGGGTCATTTGTCCCTCGGGTTCGTCTTGCAGGTTGGAGCACCAACAGTCTCCTCAGCAGTACAATGAGCACCTCATCAGCCGAAACCACCCTGGTACCCGACATAACCCACAATGCCACGGTGCAGAATCCCAGTCCTCAGAAAGCCCCAAAAAGTCCAGGTAGACGTCCTCGGCAATCGTCTTCCTCCTGCCGTGTCTCCTCCTCCTCCTCGTCTCCTCTGGTCTACAGTATCCTGGTGGAGGACAAACAGGTACGAGTGTAAACCACCTGATGTGTTCACAGGTTGACATGATGAGATCTGAGACGGAATCAAATGATCTCTAGCCAAACCTCTGAATACATTTAGTGTTTTTTTTAAAAAAATATTTTGTTCAGTTTTTTTAAACTTAGTTTTTAGTCATCGGATCAGGGTTAACCTTTTTTAGGAAGTGAAGGCATTTTTTATCCCTTGTCCAACATATAAAGACAATGTCCCATGATTTAGATTTGAAGACTAAATGGTTTAGGCAAACTATACTCAAGTTTACATCCAAATGTTTGAAAAAAAAAAAAAAAAGAAGTGTTGTCCTGTGTTTTCTTTTTGTTTGTCTCTTTTTTTCCACTTTCTTGGTTTCTTAATTTTATTTCAGTTTGTTTAGTTTTTGTGATTTTGTGGCTTAATTTTTTCATTTTTCTTCATTTTGTTCCTTAGTTTGGTTATTTTGTTGGTTCTCTGGTTAATTTTTTCTTAATTTTGTTGTGTCTTTGCTTCATTTCTCCATTTAATTACTTCTGTGGTTAATTTTACTTCCTTTTTGTTGCTTAGTTTGTTTATTTTTCTTCTATTTGTTGCCTCTTCGGTTCATTTTGTCTCATCTTTGGTTCGTTTTTGTTTCCTAATTTAATTACTTTTCATTTTGTTGCTTCTTTGGTTCATTTTTCTTCAGTTTCTTGGTTTGTTCATTTTACTTATATTGTCAATTTTCTTGCCCATTCACTTGTTTGTTCATTTAGTTTATTTTGTTGCTTAATTTATTGTTTAATTTATTTAATTTATTCTGTCATTTTGAATTTTGTTTCCTGTTTGCTTGTTGCACCAGCTTTCACAACATTAAATGCTATCCTGTGCATGGTTTTTATATTTTAACGTGTATAACATCTGATATGAACAACATCAATAATCAGACCCTGAAACTGGCTTGAGATGGCAAGATTACAACCGTCTTCTTCAGAGACCAGATGCTGGCAGGTTTAGGACCAGTAAACATGACTTCTGACCTATGCTTTCTCCTCTCTGCATCTTCATCACTGTCTTCATCAGCCTCGTTACAGCCTGAGGAGCCGACGATCAGAGACTCCACAAAAAACTGACTCCCATTGAAGGAAATGGAGCTTTTGACAAACGAAAACCCTTTTTATTTTATTTTCTAAAGGTCAATAAAGATGAATATTACATTTTAAAGAACAGAAACTTGTCTCATAAAAAACCAGTGTTCTGCTGCCTCCTGCTGGACACCGGCACTATTACAGCCTGAATCAAATAATTTTTTTTTTACAGGAGACGGGATTTTTCATGAAAAAAATTTACCATTGGAAACTCCACAGAAGTCAGTCTTTGACTCTTCAATCTCATCATTATTGTTGTTTGATTATATTGGCACATCAGTTTCAGTAAGAATCACCTAGAGTAATCCAAATTTTTAATCAATTAGATTTTTAGTCACTGTCTGGCTGTTAAAATTTAGAATAGAACAGATCTTTATTGTAAGTCTTAAAGGAACATTAAAAATCTGTTTAGCAGCAAACACTGAAACTGTAAAAAAAATCACAAAATACTGAAAAATATTGTCAATATACAATACTACAGAGATAAAATATTAAATACACAATATTTACAATACAACAAATATTACTAAATTACTGCGAAAATATAAAAATGCTAACTATACAGATAAAAGAAAAGTACAAATTCTATCTTGATAAGCAAACATGACCACAGAAAACTCATTTATTCGGGTTTTATTCATACAGATGGATTTTTTTTTTTTAACCAGACAGACGAGTAACATTAAGAGAAATATTTCAAGAGCCGCCTTCATTAATATGGTTTTGAGATAAAATTCACTGATATTTGTTATATACAAATATTTACCTTTACACACTATCCAAACAAAATGATATGAATAACCTAAAAAAAAGTTTAAGAAAAATAAGTGCAATTTTAGCAATATTATCCCTCAACTTATCATTTAAACATGTACGTTAAAGATAAGAGCTACAAATTCACAATGTGTTGTAACAGGCAGAATATTGTTAAAATGCACTTTATTTTCTTTAGATATTTCAGGTTCATATTTATTTAGGTTACTGATATTCAAGGATAACTTTATGTAAATATTTGAGTAATTTATACAAAATTGTTGTTTTTTGCTTTAAAACAAATAGAAAAGTTTTGGAGTTGTCATTATTTATAGGCATGATATATTTTTTTCACATTAAACCAGTTGGAAAATTCAGAGCCATTATTTATAGGTTATTATACCATAATTTTACTTTGGATCATACTGGTCTGTATGTGGAACCTGAACTAAAACCAGTTAAACATCCTTGAGTGTAATGTTTGCAGTGTAATTTTTGCACTTTGCTAAGTCACAAGTGGACCAGATTGGAGGATGGTTTTGACCCGTGGGCCACATGTTGGACAACCCTTTAATAAACCACCTATAGAGTCAGAATCAGTTTATTTGTTACAATACAGAGATAAAAAGGCAGATCTGCACAAAAAAACCCACACAATTAGGTCAGTTGTAGTAAATGCACATACTGACAGTGCCCTAAAAACTGAGTGACTGTTTTCATAGTAAATCCAGAGCCTAGTGGAGCCCCCTGGTGGAGGAGAAAAGTTTAGAAAGTTTAATTTAATGCTGTTTGTTTTAACTAAGAAAATCCAGGAGGAGGAGCTTCTGTCCAAGGAGGGGAAAAGTGCTGGAATTTCTCTCAGCAGTTTTCCTTTTGCTTCAAATTTCAGCCTCAGAAAACCAAAAAAGCAGAGAAAATGAGAAACAGACCACAGAGAGAGCGAGAGAGAGAGGGAGGAGGAGGAAGAGGAGGTGGGGGTGTGGGGGTGGAGGGCTGGTCTGGGATCAGATGTCTGGACGGAGGAGGAGTTGTGCTGTTGGTCTGCAACTCGCATCAGATTTTCACACAAAAGCCTGGAGCTGCCGAGCAGAGACCGACCACCCCGCTGACCGTCCGTCTGGAAGTCTGGGTGTCTTGTCTGGGTGTCTGTCTGGAGGTCTGCAGGCAAACCCACCCTGGAGTAGAGGACAGAGTTGGAGGAGCAGCAGCACGGCGGCGAGCTGAAGGAGCGCTGAGTCTGCACTTTGTGGATTTAAAAAGGAGAAGGAGCTGGGACCCCGGTTCTGTGATCAGGGGTCAGTTTGAGCTGCCTGGAAACCTGAGACCAAACGGGTTTTATTCTGAAATCTTCCCAACCGTTGGAATAGCCATGGAGAGGAGACGCTTCAAAGTTTTCTTAAAGTGACAGAAGGAGGAGGAGGAGGAGGAGAGGATGGGAGAAAGAGGGGGAGGATGAAGGAGGTCTGTCCTCACCTCCACATGGCTTCAACCGGAGACAAAAGCAGCACATTCAGATACAAATACGGCATCTTTTGGTTTTAACGTGTTGAAGGTTCATGATCTGAAGTGAAAGAAACAAAGTCAACAAACTCAGTGAGTCGCCTCCTTTTCCAACATTTTTTTTTCACTGTCATTTTTCACTTTCACTCTGAGGGTTTTCTCACATTCCTTGGCTGTGGGAGAAGGTTTCCCACCAAAAATCTGAATTTACGGAGTTGATGCACGAGCTGGATTTGTGATGAGACAAAAACACTGGAGCGGATTGTGATCTAGAGTAAAAAAATGAAGCCTTCAGTGACCAAAGCGTGAACCTTTTAGGAGGCAGGAAACGTCTAAAACTTGGGAGTTAAACTGAAAAACTCAGAACCTGGAACAGAAAATGTCAGAGTAACACATTTCTTTGACAAAACTGTCATATTTTTCTTCCACTCTAGGTGTTTTTATTAACTTTTCTAACATGACTGAAGGAGATCTGTAAGCAGTCAGATAAACGGCAGCCCCTCGCTGACGTCTGACCCCCATACAGGAAGTCCCGCCCCCTCCTGTTACCTTCCCAGGTGTCTGTCATGCAGCTGAACCGGCCTCGTAGCGCCCTGCTGGGGTTCAGCCTTCCTCCTCCCCCTCCCCCTCCTCCTCCTCCTCCCTCCTTCTCCAGTCAGTTCAGCACCATGAGATTCTCCTACCACCTGGTCACCACGGCAACACCTCGCAACATCTGCCGCACAGGTGAGTGAAGATGACACGTACACACACCTATTATGAGGGAGTCTTACCTTTTTATAGTATTTTCACATCTTTTACTGTTGTGACTGGAATCTGTTCCGACCTGGGTCCAGATTGATCCGATCACAAGTGGATGTTCTAAACCCAGGTATAAACGCATCTAGTCTGAGTCTAATACATCCTCGTTCTGTCAGAAACCGAGGTCAGGAGCAGGAATCAAACATGGGGGTTTGTAAGTCACATGAACGTATGCTTTATTTTAAGCAGTAACGTCCTGCTTTTCTGTTTTTTTGTGAAAATAATATCATCATAATATCTCCAGAAGTCCCAGTGGTGGAGAATTTTTTTACAGGAATGATCACACGTATTTATTATTTTCTCTTCACATGCAACAACAAAATACAGGAATTATGTGCACAGCTTCAAAAAGACGCACAAAAAGTATGTTGTAAATGTTAAAATCAGTATTTAGTTTGACCTCTGACCCTATGACTAGAAACATCTGACGTGTGTTGAATGAAACCTGGTAGAAAATATCAGAAAATTAAAGCCATAAAACTCGTGTTGTCTGAACAAAAGGGGTGAAATATGACTAAATATGAGCACTTCAGTTTTTCTGTCGTTCATATTTCACTAATATTAGATTGGATCTAAGTACAGACCAATGCATATGGGGACATTAGAACTAAACCAACAAATAGAATGTTGAACTTTTACCCAAGTGTAGCTCATGTATTCAAAAGGAATTTATATCAAATTTATGTAATGAATTTAGAAATATCATCAAAATAAGGACCACAGTGTGTATTTACAGCTACTTTAAAAATCTGAGCTTAATGAACATTCATAAAAACTTTTTAAGTTCTGAAATTAGCTAACATTTGCCACCTTAGCACACCATTGTCAGCAACCTCCAAAAAATGTCCTTTTAACTATTTTTAGTCGTTTCCTTTACGCAGTTACAGTATTTATTCAGCCTTGAATCATACACAACCTGTTTTAAAGGAAACGTGACTAAATTAACCCCTGTTCCTAAAAAATATGTTGAACTGGCTTTGCTAACATCTGCATGCTAAAGGAACTAGCTTAGCTTTGTGATAACATTGAAAAACACCATAATGTCACTTTGGTTTATAGAAACTGTTTTTACCCTGAAACTTTAGTTTTTTTCCAGCTGTTCATTCTTTACATATATCAGATTGGATCCAATACACAGACAAATGAAGATTTGGACATTATAACTTTACTAAACCAACAAACAGAATATTGGACTAAGGCTTTTACACAGGACTGTATGTTAATAAATATTATATTTGTAGATTTTTATTTTTTTTTTTAGTCTTTATTGTTCTCTTTTGTTTTGTTTTAGTGTTGGTTTGTTTGTGTTGCCCACAAAACTGCATGGAACTATAATGGAGTAATAGTGTTTATAGTGACTTTAGATTCCGTATACCTCAGATTTTACATAATATCACTGCTATTTTAGACAATTTTGTTTTCAAGTTAGGATTTTTCCATAATTTGTAATTCAATATCATGCCCAAAAATATTTTTAAAATCCATGTTTCACTGGTGACTTTGGTGTTGTATTTGCAGTTGGATCTATATATTTAATAGTGCTGTAAGTGCTTAACAGCCGCACACAAGACACATCCTTGAAAACTGTTTTCACCTGAATCAGGATGCCATTTGGACAGATGACTATTATGTAAATGAGGCCTTGAAGGATCTTTCCTTGACTTTGAGAAACCCCTGATATTTGAAACAACTGTCGTGGCTACAGATTTGTGTTCTGGCACTGACTGATAAAAACACATTTTCATTGTCATTGAGATATGAACCTGCAAGATAAACAGAAGACTGAAGGAACTGCACTGAATACAGGAAGTAGTTTTACTCATTCGACCAATCAGGATGAAGTTAGTATATATTTTAGACTAGATAGAACATTATGGATCCTTTGGGCAAAGCCCCCAAGAAATTAAGGTTCCAGTAGCAGCACAAAACCAAATGTGCACATGAGAAATATTCTAAGAAAATGGTAAGAACAATAACTAAAACAGTAAAGAAAAACGGGCAATTACTCAATAGAATAGATTTAAAGAGAATGTCTTTATTATTCATTGTAATATGAACAAATTTACGAAATAAAAAGTTCAGGTAAAATAACTGAGAATTAAAAAAGCAACAAAAAAACACAAACTTAAAAAAAAGAAAAATTCAAAAACACAACTAAAACAAAAAAATACGATTAAACTAGAAAGAACTAAAAATAAAAAAAACAAGTATTACAGGAAATAATTAAGTTGCAATAATAATATAAGTAATTTTGTTATAATATAGTATGCATTATATATCTGTAGTTTAATCACAGAATATACAAGTAATAAAAGTATGTAAGTAGTAGGAATAATAAGAATAAAAGTAATAATAAGCAATAAGAAAAATAAATTGACAACAAACAAACATTGCATAGCTGGTATCACAGTATGAGATGCTGTTGCACGTTGCAGATTGTCCTCATTCTACTCCATCAGATCTGCTTCATTTGCCAAACACGTGAGCACATTTAAGGAATTTGTGTCGGTCTGGATGTAAACCCGGTTGGCAGAGGCCAACACCCAACCGCGAGGTGGTAATTCTAGTTTTCTTTGACACTGGAAAGTTTTCCCCTGACCCAATAAATCACTTTTCTCCCCCTCTTTGGAAAAAACCAAACATGAAATTCACATTAGCGAAGCATCACGGCGGCCTCACCAGCCTGGAAGTCCAAGCGTTGAGAATCTGTATGTGGTTGTTTCTGAAGGTCACAGAGACGGTTCATTACATTAAACTGAATCTAATTACATGTGCAGCTCTTGGCTCTGTGCTGTGAAGTCGGGTCAGACAGGTCACACTATGTTTCCGGGTTTAGCGTCAGTGATGGAGAAAAAAAAAGTGCGTGTCTTGTGATGCTGTTTGTGGAATAACCCAATGATACAAACTGTAAGACAGTGTGCATGTGTGTGCTGTTGGTTTAAAGGGTCAGTACAAGGATGTTTTGGTTGAAAAGGTGGTTTTTGGTTTTGAAGGTTTGGGTTTGTTTTTTTTTAAACTGTTTCTGTCAATAAATCTAGGCTCTATTACACCTCTACGTGTGTTACTGTCATCAGCTCTTCTGCACAGACAAACAGCACTAATGAATTCACCCTAAACTACATGATCTGTGTGATCATAACCTGATTTATCTGAACTCATCTGAGCTGTAAATATGAATAATTGTGTGGAAGTGTGTCATATATTAGCTATTACCTAGTATAAGTGTGTACAGACGTGTATCACATATGATCTATATATAAACATGCAACAAGTGGTTCCAGGCACAACAAGCCCCGCCCCTTGCACATATTGTAGCTTATTTTGACATCGATCCAGCTGATGTCATCATATCTATGCATGTGCTGATGTCAGCACATCAATTGCCTCTATATATGTGCCAAGTTTGAAGTAAATTTAAACCAAATTGATGTTTTTATAGACATGAAATTTTACCCATTATACAGAAATGGGAAAAGAAAAAAAGGTTTTAAGAATTCCTAAAAATTTTAAATTTGACCTACTTTTATTCTGGACCACTGGCAGTCTATAAACCCAATTTGGTATGAATTCAACCAATAGTTTTGCTGCTACAGACATGTGAAATTTCACTCATAAGTAAATGAGGAAAAAAATGTATATTTTCCCAAAATGTAATGGCACATATTCTGGGTGACTGGCAATTTATAAAACCAGTTTGATATTAATTCAACCAGTAGTTTTGCTGCTAGAACGTTGACAAACAAACCAAAATTAATGCCCCTTGCCTCCCCTTCAGGGTGGACTAATAACTGAAGTATGAGGTTTTATTCAGCTTTGAGTAAATAACCAGCAGAGTGACTCCCTACTCCCTCCAGTGGCCACATAAACATAAATCTCCTGGCCCGTCACTGTACTTCTACATTGGCATCTTTGGCAGAATTTCTGAGCTCTTTCTTCTAAACAATCTGATGATAATTTAGTTTATTTTTTTTTTTTTTTTACTTTTTACAATATATTTAAAAGTAGAAATACTACATATAGACAGCAGGTATCAAACAGGCGTCCCTGAAACCAAAACCAGCCTGCCAAAGTGTCCAATCCAGCCCAAGGGATGAACTTTGTTACATGCGAGAGTTGCAATGAAAATATTAATTATGTTTGTCAGGTTTCACATTCAGCCCAATGCAATCTGATCTATAACCTATAAACCTATAAATGACAATTACAAAATCTTGTTTTAGTGTTTAAAAAAAAATGAAAATTACATAACAATGTTTACAATCATAAACTATCTTGTCACAAAAAAATGTGCATAACCTGAAAAAAATATGAACAGTCTGAAATTTCTAAAGAACAAATTACATCTGTTGTTGCTGTTCCAAAATATTTTGTATATTTGTAGATATGCAAGTTGTAAATGTAAGCCATATTGTGGAATTTTATTTGTTGAAAATGTACTTTTGTGCAGCCTGCAAATATAAAAAAAAAAAAAAAAAAAAAATTAATTGGAGTTGTAAATAATCCTTGAAATCTAGATGTTGCTACTTGTTAAGCTCCTTGAGGGTTTTTGGACCATTCCTTCACAGTTTTAAACCAACATGTGGTATGTGCATGTGTGTGAAAATGTATGTGAAAATTAATTAGATTAATTTAAAAAAGTGGTTATGTACATGTGTAAATAATGAACTCAGACAGAATATTGCACTGTTTTTTTTTTTTTTCTCCATTTTTTTTTTTCTCTATGTAATACAGCTTTTTTTCAGTCTAAAACAGAAAAGTTCGGAGTTGACATTATTTTTATATGATTATGTGATCATTTTACTGGTCTGACCCACTTCAGATCATATTGGGAGGATGTGTCCCCTGAATTCAAATGAGTTTGAACCCCCCCCTCCGGTATAGACCCTGTAATTTAAAAGTAATGAGTAGTGTTGTCTGTAGTTTTTGCTTTTTTTCTATATGAATATGTTGTCTTGTGATGCTGTTTGTGGAATAATCCAATGATCCAAACTGTAAGACGACAGTGTGCATGTGTGTGTTGTTAGTTTAAAGGGCCAGTACAAGGACGTTTTAGTTGAGATGATGGTTTTTTGGTTGTAAAGGTTTGGATTTGGGCTTTTGTTTATGTTTCTATGAATGAATCCAGGCTCTAATCAGACATACACACTTCTACTTGTGTTATTGTTGTCAGATCTTCTTCCTAAACTGCATCATCTGTGCATCCATAACCTGATTCATCTTAATTCATCTAAGGTGTAAAGAGACCTTGTCATCTGAAAGTGGCTAAAAGAAAATCAGTGAGTCTTGGTGTCAAACTGAGCAGCATGTCTGTACTTTGGGAAACAGAAGAGAACATAAACATAAATCAGTACATTACTCACAGCAAGTACATCAGTGAGGAAGTTCTGCAAGAAGAACCTACAGAGGGCTAATTTCAAGTCTGTTCAGGAAGGCTCACATCACCATAGTCAACCAGGTCCAGAGAGGACAGAATGTCTATGAAGGGCCCCAGATTTTTGCAAAGGATGCAGGCTTCCCCTTCACATTATATATAACACAAGTGTCCAACATACGGCCCAGGGGTCAAATTTAGCCCATCAAAGAGTCCAAACTGTCCCGTAGGATAAATTTATCAAATGCAAAAATTGACATTGAAGATATTATCAATCAATGGTGTAAAAACTTTCAATTCAGGTTCCACATACAGGCCAAGTAAATCTCAAGTGGATCAGAAACGGTAAAATACTATTGGAATAACCTATAAAAAATGAAAAATGCTCATGTTTTTAGTTTAAAAAAAAAAAAAAAAAGTTACATGACAATGTTTATATTTACAAACTGTCCTTTTACAAAAAATGTGAAGAGCCTGAATAAACTTAAACATTACATTTTTGAGGAGGAGTTAGTGCATTTTTACCAATATTCTGCCTATAACTGAATGTTTTGTGTAAATGTAATGCAACTTCTAATGTACATGTGTCAATGATGATCTCATAATCTGAGGCAGAATGAGTAAAATTGCACTTATTTTTCTCATCAAGTTGCTCATGTTCAGTTTTTAAAGGGAATGTTGTAGATGTTAACATCGCCGTAATGTAATTTTACTTTTTTCACTGTTATTATTTCACTGGTCCGGCCCAGTGGAAGTCATATTGTGGCGAATATGGGCCCTGAAATAAAATGAGTTTGACACCCGATATACAATATCTTTTCAGGTGTGCAGTCGGACACAAGTTCATTACTCTAGTAACTTATTGATAGGGAGTTTTCAGATTTGCAGTTAATTACCTCCGCCAAGGAGGTTATGTTTTACTGTGCGTTTTGTTTGCTACTTTGTCAGCAACATAAATCAAAAAGTTGTGGGTGAATTGTCATGAAATTTTCAGCAACTGTTGGAAATGGCAAGAGGAAGAAATGATTACATTTTGAGGATGATCCATAAGAAATCCTGCATTCTGGATCACTTTGAAATTTTCGTTAACATTGCGGTAAATGGAGCATAAAAGTTTGATCGTCAATACTTCAGGTGATTACAAATGGATGTTCATGAATTTACAGACACTGCTTAAGGGTATGGTCTCCTTTGACACCACCAAGGTTGACCCGGATCGAATCCAGATTCCGGATTTTATCGCAATTTTTTTTTATTTTGGTGTGTGTGTGTGTGTGTGTGTGTGTGTTAAACATTGGCATCCCCCGGCAAATTGTCATGGTTGGAATACAATTTACAAGAGCCACTACTACTGTAATCAGATTACAGGTTTTTTCTATAAATGATACATTTGATTCAACGACAGGGCATATGGAACATTAAAGTACGACTGTTGGATGGGAGTCACAATAAGCTTGGCGGAGGTCTGCGCTCACAGAGTGCTTTTCTAGTTAATTATTAAAATGCAGTTTTTCACTGCTGTGTTTGCAAGTAAGATAAAGTATTTCTTGTAATCCGTCACATTAACAGAGCTTATGTCCACCAGAATCGACAGTTTTAGATCCTTTTCAGTTTGAGTTCCTATAACACTTGGGGTTAATTCAATGGCACGTTTCCAAAATTCTTCTATCATTGGGCAGTTCCATACCATCTGTTGAAGATCACCATCTGAAAGCAGTTTGTTACGGCGCTCATCCTTAATTAGACCTTGGTTTAAATATTCCTCGCCAAGCTAGACCAGCAGAGTGACTCACTACTCCCTCTAGTGGTCATTTATGCCATATACACGTGAATAATTTACTCTTCAAACATTAACATTAATCATAGCTTCAAAGTTACAAAACTGCAAACATGTGTTTTCTAACAGCAGTAAATTCTTCAAATTCTTTGAACTCTGAATGAAAAGTTCAACCTTATATGGTCATTTTATGGGCAAGGCTAATGCTAACGACCAAACGGTACAGATGTTCACCTTCTCATGAACCCTGAGTATTTATATTTGTCAGGTATTTAGGAGAATAATCTGACAATATTTCAGTAGTGGCCTGATGATTTTCTAATTTATCTGACGTTTAGGAATAAATATATATTTACAGATTCCTATTATCATAAAATAAGCAGTTAATGGCTCTATTAACGCTGTGCCACTCATCCTGTATTCTAGTGGGATAATGTAACCTGCAGATGAAACACTGAGGCTGGTTCAGAGTCTGAAGACGGTGACTCAGTCAGTGTTTCCCCCCACGCTGCTTCTCGAAATAAAATGAGGCGTTAGTCATTCACCGCCTGCTGCAGGATGAATCCGGTACAGGGTTTATGGAGCCACAGCAGATGTTTAGAACAAATAAACGCCTTCGCATTAACCTTTTAACCCCATGTTCTTTTTTATTTTTCTGATATCAATACAAAGCCCCGCCCTCTCACTTGGACGGTCCTTCAGCCAATCAGACGCAAGAGTTTAACTTTCAGCGTTCCCACTGTTTATCTCAAAATATTAATCTGTAATCTACTCAAACATAATTAGTCTCACCACTTTAATGGTATCATTTTACTTTTAAGGTTCACTTTTGTTAGAAAACATGGTCATTAACAGACAGTTATGAAGGTGCAGTAGATGAGTTATTTAATAATGTATTTGACAGGAATAATTTATTTCAGAACATGTCAAAACAGTTCATAACATAATTAATTCATATTATACATTATCTACATATAGACATGTAATAATGCTTCATTATGTAACTAACAGATTTTATAATGTATCCATAGTGACTTAACATGATTATAAATATATTATATCACATTATTATGCAGAAGTTGTGGATATAATTATTTATTCATTCATTTATTGTACATATGCTGTGTAGAAATGTATAAGAATTTGTTAATAAGAAAATACTATACAGTCATAGTAAATGTAATCATCTCATATTTTCATGACAAAATCTATGTATAAACATATAACTGGTTAGTTACATATTATTGAGCAGCTGCAGCAGATGTAGTAATTGATTCACCGTTTAATTGCTTATAAGCATGTAATAACGTGTGAATAACATAATGCAAAGGTAGCAAATATAACCACTATTTAAGAATTAATGCATAATTTTTGTATAAAAATCTAAGAATGATTAATAACACAATGACACAGCTGTAGTAGAAACCGTCATCAATAATAACTGGTTATTAATAGAATATTATGCAGCTGCAGCGTTTATAACCATTCATGATGACTTAACCCTTTCACCAGTGTCACATTATGGTGAGAAGCAACATAAGTGAATGAAACCAGCAGCTTTTTGAAATCTTGATCAAAACTGAATATTAAATTATAATAATCTTGCGCCTAAAGGATTAATCATGAATAATTGTCTAGCTTTTATGTAGCACAAGTGTGTTTGGGCATGTATCGCATATGCTTTATGTATAAATATGCAGAAACTGGTTGAAGCTTTAAAGGTTCATATTTCTTAACTCCACTTTTCTTAGTTTGTGCTTCATTTCTTTGTGTATTTGGACCCTAATAGTTC
>JAQQZY010000027.1:6185614-6194191 GCA_030068375.1 Ostorhinchus rueppellii | reverse complement strand
ACACAGACTCCACAGATGAAGGGAATGGGACACATTTACTGCTTTTACACCTAGACACAAGTCCACTGATCCGGCAACAGGCAAGCACATGGGTTACATTTCCTTCAGGGAATGTAGGAAAGTCTAGTTTTATGTTATTATTTCACTTCAGATCAAATTTAGCTGAACATGGCCCCTGAACTAAAATGACTTTGACACCACTGATCTAAAAAAAAAAATAGTTGAAAGTTGATGTCTTTAAATTTCATTAAGTTTCATTACAGTTGTTTTTCATAAATGTGTGTTTGTGCGTTTTTTATTTTTTACTCTAACACACTATTTTAAGGCTTTATTACATATAAGAAATATAATTAATATCCAGATATTGCAAATTAAGAAAAAAGATTCAAAAGAATTGGCAAAAAAATACATTTTCTGACAGTTTTAGTGCAAAAACATGGCTGTCATAACACTAGTCTTAAAAGGGTTAACATGTTGACACTGTCACACATGGAACAATAACCCACATCTGTGATTCACCAGGTGGTTTGTGGGAAATGTTCAGAGTTTCGTGCTCGGCTTTCGTACGACAACAACCGAACAAACCGTGTTTGTGTGGACTGCTATGCTACACTGGTGGGTGTGTCGCCTTCACCTGCTGCTCTGACCAGCAGCACCCAGAGGAGGCGCTCTATCCTGGAGGTTAGTGTCACTTCATATCTCAGATTTAAGGAAGATTTAAGGAACTGTCACAGTATCACTTATGCACGATGTGAAATGTTTTGAAAATATGAATGACAGACTGCAGAAGGTCGACTCTGTCAGAAATCTCACTCTTTCCATCTCGTTTCCTGTCGTTACCATAGAAACAGGCCTCCCTGGCAGCGGAGAACAGTGTGATTTGTAGTTTTCTTCACCACATGGAGAAAGGAGGGGGGCGGGGCTGGCAGAAGGCCTGGTTCGTCGTCCCTGATAACGAACCCCTGGTGCTTTACATCTACGGAGCTCCACAGGTACGAAACCCCATAATTTATGGAACACTCCTGCATTTAAATAAATTCACTAAGAGTCAGATGACAGGATGAATGCCAGTTTTACGTCTGTGAAATGTGTGTCAAATTATTTATTGCCCATTGGCAGTTGCCAGGCAACCCTCAGAGAAGTTACTGCAGTGAGAGTTGACTGTTAGGGCATCAGATAATTCTTGGATGATGCTGGAGTGCATTCATTTTCCAGAATACAAAAGATGAGAATGATGCTCATACTACATTACCATAGACCTGTTAGATCTGCAGCTTTAACACTGCTTACTGAATATGTAGCAGCTACAGCCCAGTTTAGACCATTCCAGGATTATAAATTAGCTTGAATTACCTTCCACATGTAAGAGTGTCACCCATAATGTTAGTCCTGTAAGAATGGTATGTGGCATAACAAGGATTAAGCCTATTTTAACCTTATGAAGCCATTTGTATCATATTTGATACACCAGGTTCTGAGGCCCTTATCTTGTCAACGAAATCAATGCTTTCCTTAAATTTGTTGATTATGACTTGATATGTGTCTGCTGCCCCTAGTGGATTATTTTCTAGCTACAGCCAATGAAAAGGCTTTTTTTTTTTTTTTGTCCTTTTCAATATGGTCACAAACATTGAATTATCCAACACACAATTTTTTGGAAAGTCTTTGGGAATTTTCACAAAGTTATGTTAAGAATATTTATATCATTGAAAATTTAAAAATATTAAAATTATGGTGGCATTCAAGGGAAATAAACAGGCTGTAAAAATACATATTTACCTGAAATGTTCTATATTTTCAAAATGTTACTAATAAAATGTATTTGTGTATCTAAAGTTAATGTCAGCAAAAAGTTGCTGAAAACACCCAATGTATCGAATGTGATACAAAAAATACATCATAAGCAAAATTATATGGCAATTTTTTGTTTGGATTATGTTAAAAGAGCTAATAAACATTTTAATTCTAAAAATTCTAAGAATTTTGTGGCTAGTTTTTAATGGGCCAGGTTTAACAAGTTTAAGTCCTAAGTTAAACTATAGTCTGTACTAAATAAACATATATTCTTAACGGTTCAACATGTAATATTTCCACGCACTTGTATGATCTTTGTGTTGTTGCTAACTGGACTCTACTCTTCCATACACTCCTGCTATGTCTGTGGTTTACATGGTGTTCATTGTGTTTCCACTTTAGGACGTGAAGGCGCAGCGCAGCATCCCTCTGATTGGCTTTGAGGTTTCCCTTCCTGAGTCATGTGACCGTCTGGAGCGACGTAACGCCTTCAAGATCTCCCAAAGTCACCTGACGTTGTACTTCAGTGCTGAGGTGGAGGAGCTACAGCGGCGCTGGATGGATGTCCTATCACGTGCTGGCAGGGGGGAGGAGCTCCAGTTCCACCATTCAATAGTGGAGAGCGTGGAGGAGGAAGGGGAGGAGCTAGCTGCAGCAGCAGAAGGGGAGAACACGTGATTCTATTGGACGAGGAATGATGATGCTGAAGAGGGCGGGGTCTTAAGTGATTAACACACAAACACACACAAAAACACACATATACACACAATCTGAGCTCTGTGTATTTAACTTTGGTGGTTTGTCTGCATGATTTCTCCAAGATGGCTTCTATATTTCTCTCATATCACCTGACTGTGGCAGTGAGGTGGATGGAGCTTCAGATATATCTTCTCACTTTAAAATCTTAGTAAAATTTAGTTTTTAGCAGAAACACTACATTACCCATCAGCCTCAGCATCTGTTGCCAGTGAGATAACTCCACCCAGACATCAGAGTTTGTATCATATTCAGAAAATTAAATAATAATTTAGAGTTTAAAGTGTAACTTCACTGTGCCATGATCTGCCCAGCGACAGATTTTGAAGCTCCTTGATTGGCTGCTTCCCTTAATAGAGTCAAATATAAAGTAAGAAAGTAACAATTTATTTATGTGGAACTTTTAAGAACACAAGTTACTTAGAAATCTTACCCGTGACAGGTTTTGAATCTCTTTAATTGGTTGTGTCCTGTACCACAGTCAAATATGAAGTATTAAAGTAACAATTTATTTATGTGGGACGTTAATGACCAAAACGAAAAGGGTAATCTGCCCGGTGACAGATTTTGAAGCTATCTGTTTGGCTGTTTCCTGTAATACAGTCAGATATAAAGTAAGAAAGACAATGTATTTATGTAGGACGTTTCAGAACAAAGTTTAAAGAGTGCTTCACATTAAAAGCACAAACAAATGTAAAAACCAAATGGAATTTATTATAAAATATAATCACATACATTGATTACATATACACACACACCCACACACACACACACATATATATATATATATATATATATATAGACACACACACACACACACACACACACACACAATTTAATCCAAACTAAAGCAAAACTCTGCTGCTGCTGGATTCAAGAAGAGATTAAAGAAGAAGAGATTCTCCCCCGTTTTTCAAACATTTTCTGAGCTGAAATGAAATATTAAGAAATGATCTGTCAGACCCAGACGGAGAAAGATCTGAGACTTTAAAAAAAAGAAAAAAAAGAAAGAAGAGACAGGCTTACCTGTCCTTGTGCACTTCAGACATTTAAACCCAGACTGACCCTCCCCCACCCCACCCCAGACCCCCACCCTCCTCCTCGTCCTGCTGTCTCACCTCCAAACCCACCCATCTCATCATCTGTCTGGAGGTAAACTCCATTACCCAGCAGCCTGCAAGGGTGAAGACGCTCTGCCCTCTGCTGGTGGAAGGAGATACTGCAGGTTTCACAAAACAAACCGTCTAACAAAGTAAACATCAGTTAATCTGTGAGTTTCTGAATCATCACTTGCTTAAACACCTTAGACATTTTTACTTTCTTTAGTCTGACCAAAAACAAAAAAAGAATTAAAATTACGTAGAAATTTGAAAGCAAAAAGCAGGCAAATTAATTCAAACTATGAAATTTTTAAAACTAGGCACTGGTGACCTTGAGTTTAACCCTTCAAGGTCAGTCAGGGTCAAAGGTCATGAACCCAAATGAAAGTCCATATATGACTTCCTATCAGTGCTCAATATTAACTATATTGATATCTCTAACCATTTCCATTTTATAAGCCATCAAAATATGGGTCACTATAAGTAAAGACAAATTTTACTGTTTCAAAAATGTGTCAAAAATAAAAATTTCTCACAAACTTTTTGAGAAAAACAGACAAAGTTAAGAATTCCTCATAATTATTGAAGCTGTCTTGTAATGATGAGAGGTTAACTGGGTGAAACTACGTAATTGGATAAAAGGTAGAAGTGTGACGTACAAATTAAACTTCAATAATTTTGACAACTTTTCTTAATCATTGTCTCAATGCATTTACTTAAAGGTCACTAAACCATCAGTGGATTCTAATCCTCTGATGTCCTCTAATTCTGTTTCCAATCCCTGCTGTTTTTGAGTATACTTGCAGTTTTAACCTTTATTTTACAAAAGGGACAAAAGAATGAGAAAAAAAACTGACAGATTAACTGATGGTGAAAATAATCAGTGTGATTTCAGAGGCGTCTGTGAACACTGATGGGTGGTGGTCGTTTTTGGTTGGAGGCAGAGATCAGACTGAACTCTGAGACTCTACAGGTCCATGGACTGTAGTTTCTCTCAATCCAGCGATTAGACAGAGCCAATCTGATCCTAAGACTTGGGTTGATTTTATCATCTTCACTTCCAGTATTTATGGTATCTCTCTGTCTCTGAACACCTTTTGGAAAAGTGTTTTGATAGTGAAAAAAGCAAATACTATTGATATTCTTATTGTTCTGATGATGATGCTATGATGAACTGCAGACAGACGTCTCGTTGGATATTTCTGTGTTTATGAATCTGGGTTGTGTTTGTTGTTTGCTTGATGCAAGAAGAAAACAAAGAGTCAACTTTTGTAAATATAATTTATTCTCCTGTGGCCCCATGGTCATGTGACTGTGTAAAGATTAAAGGTCAACGCTCGCTGTTCCTCCACACTTCGCAGACCTCCACGCACCCAGAGCCGCACATGCTCAGTCTGGGTGCAGCAGCGGCCATGTTGGCTCCACAGGGGGGTTAAAGGAACAATCTGACATTTTACAAAATCCTCCTTTCATAGTGTTTTAAGTCCATTTTATCTGTAACTATTGTGCATTTAGCCGTGGATGTAATTAGAGCTGCAACTTACAATGACTTTAATTATAGAATCCACTTTTTATTTTTCAGATTACTAATAAAACAGTGAAACACGTACATCTTAACCCCATTTAAAGGCTGGGTTTGCAGCAATACATAGCAGCCAAAAGTGATTAAAATCACAAAAGCACTTTATAAAAACTGAGTGTTGATCTTAATAGTGAAGAAGTGATTTATTGTCAGATTCCTTAGACAAATGTTAGAAAAGACACTGAAACACGAGAGACAGAAGTGTGTGTATGGGCTTTTTTTTAAGTTTTTTTTTTTTTTTAGGTTATATCCATTTAAAAGTGAAGGAAATGTGACTCCAAAGGTGACACTAAACTCTTTTTGCTTCAGATTTTCTCTCTGAAATGTCCTGATTGTCCTTTAACTCCCCGTCTTAACTGGTGCTCAGTGTGTGCGTGTCTCTGGCTGTCACAGCGTGTTTTTTTGGCGTGTTTTTAGCGTGTAAAGCAGACTCCAGTGGTGTGTTGTCCTCTCCTCCCTCAGTGGAAGGAAATGGCCAGTAACTCCGCCTTACAGCTTCATCATCATCTTCAGCTGTTTCCATGTAGTGAACCATGTTTGAAACTTTCGGAGTGACTTTCGTTGGGCTAACTTTGCTTCTTTTGTACGGAAATTTATTTTCTCCTGTTGCCGGAAATGTTTGCTTCCAACCAGTCTTTACCAGCGTTGCCAGATGTTAGATTATATACGATGATGCATCTGTACCATCTTTTTTCACACAGTGTTATTAGACATATATCGTCACTGTTGGTAGGAAACCTTGTAAGTCCATTTTTGGTCTTTTTTTTTTTTGTCATAAAATGTTTCATTTGATCAGTCTTCACATTGGCTGGTTGATTTTAAAAGTATTTAACCAATGAAAAGTGTTGAAAACAGCTTGTGACAACATGTCTTAACTTCATTCATTTATTTACAATAAGCATCTTTTTTCCACTTTACTGAAAAATAACCGTTTTGAACATAAGAGGTTTCCCCCTGACAGTGACATGTGCTGATAATCTTGGTCAGAATAAGCCTGTGGTTCTTATCTGTGAATGTTTCCCATCTGACAGCGCTGGTATGAAACACCTGAACAGTGCTGTGTTGTATCGGTCCAATGTGCACTTTCTTCATGTGCCCAAGCACATATTCAACGCTAAGTATTCAGTATTCAGAGGTAGTGATGTTGTTGGCTAATATATCAGATCATTGTTTTATATACATATATATATTCTATTTAAATATTTCTCATTGATTCTTTGGTCTGGATACCACACATAGGTTCAGTTAAGCATTCAGTTTGGGATGCGTTTAAATAAATTAACACACATCAACACTTCTGATAACTTATCCAGTGCACCATAGTTAAAGTTTTAAACAGAAGATTTTAGACGTTAAACTTTAAATCTATTACAGGAGAGCATTTTTTCACCTAAGAAAGTGAGTTCAAGTTTTGTTAAAATTGGTACTTTCCAACAGGCTTTTGTTGTTTAAGCTAAAAGTTTGTAACCTATCTAATGCAAAACTAACAAACTCTTTGTACTTTTATGGTTTTTGTGAGGAGCGAGCTAATTTTAGCTGCAAAACCTACCCTGTTTTTAATATTTAATACATGTAACATTAAAATTAGCAAACAGAACAAAGTGGCACATATAAGGGTACATTTTTAATGATTAGTCAGACAGAATAACAACATTAACAAAAGAAATACCAGGAATGAACAAAACTGTCATGACTAGAAAGTAGCACAACAGAACTTTTGCTTCCAAGCTAACTGCTAAAACACACGCTAGCCAACAACATTGTAGTGCTAATCTGTGCCATTTGTGTGTTTTGTTCCTTCTGTCATCACTGTTAAGATGATTTCCTGTTGATACGTGTGCACATTTGCATGTCAGAGTTAAACACAATGCAATGAATTTGCACAGATTTGATAATGCAGGTTCATCACATCAGTTTTATTGAAATAAACTGGTGGTTTTAGATGCTGCAGTGATTCAACCAATACTCTGCATGAATATTCTCTACAAATGCACCCAAACATTTGCAGGCTGGTTTACTTCAGGCTTGAAGTTGTCAGACGATAATGGTTAATTATGTTGGTTTTAGTTTAATTATAGCCCCAGTCAACTACACCATAGGAAATAAACCCACTATTGATACTTGTTGCTAACTGGTACAAAAAAAAAACAAAACAAGCACAAACCACAAAATTTCCTCACCAACTTCCAATTAATATTCATGGTGACAATCAGGCGTCTCAATATTTCTGTCCATTTTGTGTCCATTTTGTGACATACTTTGTGTACATACACAAAGTATGTAGTCCAGTTAGAACCAGGTCGGACTTTTCACCCCCTCACAGCTGTATTTAGTTCCAGCTTTAACAGTTTCAAACAGGTTGAACCTCCCCTGGACTGATCTGGGCTCTGGTTTCATATTTTTAGATTTTGCCTTACAGTTTCAATGAACTTTTTCTCGTGCCAAATCAGATGATGTTCAGTCGTTCCATCTCTGGTCTTGTATTTATTTTGTGGTTTTTAATCCAAAGTGTTATGATTGTTTTTGGGGTTTTTTTACTAGATATTTTCTGATCACAGTGGGTTTCTTCGTTGTTTTTATCTTCACACTGAGTCTGCAGTGATTTTTCTACCTTCAGCCTGTGAAGCATCCTGTCACTCTCTAATTCTTCCTTTTCACACGGTCACAGTGTTATGGACTGTTCAAGGCTGCTGTTACCATGGAGACCGTCAGGGTTTTCGCCTTCGTTTATATTCAGACGGACACAAGGATGCAACTCGCATGAAACTAAACCAAATGGCATGAATAAATTCTGTTACCTGCAATGTTTTGGCACAGAAACTACACACATGCATACAAGTGGCTGAGGAATCCATTTATTTAGGAATGGATGATGATGATATTGAGTAAAACCTCTTTCTACAAATGCACACCTCGTGCTGGTTCTGGGCTGGTACTGGTTCTAGTTCTATTGGTTCTAGATTGGAATGAGTTCAACTTTTCCCTTTGTTTTGATGTCCAAATGTCCAGCTCTTGATCCTGTTCTAAAAGGTTAAGTTGCTTTATTATCCCTATAGGGAAGATTGGTCTCTGCATTTTACCCACAATACACATAGTACCTAGCATTAGCATTAGCACAGAGCACACACATACACATAAGGAGTATTAGCTGCCTCTCTTAGCCGCTAATGGTGGTAAAAAATTATAATCAGACATCTCCAACAACATAAAATCTTAATTTTGGCTTTATATTGTATTGGAGAAGATGAGAAGATTTAGGCTTTATCTTGACAAGGCAACCACAGATTTAAAGAAGAACATTATTTGATGAACTCTCTCTACTACATTCTGTGACCCAACAACAGT
>JAQQZY010000027.1:6080544-6093666 GCA_030068375.1 Ostorhinchus rueppellii | reverse complement strand
TCTCTATCAACTCGTCTCAGGTCAGAGAAGGACATATTTCAGTATGAAAACACGGTGGACTGTTCCTTTAATGTTTGGCCTTAGTTTATTGTTCCGGTGCTACTGGGAGTTTTTTTCACTTAATCTTCCAAAATATACCCAACAAAATCATCTTGTGATTCACTGAAGTGATATTTGAAGGATTAATCTTATTTTACCAACAAATCAAGGCCAAAACAATCAATAATAATAGAATGTAAGTGATAATAAACCAGTAATATATGCATGAAAAAAAAATAGAAGCTAGTCCTCATTGCAGCTAGGTTCATTTGTATGTTTTACCAGAAGAATAAGGAACCACTGAACAGAATTAAATCAACACACAGTTATTAAATTGCCTCAATTTTTCTTGTATTTGTACTGAAAGAATATAAGACTCGCTTTACGGAGAGAAAATAATAACCAACACTGAGATAAGAAGAAAAAGCTGAAGACCATCTGAGGTTTTCCTCAGATCTTGTGGCTCTGTGTTATATTGACACAGTAAAAAGTTAGTAGAACCATGACCTTTGACCTTTCTTCTGTTTAACACCTTCTGTTTTGTGTTCGTGTTCAGACGGGGATGACGGACTCTGATTATATCACCGCCTTCCAACAACTGCTGCTGCCCATCGCCTACGAGGTAAAACACACACTGACAAACACACACACACACACACACATATAACACACACTGGGGATGGTGTTGAACTGATGATTGTATATGTGTGTCTGTGTGTGTGGGTTTTCAGTTTCAGCCTCAGCTGGTTCTGGTCTGTGCTGGGTTTGATGCAGCAGTTGGAGATCCAAAGGTATAAAAAAAAAAAAAAAAAAAAAAAAGGAACCCTCTGTGAAAATCAGACGAGCCTGTGAACATGTTTTCTTATGAATTTGTTGTTGTTTATTTGTTCAGGGGGAGATGTGTGTGAGCCCCCAGTGTTTCCACATCCTCACTCACATGTTGATGAGTTTAGCTGAAGGCCGACTCATTCTGGCTCTTGAGGTAAAAGCACTCGGAGGTGTTCAGGGACACTTTGAATATCAGGACATTTGACTCATCACAGTGAATAGGACTATTTTCTATGGTTTATTCATATGTGTGTGTGTGTGTACAGGGAGGGTATAACCTAAAATCAACAGCAGAGAGTACTGCAGCCTGTGTCAGAGCTCTGCTGGGAGGGGCCTGCCCTCTTCTGACTCCGCCCATTTCACCTTCACGCAGGTATGTACACCAACATTACACAAATTTTGTTCGACACTAAATCCAGAGTGTGGATTCATAAAAAGTTTTAAATGTGATCATCCTAAATTAAGGCTTTAATTCTCCTTAGTATTGGTCATTAATCACTAAAACATAGAACATACAGCCCTGTTTTGGTCTCTAGTAGGTTGGACCAGTAAAATACGAGCACAATAGCATGTAAATAAGGAGAACTCTAAAATATTCTTTTTTCTTTTTTTTTTTTAGTGTTAAAAAAAAGTTTAATGACATGAAAATGTGGGCATTTACGAATGTATCTTTTCATAAACAATGTGAATAATGTCTTAAGAGAATTAAGTACAATTTTAAAGCAACGTATGATGTTCATCACCAATTTTTCATCAAATCTGTAAAACCTGAGTGATCGCCTAAGTATCGCAAATCCGTTAGTCTGTCCATGATTAAACACCTGAATCACTTCCCTCACAGTAGAAAAAAACTTTGAAATGTAAATACTAAACCAATGTCACTCAGGCCTTTTCAGAAATTTTGTTTGCAAGGTGCATTGTGGGAATGGGAATTCCATGCAGTCACAGTATGGCCATAGCAGCAACAAACAGAAATGGTTAAATATTCTCATAATGTAATTGAACTTTTTATTTTTATTATTATTATTATTATTATTATTATTATTATTATTATTATTATCATCTTATTATTTTACTGGTCTGGCCCACTTGAGATTATATTGAGCTGCATGTGGCGCCTGAACTAAAATGAGGTTGACAGTCCTGCACTAAACAACAGAATCTGAATAAAACAGACCTGGGATGACAGTCGTACTGGGATGACACCAGTTTAACCCGTTTCTGTCTCTTCTAGCGCTCTGGAGTCTATCTCTCAGACAGTATGTGCTCTGTATCCTCACTGGGCGTCACTACAGGTTCTGGGTAAGACATATACACACACACACACACACACACACACACACACACACACACACACACACACACACAGGGAAGTATGATGTATTTAAATGTGCTGTTACTTTACTTAATGTCTATCGATCCTGTTTTCACGTAGAAGGCAGCTCATTGAATGACAGCAGCATCATCAGAACTACAGCCAATCAGGAAAGCACAAAGATCTTCAGCCCTGGCCACTTAGTTACCACGACAACAGGTCTGGTGTATGATGAGAAGATGATGGAGCATCTCAACATGTGGGACAGGTGTGTCTCCCTCCTTGTAAATAAAAGCTTAGATCATAAAACCAGTAAATAAACAGTTCCTCTGTCGTCTGTTGTGCTGCAGACATCACCCTGAACAGCCTCAGAGGATTTCCAAAATCTTTGCAAAACATCAGCAGCTGGGACTGGTTGACCGTTGCCAACGGATACCGGTTCGCTCAGCAACCGAGGAGGAGCTGGCCATGTGTCACAGGTCCGTGAATACAACGAAATACATGCTGTATCTAAAATGGAACAGCAGAAGCAAATGTCCCTGTTTTATTCCACACAGTACAGGGTGTCCATAAAGTCTCTTTACAATTTAACTAATTTATTAAAAACTTGGTGTTCTCCTTTAATTTCTAAATGTTTTGCTATTATGAAACATAATTTTAGATGTTTATATCATTATACAATGTACTTCATTGTGATTAAAAAGTGAAAAAAATAATCATGAGTCTATGTACTCCTGTAGATATGTATTTTACCCCAGTAATAAGGTGCTGTGCTGGGAAAAAATAGAAAATGATCCTTAAAAGTGCTTGAATGTGACCTTGAAAAATGTGTACGAGCCCTGTGGTTACCATATCTCATCAGTTGCTTTTGTAATTTCACAAAGACATATTTTATAGACACCATGTACATACCTGTACACATGCAAATCAAACAAATGTACCTAAAACTGTATAATTTGCATTTGCAGCATGCAGCACATTGAGCAGATGAAAGCCACTGCAGTGATGAAGCCCAGAGATTTGCACAAACTGGGAGAAGAGTTTAACTCCATCTATATCAACAACCAGAGCTTCCAGTGTGCTCTGCTGGCTGCTGGGAGCTGCTTCAGCGCTGTGGAGACGATCATGAAGGGGGAGGTAACACACGTATATGGACAGGAAATGTGTATGATTCTTTGTAATATTGATGTTGTAGGGTTTGTGAGGTCATATGACACATCAAGACTGAAACATTGTCTGAAAACGGTCTTTGAAACCTGCAGGATTTCTGAAAAATGTAGCTGTGGCCTTAAAGGTGAAAACACACAAAGGTTATAAACAGGTAAAGGTTGCAAGTGACGTTAAGAGTAAAAACACGTCAATGTAGAACCTGATAATACGGACTAAAAATACATACACAACATTGGATGTTAAGGTTATAAACTCATAGACATCAAACCTGATTTTAAAGGTAAAACATTTTTAAAAAATCTGTCATAAAGTCTTAACAATTACAGATGCAGACATTCAACCTGGTCTTAAAAGTAAAATAAATCTAACATCATGCAACAAAAACACAAACATTCACGCCACACCTAGTTTGAAAGTTAAAATCTTGCAAACATTAAATATAATCCCAAAGTTAATTTAAAAAAATGTGAAAATATTGAACGGTCGTAGCCTCTTAAACCCAGGCACAGGTTCATCTGTGTTGCCATGGTAATGCTGTGTCGCTTGTAGGAATATGCATATTGTATACATCTATGTAAAAGTTCAACAAATATTCAGAAAACAAAACACAACTTAAAGAACAAGTGCTTAAATGGACAAATATGTAACCCACAGTCTGAGACCAGTGTATGTCAGGAATAGTTTAATAATTATTCATGTGTTGTTTTGTATCCTTGTTAGAAAAGAAACACCTCAGTTCAACATGTCCACATATTTTTTCCATATAGTGTATGTTTCATCTGTTCTTAGTGGTTCAAGTTTGTCAAAGGGGTCATAGCAGAGCATTTAGTGTTCATGGAGACCACGGGGAAATGTTGGGGAAAAAAAGTCAAATATCACTGCTTTAATACTGATTCTTTACAGTTTTGAACTCTTGTGTAAAGTCTGTCCATGTGTTCAGGTGAATAACGGCGTGGCCATCGTTCGTCCTCCTGGTCATCACGCGGAGAAAGACTCACCCTGTGGATTCTGTTTCTTCAACACGGCTGCGCTAACTGCACGCCACGCCCAGAAAATCTCCAAAGATCCAAAGCTGCGTGTCCTCATCTTGGATTGGGATGTTCACCACGGCAACGGGACGCAGCACATATTTGAGGATGATGACAGGTGAGGAGGAGGAAGAGCAATGATGAAGACTACTAAGAACATGTCTGAAACAAAATTCAGATAATTAAAGCTGCTATTGTTTGACTAGTCTGGGATTGTCTTCTTCAGCAATTTCTTCAAACATTTTCTCTCACGAACTACTGGCCGGATTCATTTCACATTCTATATGTAGCTTCTGTGGGACAATGTCTATATAGTCTGTTCACAGTTTGAGAAGTTTAGATTTTTTAATTTTTGACCAATTTCTGAAATATTACAAATGTGCCTTTCCTTCTAGTGGTCCATATTGTGTTGGTTTATAACATGTGAATGGTTACAGATTTCAATATAGTTATTGAGCACTGATAGAAATTATATAAGGAGTTTGATTGAATTAGTTGAGTTCTCCTCCAGTGAAAGTCCCGCCCACTTCTGTTGTTAGATTGATCTGCATCCACACCACAGGACTGGAACATAGAACAGAACCTGACAACCCCACAAATTCAACTGGGGACTGATTCAGACAGAACATGACACTGAGATACAGTGACACTGGAACTATTTTTATTTTGTAATGTATTAGTCAAGCTGTAAAATAGATAATATCCTCCTTTAACAGTGTATTTCCCTTTGCTGTTTCTCCTCCAAATACTTGATAATTAGTTGGGCTTAATTTGTTTGAGCTGCTTGTTGTGGGTCAGAAGTGATAATGCCGTTTTTGTTCTGGTATTGTGTTAACATTTTGTTTTGCAGACAGTTGACTGGGTTTATTTGGATGGTTGAGGCCAAAATTGGGTGTAATTGCTTATGAATGTTTTGGATCATTAGCATTAGCTGCATTGTAGCACTGAAGTGTTCCATTGGTCCAACTTGTATTTTCATAGGTGTAAATCCACTGAAATTACAATGTGATTTAGAATATTTTTTTCCTTTCCATGAATGTAGAAACAAAGTCTGACTCTATATGTGTGTAAACTGACACTGGAATGAGCTGTGGATTCTCTTTTCTCTGTCTACAGTGTCCTCTATGTCTCACTCCATCGCTATGACAACGGGGTCTTCTTTCCATCTTCAGAAGACGGTGCACCTGACCGCGTGGGCGTGGCACAGGGGGTGGGGTTTAACGTTAATGTGGCGTGGAGCGGTGGACGAATGGGCGACTCTGACTACCTCGCTGCGTTTCATCATGTTATCATGCCAATCGCCACTGAGGTAGCACACACACACACACACACACACAGACAAACACACGCACGCGTAAACACGGTATCATGGAGTGCTCTGATTGGTCGATCCTGTGTGCAGTTTAACCCTGGGTTGGTTCTGGTGTCAGCTGGATTTGACGCAGCTCGTGGAGACCCGTTGGGTGGATATCATGTGACACCTGAGGGGTACGCCCACCTCACACACCTGCTGATGTCACTGGCTGGAGGGCGTGTCATGCTAATACTGGAGGTACAAAAACCCACACAAAACACACACAGAATAGAAATTACAGTCATGGAAGCTGGTGTTTAAACTAAATGAATAAATAACTCCAGGGTTTCTCACACAGTACACAAATTAAAGGTCACCCAACCGCAGCCTACTTCTGTCAGAGTTGATTATTGTAGATCTAACCTGGAATAAATCCAGCATCTGAGTGATAAATGACATCCAGTTATTACATTTATAAAAGTGATAAAAAGTGAAATGACCTGCATCGACTCGTTCTTTCAGGGAGGTTACAACCTGTCTTCCATCTCTGACTCCATGGCCATGTGCACCAGCGTGTTGCTAGGAGACCCTCCTCCCTCCTTGGTGACTCCTCTCCCTCCTCCTCACCACTGTGCCGTGGCAACAATCAATGAAGTCATCCGACACCACGCCCCCTACTGGAGCTCATTGAGGATACACAGTCAGTGTAGTCTCACTCACTTTATACAGTTTTTTCACATTTAATTCTGGTTTCATCACTTTTGTTCTTCTTTAATTCAGTCCCAGACTCTGTTCGGGCATCCCTGCCCTCCCTAAAGCATCGTGGCAAACGTGGTTCCAAAGGAAAAGGCAGGAGATCAGAGCAGGGCAGCGCCGACAAAGGGCTGCTGCCCCCTACAGGACAGGAGGCGGATCGCAGTCTGGACCAGCTCACTCAGGGATTGGCTGGTTTGGACATCAGTCAGACCACTCCTGTTACATCCACTCCAGTGGGTGGAGCCAGACCAAAGGTCCGCCTCAGCACAGAGCTGATCCCCTCCAATGTAGAGATAAAGGCGGAGTCAAATGAAGAGTCACTTATACAGAGCCAATCAGAAAATAGTACAAAGTCGCAGCCTCAGGTGAGAAAAGGGGAGATGAAGGTAAATTAGATTTGACACATGTTTGTACAAGTTCTTAGCTTGTTGCATGGTGCACTTTAAGAGCGTAGGACAAGTGAGTTAGTGCATCCCAGTACAGTTAGTACAGTTTGGTTGAGTATGAAATTCCATATAATACACTGAGCATAAACATTTACTGTCAGAGGTCCATTAATATCAATATAAATGCACAAAAAAATCTCAGTGCCAGTTTTTACATGAAAACAAAACCTCTGTTCCACAACTGATTATTAATATTACGCCCTTGGTCTTTTTGCCATTCCCAGGCTGTTGCCACAACAGCATCAGAGTTGGTTGCTACTGGCAACGAAACTCCAGCTGAAGCAGGAGCAGAGCCAGAAGCAGAGGGAGCGTGTGGTTGGTCAAAGCCTAAGATGTCTCTGGAGCTGACGTGTGGAGTCGAGTTGGGCGGAGTCAGAAGATGTTCATTTATTCATCAGTTTAAGTGAATTTAAAATCATGCAGAATCCAACCTGTCTGTCTGTCTGTACTTCTAGGACACCATGTATGTGGTTGACCCTCTGCCCTGGTGTCCTCATCTGGACTCAGTGAAGCCCCTCCCTCCATCAGGTATCGACATCTTCCTGCCATGTCAGGACTGTGGCTCTGAGGCAGAGAACTGGATCTGTCTCACCTGTTACCAGGTAACGTAATCTGAATTATCCAACTGAAAGTGGTTCAATGTAGTATTGATGTTCCGAACTGTGACCAGCAGGGGGCAGTCTAGTACCAGAACGCACTGAGGGCAAAACCTCCAACTAACCAACCCTATGTATCCACAAACTGTATCAGTCACTGAATAAAGTCTAAACTCATTGTTTCTACATCTGCATTATGGAATCATCAACTTTTCTTCTTCAAACTAAAACTCATAAACACTTGTTGTAACAGTCGCTAAAAATAACACTTTTATAATCTTCACATGCTACATCAGCTGGTAGTTTACATTATAGCTCTGTTAGCTTAGCTCTGTTTTTAGACTGGAAACGGTAAAATCTCTAATCACCTGTTTTCTGTTCGGTTTGTGTCGTCAGTAGCTGAACTAAAGATCTGTTTGAATCTAACAAACAAGGTCAGAAGTGTCCCAGTTTAGTCTGAACCAAAGGTCAACAAACACCCACTTAGCAAAGATAAGAACATCCCATAATAACGTTATACCTTCATAAGCCTCAGAATGAAACTCGCCCATGAAGAAACGCTGACATTTTAGCATCAAACTATCCATTCTTTACATTTTGAGCGGAGTCCAGTGGAGAAAACAACAACAGTGATTCCAGCTTTTATCATTTTGTCACTTTATTTGACTTCAAAAGTTGTTTCTTTGTGGTTCTCATCCCATCTGGTCACTTTCTGATGCTTTGGTCAAAGGCACTGTGGTGTTAGTTTTCCTCACCATGTTAGGTTATGTGACTCACTACTCCCTCTAGTGGTCATATAAATGCCCCAGTCCATCACTGGAAATAAATCCAGTTCAAATCTTTATAATCTAATACACTGGCATCTTTGGGAGAATTTCACAGAGTTTTTTTTTTTTAATATTTAAAAGTAGGGATACAACACACTGCCGTATGGCTAATGCGACTACCTTTAGCATTTCTTTTTCTTAGGTTTTGTGTTGATTTTATTATATTGAATCCATTTTAATCCATTATTTCTATATTATATATTGATTATATTTAATCCATTTCACCTGTATTTACTGTTGATCTCAGGTGTTCTGTGGTCGTTACATTAATGAACACATGGTGATTCATGGTGTGACGGCGGAGCACCCGGTGGTCCTGAGCTTCGCCGACCTGTCAGTGTGGTGTTACCTGTGTGAGGCCTACGTTCACAACCAGGTAAGAAAGGACGACAGTAGAAGGTCATCTTCATCTGTGATGGTGATGATGTTCACAGCTGGATGCTTGGCCTTTTACTTTTTTGGACATTTTTACTTCTTCTAGTAAATATCCTGAAATGACTTTAGTGTAAATGTATTCAACAGTAAATTAAATTTACTGTAAAGTATTATAGGATGCAATTTACAGTGATGTGATGCAGAATGATTCAATATCTTCCTAAAACTAGAGAAACACTCAGAGAGCGCAGACCTCCGCCAAGGCAGTGTTTGTGCTTTCATCCACTAGATGGCGCTGAATGTACGGATCACCACCAAAATCTAATCATCTGTAGGATACCCCATTTCTGACAATCTGTGAAAATTTTATGAAAATCCATCCATAACTTTTTGAGTTATCTTGCTAACAGACAAACCAACACCGATGAAAACATAACTTCCTTGGCAGAGGTAATAATTACCCAGAGTTTTTTTGTTGTGTTTTTTTTTTTTCAGGAAATTCAAAAAGCTTAACTTGAAATTGAGTGTTTAATGACAATACTGTCCAATTCAGTTTGGCACAGGTACTTTGATAAAACTGTCTTCTTTCTTAAGCAAATTAGCAGGAAATTAAAAAAAAATAAATAAATAAAACTGTTGAAGAGACTAAAGTCACTGAAATGGTCTTGAAACATCCTAAAGTGTCTTAATACTCTGTTTAGGTTTTGTTTGAAGCCAAAAATGCTGCTCACTGTGCGAAGTTTGGAGAGGAGATCCCTCCATCGACCTGAGAGGAGGAAGAGGCGGGCTTAAAGGAGGACAGGAGGGGCTAGGAGTAATAGAAGGTGGGGCTAAACTCATGACGGGAGGAGCCTAAAGCAGACAGACAGTATTGAAACCCCTGTTTTTTCTATTTTCAGTCTTTCAATAAGTTAAGGTTGCACTTTTGAGTGCGTTTCCGTGGGTACCGCAGGTGTCAGCAGTGGTGCTTTGTGGGAAATGTAGTTAAATATGCCTTCATTGTCCCACAACTGCCAAAAAGATGAACTCACATGCAAAAAAAAAGAATAAATAAAACAGTATTAATAATAATGTTTCTCATTTGGTGCTGACCATCATCATCATCATTATCATTATCATCAGCAAGTTGTTGGTTCAAATCCCTGGAAATGTGATGTTTTACCAGCAGAAGGACGACAGTTAAAGTGATGCTTTTATGTAGAAACTGAAGTTTTTCTGATGAAGTTTGATCTTTAGAACAGAGGGGATTTTTTTCCCTCTTATTTACAGTGTTAATATTCATAACGTCACTATTTTTAGACAAACACAGTCTGATCAAACAGGCCTGAACTCCACTCTTCAACTTATCGACCTTTGTCACAGGCAGTGCTTGGACTAATTCTGGCAGAAATTGCAGCCGTTATTGATCAATTCTTTTCTTTCACTTTCTCTTTTTAGCTTTGGAAACAGTTGGAACAGAACTAGAATTCATCTCACGAGTAAAACCTGTGATTTCACAGCTGTAAAAAAAGAAACAAAAAAGGGTTAATTCGAGTTAAGGTTTAAGTTGAGTTTCAAACACTGATATAGTATCACAAGTTTAAATCTACAGTACTTTACACAAATCTTATGCCACCATTAAATATGTTATTTTAGCAAAGTTACATACATCGGCATCTCTTAATCTCTGAACTGAGATCTATACGACCAGAATATACAGGAAATATGTAAACATTATTAAACATTAAAAATGATGTTAATTAAAAATATGTGTACTGTAGAAGCTGTGCTGTGGTAAATAAAGTCCAAGTCAGATTCTGGGATGTTCTGAGGGAAACTCGGTTTAATATTCAGTGTTATTTTATTAAAATTTCCCGACTGTCAGCCCAAGATATAATACATAAATGTAAGCCACACTCTGTACTGACCTTTACCTGTAGAAGCCATTTAACTCTGATCTTTTTATGTGTGTTTTAAAAACTGTGCACACATTTCATTTAATAAAGAAATTGAGAAATAAATATGTAAATTGACTAACACCTGACAAAAAATGAAGCTAAACATGGTCTAAGACTTTGACACAGTACTGTATAAAATAACAAAAAACAAAAAAATACATAGAAAATGGACTTTTGTAAATAAGCTATCTTTAATATCAGATATTGGAATATTTACATAGAATAAGATAAATACCAGTGATCACTGTTACAAGATCCTGAGAAGTCATTCTATTTACAGTTTTTTTTTTATTTATTTATTTTTTTTAAATCTGCTTTTGTTACTTTAGTGGCTCCATGGAGTTAAAATAAGTCAAAATTTTAATAAAAGATAAATGAGCAGTGGAACAAATAAGGAGCGTTCATGACATTCTGCATTTAGTTTGAGGGGAAATACAGGCTTATAAAATTCAGTCAGTAATTTCAGAGGGTGATTTGGAAACAGACTAATTATTAAGAATTATTATTAGGCAGAAATGGAGGAACAGGGTGTGTTTAAAAAAAAACAAAAAACAAAAACAGGATGTGTAATATGTCAGTGGGAATAAAAGCGACCCCCACACACACACACACACACACACACACACACACACACATACACACCCAATATAGTAATATCTGTGACAAGGTAAAGGAACAGTATATTGATAATTTGCATGGTTTTTCTCTCTGTCAAACACACTGATTATTACACACTGATTTTCACAAATCTGACTAAAAACCCCAAAACTTGTTTGTTTAACAGATTTAATGAAGAAAAACTGTATTTAAATGATTGAGAACCAAATCACATGGAAATGAGTCAAAGGTGTGTTAGCATCACAGCGAGATTAAAGGAAATATGATATTACAAGAATAAAGAAAAATGCCCTAATATGAGAATGAAATAGTAATGTTTTGAGAAAAAAGTAATTCTGTTGGATAAGAATAAAGTTTTATGTGTGTGTGAGAAATCAAATGAAACAATTATAATGGTCATCCTTATCTTTACAACTTCACCTAAATCCCAAAAACTGAGTATTTACTTATTTATTAAAGCGAGAAAATAATTAAATGCTCTTAAACCCTCAGTTTAACCATAACTGATTGTTCAACTAGTAGTTATGTCAGAATATTATGTTCACACTGAAGATTAAAAAAGAAAATGTAAGATTTAAAAATAAATAAATAATTGTTTAATGAGAATAAATGTATAATTCTATGAGTAAAAAACTATATTTTCGTGAGAAGAAAAACCACCATTGAAAATAATTTATCACCTGAACGACTGAGGAATAAATGTGTGAATACTTTTACAACTGAAGTTTTACTGAAGTTTAATCTGATCAGATGCTGAATTTGACCGAGTTTATTCTCATAAAATTCTGTCTTTTTTTATCATGAAATATCAGCATTTGATATTCTGATGTTTTCCTCTATGTCATTACGACTTTATTCTTGTAATATTACGACCTTTTTCCCTCTAAATATGTATATATATTTTAATCAACAGTGAAGCACTAATCCTCCTTTGTAAGACTAAAATTAAAATCTCTCATGAAACAATTAAAATTCCAAAAAATTTTGGAATAATTCCCTATTTTCTTGTGATGAATTCTCAGCATTTTGTTTTCTCAAGAGAAAAAGTTATTAATTTATAATTTGAAGACAATTAAATAAAAAGATCTGTATAGATGAAACTAAAACTCTGCTGTTTCCATCTTCTCTTCATATTGTTCAGTTTTATTTTTACTTTTGTTCATATGTGTTTTGGTTTTGTGTCTTTTATTGCAAAATTATTCTTTATTTATTCTTTTTAATTAAGTTTTCTAATATTTTGCTGCTAAATCGAATCATTGCATCGACTCATACTGAAGATAATAGTTAACAGTAGATCGCAAAACAAACTTCAGAATCAGAAAAACTTCATTAAAGCCAGGAAATTAAAGTTATCCACATTATTTCTAATTTTGTCTGTTTTTGTTTTTTTATTCTGAACAAATACGCGTTCAGGCCTGTTGTATTAGACTGTGTTATTATGTGGTATTTACTTTCTGCTTGTTAAATATATTTTTTAGAAGTGAGCGTTCACAATTTGATTTAGAAACAGTGTGAAAGTTGAATTTGTTTCTGCACCAGGAGACGGTTGAGCTATTTTACGATCCAGGCTTTATTTGATTGGAAGAAAAGGGTTTTTTAGTTTGTGGCTCTAAATTTACAGCATGTTCAACCTCAAAGAATGAAAAAATCTGGCAATCCAAATGTAACCTTGAGAGCTGAACACATCTTGAGACGTTAAACTGTTGAAATGTTTGATTTGTTAACGACCACTTTCTTTTTCTGGACACATTTGAACCAAAATCTGTTATTTTCCACTTCTGTGCAGTGCATGTCATTTACTACGGAAGAGGATTAGGGCCACTGGGGGGAAAATGAAGAGCCAGTATAATTTTAAAATTATTTATCTGGAAATAAAGTCAGAATTCTGACTTT
>JAQQZY010000027.1:6062946-6073454 GCA_030068375.1 Ostorhinchus rueppellii | reverse complement strand
CCCACCCCCCCCCCCCCCACACACACACACACACACACACACTAGCCCCTGTTTTTTCTTTTTTCAGATGAAGTTTGAGGTGGAGGGTATGTTTCTTTTTTTATCTGTGTAATTTCAGCACAAAGATTGTTCTAAATTCCTGGTAAAATAAAAGTTGCTGAAACAGTTCCTGTGGTGGAAAAAAGGCTGATGTTGAATTAAAGGTTGGAGGAATGACAATCACAGATGGAAATATCATGTAAGCAATTACTTCTAAAATGTCTGGAACTAAACATCATCATCAACAGACACAAACCAACATGAAACTGACTTCAGCTCTACTAAACCGATGTCTGAAAGTTTCTTCTCTCAGTGTTTTTCATCTTTTCTATCAGTTTGTTTTGTTACATCAGTGGGTCTTTTCTGTCTTTTGTTTTTATTTGGGTTCGGCTAAACTTCCTTCTTCATTCTTTTCATGTCCGTCTGTCTGAATTTCACTGCTCTTACTGGTCCCGTCTTCATCTGTTTGGTTCTTCCTCAGGTGGGCAGCTTCTCCCCAGGTAACTGCTCGGTCCACTGGGCCTACATCCTGGCCATACTGGGGGTCCTGGACGCCGCCATCTTGGCCACGCTGGCCTTTGTCCTGGCCAACAGACAGGATGCTCTGCTGCCACCGGACGCCAAGGACGGTGAGGAGGGGGTTGGACATGAGCGATCCAGAACCCCTTTAGTCCGACTGTTTAATAATGAAAGTGTTTGTGTTTTATCAGTTACTGCAGGTTTACTGATGTCAGCGTAGAGTCACCAGGTCAGTCCTGTCCAGCTTCTTCTTCTTTATCATAATCGTCATCTTCTTGTTTTTCTTGTTGTTGTTCTTTGTCTTCTTCCTCTTCATCTTTTTTCTCTTCTTCATCCTCTTCTTCATACTTTTCTTCTTCTTCTTCATCTTCTTCTTCTCCTTCATCCTCTTCTTCTTCATCCATTTATTCTTCTTCATACTTTTCTTCTTTATTCTCTTCTTCATAGTTCTTCTTCCTTGTCATCATCGTCATCTTCTTCATGTTGTTGTTGTTGTTGTTGTTGTTCTTCCACTTCCTTTTCTTCCTCCTCTTCTTCTTCTTCATCCTCCTCTTCCTTCTCTTCTTCTGCATCCTTTCCTTCTTCATTCTCTTCCTCTTCTTCATCATCCTTTTCTTCTTCTTCCTTTTCTTTTTCCTTCATCCTTTTCTTCTTCTTCCTCGTCATCTTCATCGTCTCCTTCATGTTGCTGTTCTTCTTCCTCTTCCTTTTCTTCTTCTTCTTCATCATCCATTTCTTCATCCTCTTCTTCTTCATCCATTTCTTCTTCTTCACACTTTTCTTCTTTATTCTCTTCTTCATAGTTCTTCTTCCTTGTCATCATCATCATCTTCTTCATGTTGTTGTTGTTGTTCTTCCACTTCCTTTTCTTCCTCCTCTTCTTCATCCTCCTCTTCTTTCTCTTCTTCTGCATCCTTTCCTTCTTCATCCTCTTCCTCTTCTTCATCATCTTTTTCTTCTTCTTCCTTTTCTTTTTCTTCATCCTTTTCTTCTTCTTCTTCTTCCTCGTCATCTTCATCGTCTTCTTCATGTTGCTGTTGTTCTTCTTCCTCTTCCTTTTCTTCTTCTTCTTCATCATCCATTTCTTCATCCTTTTCTTCTTCCTCCTCATCTTCTTCTTGTTTTCCTTCTTCTTTTTCTACTGCTGTTCCTTCTCTTTAAATCTTTAACAAACATCAAACTCCTTCTCTTCCTTTCCAGGGAACTCGATCTCTATTTCGCCTCCTTGTGATTTCTCCATCCTTCTTCAGCCTCAAAGGATAACGTTAGAAATCCAAGTCTCATGTTGATGATTTTACAAACAGAAGCACAACATGTTGGTTTTTTTCTTCAAGTTTATGGTGTAAAACACATCAATGCCAACTGTGAAGGACATATTTGTCTTCTCTGTTGGGTCAGTTTCTTTCTCTGTAGTGTTTATTATTTATCACGTAATTCAGTCTAGTTTGTTATCGTAGCTACATACAGCTACCTTTACAACTATTCCGATAGCTGAGGTTATTGCGCCTACATTATAGATGTTTTTACCTGATGTTATGCCTGATTTCTTGTGTTGCATCAATATCTAGCTAACTTATCATAGCTAGTACATAGACTGGAAAGTAATTAGTTATTTTAGAGTTAGCATAGATTTAGCTGTAGTGACACTATACACACTTTAAGTAGTTATCTAGTGGCATTTAGCAGCTTTTTGGTGCTTGAGTTACTTTCCATTAAGAACTGTTAGCAGTACTATTACTACTAAGCGTATTTAAAGCCAATATTTAAAGTTTTTTTTCTATGTAAGTTTATTTTCTTTAACGTTAGCATACAGACAGTTTAGTTTATACATAGCCTAAAGGAACAGCTAGCTTAATGCTACATTAGCTGTAGTTTTCAGTACACTTGGAGTCAGTTTTTAGGTTTAGTTAGCTTAATATTAGCTTAGTATCTGCTAGCTAGGAATTAGGTTGACAGCCACCATCAGTAGAAACTTTAAAAGCAAAGTGGACAAAGTATGGACAGAAAATTGGTAAAAGTTCTAATAGTTTTGAATGCTGAGCTGGTATCACATAACATTAGAGCGATGAACACTTTTAAGGTGGATTTTTTTTTCCCTTTTTTGGGGGAGCTAAGTTAAGAATTTCCTCCTGATTCCACATTAGGCTAAGCCGGTCCTGGGCAATTACAGATGGACCTGATTTGTATCTAAACCACCTGAACAAAAGAATACAATAGACATTTTTCACTGCAGATATTTTGACTCCATTATTTAGAAGACACAGGTGTAACTGATGTCAATAAAAAGGACGGATCCTATGTAGTGTTGTCGTACCTTCTGCACTTTGACAGGAATATTTTACAAAATGACTGTTTGATCCAGATCTACATGCGTTTACTTCAGCTGCAAAGCGACAGTTTGGGCGGTTTGTATATTAAATCTAAACTTATCATTACTGTTCAATTTTAGCTGCAGTGTTCACAGTTTGTAGTCCAACACACACAATAGTCACTTTTCCATTGACCCTCAAATATCGTAAATATAACTTGCGCATAAAAATGTACCTAATGGAAAAATTATAATTTCGCTAAAATTCTTGTTTTTCGATTAAAAGTTTTTGCACTGGCAAGAGGTGGTTTTTTGTGCATTGTGAAATTGGTATATCACGCAAAACTGCAATGGAAAGACCTTTTCTCACAAATGGAGTCATGTGATTAAAAAAACGGATGTGGACGGACATTAGCGAAGAAGAAGAGTTTTTAAAAGAAACATGGTGCTGTATGTGAGAACACCCCAGGAAACGGAATATTTTTTTTATTTAGTATGAAATAGAGGGTACTATATGATAATAATGAATATAGCTGTAAATAAACACCATATTTATGTTCATTTCCATGTTTATGGATTGACTTCTCGTGTCATCTCGCGATAATAAACAAATCATTGCTTTTGTGATTTAATGGAAAAACCGACGTTACTCACTTCTGTTTTTTCGACATTTAGTAAATATAAGTTAAGTTTTGTGCATAAGCTGAATGGAAAAGCGACTAATGGTAGGTCTGCGCGTTTGCATTCACTGTTCCATTATTGTAAGAAATGGATGAAAAACAGGGAGAAGCTATTTCTATTTGTGTTTTATCTGCTTCTTTTAAACAAAATGTTTGCTGTGAACAGGATCTTTAAACAGTTATACTTCTAAGCATGACCTTTGACCTTTTGAAGCACATTTAAATACATATTGATGCAGTTTTCCCTGCAGTTTGTCTTCCAGGCTGAACAGTTTACCTGTCTGTTGTGTTTTAGATGACATTGCCTTGAATTGTGACTTTTCCTCCCAAGTTCAGCTGTTAGAAATATTCCAACTTTTATTTCCAGAGCATGTATAGAATCATATATTTCTGTATAGAGACGTGATTTTATCAAAACAGAGCATTTTACAATCTGTACATTTCATACTTTTGTAAAAATGTAAACCTTGGAGGGCAGATTAAGCTGTAACAGTGATAATGTTCACATGCATAAAATATTCCAGTTGTAGCACCGTACATGTATTAAAATAATACTCTGAAAACCAGAATATTAAAAGAATATTAAAGATGTCTTCTACATAAGACCTATTCAGTGTAAGCTGTTTATGTGACCCACATAAAATGAACATATTCTGAATAATATTGGAATATTAGTGCATGTAAACATATGTACTTTATCTACATTATCTAGTTCTTGAGATGAAAATGAAAGTATTGCTAGGAAATGAAAACAAGCCAGTGGAATTTATAATAAAGCAATTCATAGTTTTCATTCTTGGCTGAATGAATAACTGTTCGATTGAACGGGGTTTCATTTATTAAGTGCCAAATATGAGTCTTTATCATAAACATCAATAAAAATGTGCTTCATGTTTATTTGTGACTGGGATATAAATGTGTTAAGCTGTGACCTTGTCTTCTAGAAAAGCAAAGTGGTAGAAAGACGTAATCTGAAGTAAAACTCAGTGGGTTAAAATTGCCCCTAATGTTTCTCCATAGACGGATATTTCATCAGATCAGTTTCTGTACTAAATGTTTATTTGTTGTTTGTATTTACAGACTGTACTGTGCATGTCTGATAGCAGAGTATCTATCTGGTGTCAATCAAACTAAACATTAACAGTATTATGTATTTTTGTGTGTGTGTTTTTTAGCATGTGTCAATAAATAACAGATTTTAGCAGAATAATACAGACTTATCATGTCATCTGTTACCAGCCAATCAGAGACAGAGAAGGAGGAACAGCTCCTCCAATGAGCTTACCTGATGACTGTAATGATATCAAACTGCTAAACTAAACCAGCTATACTGCTCTAAACAGCTTTTTTCTACATATTCTTTAATTTGTGAAATAAAACTTTAAAGCCACATACACACAATATCACTATTGGGTCGTCAGTTCATGTAGGAGGAAATATTTCTATATTTGTCAGTATTTTTGAAGTTGTTCTAGATTAAAATCTGAATTTTCTGAGTAAATATATGGTATGTTATTATCCTCTGCATTTTGCATTTTTTCAACAAAAATCATGTGTTTTCCTATATTTAATTCACTGATCATGCAGATGTTCATGAAAGTTCAGATTAAAATTGAGGATTATTATGTCAGAAACTGAAGAAAACATGACTTTTTCAATAAAATCTATCATTAATTGAACATAAACCCAGTGTGTCCATCCACTGTAATTGATCCAACTGAACTGGTGAATCAATGTTGTAGAAGATGACAGTGTTTTCATGGTAACTACAGAACCTCTGAACATCCAAATGGGTCATATCTGATGACCATGAAAAGATGAAGAACTGTATTTTACACCAATTATTTACATGTATATAGGATTAGTGGATCAACAGGCATTAAACAGTTTAGCTCAGTAGATTGTTTCGGTCTTTTCGGATTAAAGGTGTTGAAATGAACTCTGTCAGTGTTAATTCCACTTCACTGATTTTGTTGTGTATAGTTTTTTGTCTTTTTTTTTTTTTTTTTTGACTCAGTAGAGGCTAAACCAAAGCAAAGCAAACATCCTATTAATTTCTATGAGAGATTTTCTGTGAAAAATCTTTAGGTCCACCTGTAGATTTGTTGATGAACTAATTAAACACAAAACTTAAATGAATATGGAGCCAGTTTGGTTGGTAAAACTCATACTTGTCTGGATATTGACTTCAGACACTATTCGCTCTTCCATTGACCCTCAAATATTGCAAATATAACTTGCGTATGAAAATTTACCTAATGGAAAAACGACAATTTCGCCAAAACACTTGTTTTTCAATTAAAAGTTTTTACATTGGCAAGAGGTGGTTTTTCAGGTATTGCAAAATTGGTATATTACACAAAACTGCAATGGAAAGACCTTTTTTTTCCACGAGTCGTGTGAATAAGAAAAAGTGGATGTGGACAGACGTTACAAATGAAGAAGAAGAGTTTTAACAGAAACATGGTGTGTTATGTGAGGACACACCAGGAGTAATTTTTTAATTTAGTATGAGATCGAGGGTAATATTTTTTTAAATTTTAGTTTATTTCTAACATGTAGACAAAGAAATTAAGACAAAACAATTAAAACAAAACAAGACCCACCAACCAGATATCAATAATGCTGCTGAAAAGGTTGATAGGTAAACAATGTAATGTACAGTGTAGCAATGTCAGGTGTAATAATACAACTAATAAATAAATACAGTGACACATGTTTGAAAAGGAGTAGGAAGAAGTATAAACTTATAAACTCCTATCCCTAATCTGTATTCCTAATGGTTTCTACATAAATAATAGCAATTATGATCTTATAATAATAATAATAATGATAATAATAATAATAATAATAATAAAAACTAATTTAATACCAATGACAATAACATAACAATGTGACACACAATTTTTGATAATTTCACTAGTATAGAAATACCCTCATAAGAAGGAAGGAGGAATATATAATAATGAATATATCTGTAAATCAATACCATATTTACATTTATTATTATGGAATGACTTCTTGTGTCATCTCATGATACTAAATACACAAATTATCGCATTTGTGATGTAATAGAAAAAACGATATTACACACTTCTGGTTTTTTTTCATCATTTAGTAAATATCAGTACATTTTTGTGCTTAAGCCCAATGGAAAAGCAGCTACTGATAACTGGCTGATTTTGTTATGATGACGTTATGATGATGAACTCATGATGATGATCATGAGTTGTACTTTATTTGCAGCAGAGAAGAAGAGGGCGCTAGACGTGGTGGTATACTGACTTTATTTCCGTGATGAAAGAAAACAACAGTTTATTTCACCACAGACAGACAGACGGACAGAAAGGTGATCACACCGACACAGCTGCTGCACACAAGCTGAAAACACATGAACACAGCAGGAATTAACCAGTCACAGAGCAGATGAGCCGTCGCCATGGTTACCTCCAACACCAATCATCCCTCTCTGTGTTTTAACAGATCCACACTGACGGAGGAATCTGGAGTCAGTGCGACAAAGTTTCTGTTTTTACAGTTAAGCTTTAAGTGTCGAGATGGAGAAGTAGAGCGAGCTCCAAAAACACCAGAATCAGCCAATCAGAGAGCTCCGCATGCTGTCACCGGCCAATCAGAGAGCTCTGTACGCTGCCACCAGATAATCACTGATTTAAACATGTTGACTTTTGTTTTATGTTCATTTGGCTGTAAAACGGAGAATATGCTACAGTTCATCTCCATAGAAACAGCTGCTGAGGCTCATGGGTAATGTAGTGTTTGAAGCCACTACACAGACAAAACTGAGTAAATGTGAGATATATCTGAAAGTTTTCTGCAAAGAACTAATCCTATTTGGCTGTAATCGTAGAAACAAAGATATCTGACAGTTTTAAAGCTGAAGTTAGTGAGGATTTTATTAATTTGTCACTTCAAGTAAATATTTATTAGTTTTTAATTTATTCTCCGATAACTATATTTGAAATTTTTGTATTTTCCTGTAAATGCATTTAAATGTTTTCTCAAAATTACCTGTTATATTGATTTAGACTGATCACAATTAGTGGATTTTTATTTATTTATTTATTCTTTTTTTAACAGATGGAGCTTTATACGAATTTCTAAGAGTTGATTCAGTCAGTGATTTGAGCTGCAATGTTTAACTTAAACAGCAACAGACGTGGATTCATCCACCACTGAAAATAGTCCCTTAATATCTGTGAGCTGTTGTTAAAGTCTTCAAAAGGAACCAGTGAGTGTTCAAAATGTGTGATACAGCTTGTTTAAAATCTGATATTAAGTCAAATCTATCCCGGTTGTATTGGCAGATGTTCACTGATATATAGATTTTTATTTTTTTTAATGTACAGAGTGCTGCCACTAAGAAAAGAATAAAAGAAACAGTTCAGGTTCAGAAGCTTGAAAAAGACTCAGAAAAATGTTAAATATTTGATCGAAATGACACCAAAATCTCACTTCAAACTGATCTGATCTTTACAGATTATTTCACTACTTATTTATTATTTTTTTGTATCAACACAAAGTAAAGACGACACCAGGTGGAAGGAAAAGTAGTTCCTGTCTAAATCGTATTTTGGTGAACACATTACTTAGTTCAGTCTCCCATGTTGATAAAATTAACCACGTTTGTGCCAAACCATGAGCGTAGATATTGATCTTTTACAGTGAGACTTGATCTTACACTGTAAAAAGTAAAACATTGAATAAACTTAAACATTTTTCTTCAATAGGTCACACATTAAAAAAATTAGTTGAGTGAACCAAATTAAATTATATTGAATGTAATTTAATTTAATTTAACTTAATTTGGTTCACTCAACTAATTTTTTTTTATTCGTGACCTATTGAAGAAATTTTTTAATGTTGATTCAAGTTTTACTTTTTACAGTGTAGAACGAAATTTAGGATCAGAAAGTCAATATTTTAGTTTGAATCCAGTTTGGAGCTGAACAGATTTTCCATAATAATACACCAGGGAACTAGAGATTACACCACTAAGGAAATTAAACAGGAGCAAACTAACTCAGCATGAAATGTTAAGCCACATTGCCATCACAAGAACTGAGCCCAGTGCAGGCAACAGGTCTAGGGTTTCGTTCAACACCAGAAAGTCCCTGGAGATGAAGCAGCATTGAACACTACAAACTCACAAATTATATTTAATGATATTTAATGACTGCTGTTCCTGTTTCACTAAACTTTCACATATTTCTTTGCACCCTTCTCCACTTTTTCCACTTTCACTTGGTCTAATCTTTTGCAGCTTTTCCAGAACACCCAAACACACACTATTGTTTTGTTGTTTTTGTCATCATTTCCTTCAGCTGCCTTTACTTAATATTGACTGGTGTGTAGACTGGAATCCTCATTATGTTAATTCAAGTCATTTTTAATTTTCTTTCATTACTTATTAATGATGGTTTTCCATAAATGGTCCAAACCATAACCGTGTAAATGAACTCAGCTGTGGTTCAGTTGGATCCAGACTGGCTGATGGTTTGGATCAAATGGGAAAGTCTTGACCAAAGAGCTCTAAAGTGGTTTTAAAGAACCTTTTAGTTCAAGGGACTAGATTTCTGAGACTTAAGGTTTGTACTTGAGATGGAAATGCAGCTTTTTTACTTTCATACGTTCCAAAAATAAAACTACCAAAGATCTTCTGAGGAATTTAAATGAAGTGTTTCTGGTCAGCTCACGTCTCCTCCATCACTTCTTTTGAACAACAAATGACTGATCTGGTACATTTTCACCAAAAGCAGCAAAAACAGAAAGAAACCCTGAAAAGACACAACGGATACACCTCTCCTCCCCTTGTCTCCTCTCCTCTCTCCTTACTCCCTCATGTACTCTAACATCTGATCTATGAGTACTTGGGGGTCGTAGTTAAGGGCAGCTCTCCTCCTGCGCCTACGACTCCCATGATTCAGTTCTTCTTCCGTATCGATTCGTTTCATCCTCTGCAGCCCCACCTGTGGGTGGAGCTTCTCCTCCTCTAACTCCGCCTCCTCCTCATCCTCAAGCCTCTTCACCCTAAGGAGAGGGGGGTCGTTGCTAGGTGACGGCGGAGCCTGGTCGTCGAGGGAACGGCGGGTTCTCCTGTGGGCGGAGCTTGCAGGTTCTGGTGCGGTGACGGACAGGTCCCGCCTCATTCTGCGACCAGACGTCATCACCGCAGCGCTGTTAGGACCGATGCTTGACAGTATCCTAGCAACCATACGTCTGAAGATGGAATGGTAAACAGTTAATGTTTGTAACTACATTTCCCATCTCCCCCAAAATGTAGACTACAAAACAACACCATAATGCTCATAAATCCTTATAATAGAAACTATGAAGAAGTTGATTACCTCAAGATAAATGACACTTTTTATTATTGTAATGAGTTTATTTGTCTAAATTAGTTTTTCTATAAAAATTTTTTCTCAATTTATTTCATTTTTCAGTTATCACAGATTCTTTGTCTTGTTTTATGATTCTAATTATTTATCTCTATCAAAACTCATTGTCATTGTAGGTTAGTTTATGTATTTAATTTTACTCTTCATAACTATTTCATCTATATCTCTTCCCATTAAATTGATTATTTCATTTTCTTGAGGTGATGAACTTGTCTTCCTGTTGCCGTTCCTGACTTTGAGAAGAGACGAATAAGTCAGAACATACAGAATAAATATCTTGGGTGGCCTTTAAAATGATTTCTAATTGTTAAAAAGTGTTCTTCGTGATAGATTGTGATGAACTGCCTTTCCTAATCCTATGTGACTGTTTTGAGATTTTTACATATTTCTTAAATATGTCCCTCTGAAATACAGATATTTTTGGTAACTTTTGACCTAGTTTTTGATTAAACTGCAAATGTATTTTTCCAACCATCCATCCATCCATCCATCTTCATCCGCTTATCCGGGGCCGGGTCGCGGGGGCAACAGTCTAAGCAGGGATGC
>JAQQZY010000027.1:6004023-6019002 GCA_030068375.1 Ostorhinchus rueppellii | reverse complement strand
TGTTTCAGGCTGTTTTAATTCCTTTTCCAGATGGTCACCAAGAGGCTCAAAATGGAATTTGCATAAGGCTAGAGCATGACGTCCAAATATGGTCATTTTGAACATATTTTAATAGATTCTCATAAAGTGTTTTAGGGCCTTCCTAAGTTCAAAATAAACAGTCCCTGGGTTTTTTGTTTTTTTTTTTTAGAGTGTTTCAACACCTTTTCCAGATGGTCACTGTTAGAAAAATAGGGTATTAGGCTATTTCTCTGTAAATGCTACAGATCTAGAGCATGGGTCATGGATGAGGCTCGGTAATGTGTCATGTATGTTTAGACTTAGAGAGGTATCTATCTGTTTGACATGTGGACCAATGTGTGTGTTGTCCATGTTCTACATTATAGCTTAGACTTCCCAATGTTAGTCAGTCAGCTGCTGCACTTTGCTGTATGTACTTGGCTCCAAGCCGCAAGTAAAATCTCCTGATTCCAGAATCCAGTGACTCTGTCTCTTGTCTCAGTGAACTGATAGAAAAATATCAGTCAGCAAAAGGCTCAAAATGGAACTTTCATAAGGCTATAATAGCATGACATCCAAAAATGGTCGTTTTGAACATATTTTCATAGATTCTCAAAAAGTGTTTTAGGACCTTTCTAAACACTCCCTGAGATGTTTCTGGTTGTTTCAACACCTTTTCCAGATGATCACCAAGAGGCTCAAAATGGAATTTTCATAAGGCATGATGTCCAAATATGGTCATTTTTAACATATTTTCAAAAGTGTTTTAGGGCCTTCCTAAGTTCATAATAAACATTCCCTGATGTTTTGAAGAGTGTTTCAACACCTTTTCCAGATGGTCACCAAGAGGCTCAAAATGGAATTTTCATAAGGCATAACGTCCAAATATGGTAACTTAAGACACATTAACAAAATGCTAATTTGTCTCCATTGGTTTCTTGCTTTAGTGAAGACAATCATTCTTTACCTGTCTGTGGTGCAATGCCCTGGTATATTGTGTTTTTGTCTAGTATTGACATTTAGAGGTGGATTATATTGGTAGAACACTGAAGGTTTCCATGTGAAATAAACAGACCAAAACTGGTTCATAGAAAGAGAGGGCTATTACACATTTTTTCAATCAAAATTGAACACTTGATTCTATTGCAATCCAATCTAATATTAACTGTTGGATTGAAAGAAGATGGGAAACCCAGGCAGGTTTTCAGTCTTTATTGGAGGTAAACGAGGGTTCAGAGCTGTTTCTCAGCTGAATGCTGAAGATGAAACATCTGAGGAGGATTCTGGGGGAATCCAGGCATGAAGTTGAAAATAAGCCCTTAACCTTATCTGCTGGGACACAAATAGAAGACAGAAATACAGAATTATGATGAGACAAAAACACCAACAGAGAAGTTGACAAACTAATGCGTCGTCCTCATGTGCACAAATAAAAAATATCAAACACTTATAAAAGAAAATCTGCAAAGACACATGGTTTCCTGTGTTAAATAAAAAAACAGCAGAGACAAAAAAACTAATCTGATAATCAATTAATTAAGTGATTAAGTTAAAGCAAATATTTCCCGAATATCCCAGGTTCCAGCTAAACATTTAGATCAGACTAAATGTTGAATAGTTCTTTAAAGAGCTGATGTGTTCTCATCATCTGTGATGGATTCATCAGTTCAGTTTCAGATCAGATCTCGCACTGACTCAGGTCAACAGCGTCCAAAATAAAAATCTCAGCATCCATCTTGTTAATGAGATGTGTCACCATGACGATACAGTCACTGTCTGAGGGTGGACATCTTTAGTTTCATCAGTCATCATTTTCTTTGTCTGCTTTTTAAAAGTTCATCATCTGCATCTCTTCTTCTTTCTAAAATAATTTCTTTTGATTAGCCACAGTTTGATTGGTCAAACACCCTGTCAATCAAACACTGATGTCCTGCCTCCACAGTCTCTGATTGGTCCAAAGTGTCGATCAGAACGACGTCACACAGGTCATCTCGTCGGCCAGTTCGTCCTCGTCGCGCCCCGTCCTGATCGGCTCCTCATCACTGTAGAGTGCCGCTGGGTCCGAGGCATTGCTAAGGAAACTGTGGCTTCCTGTTCCGAGCAGGTCACTGGCCGCTGACTCCATCTCGTCCACCGTCATGTGACACGCGTCTGCGATCTCACGCTTTGCAAACGCCACGAACTTTGGATCCCGGGCGTAAAGGCCGAGACCTTCAGAGATGAGAACCTGCAGAAGAACAAACCAGTAAATGTAAGCTATTTATCTATTTATCTATCCCAAACAGAGATGGAAGCATAGACACAGGACAATAATAGTAATATTAATAACAGTAAAAGTCTTATTCCATCTTTATCTAAATGAAAATGGGTCCTTCAGACTCAACCACCATCCGAGGGCTAAAGACATGTTCAGTGCAAAGGAAGGTCACACTAAATATGACCACTTTGGTTATAGAACAGGGGTGGGCAATCCTGGTCCTCCAGGGCCGGTATCCTGCATGTTTTAGATGTTTCCCTCTTCCAGCACACCTGACAGTCGTTATCAGGCTTCTCCAGAGCTTGATGAGAGGCCCATCATTTGAATCAGGTGTTTTGGAAGAGGGACACATCTAAAACATGCAGGACACTGGCCCTCGAGGACCAGGATTGCCCACCCCTGTTATAGAAGCTGTTTTTAACAGGTTTAACTGTTCGTACTTCACATACATCATATGGACAAAAGTATTGGGACACGTTGAGTTCAGGTCCTTCTTGTCTGACACTGATGTTTATATCTGTCATGAACAGGACATCTTACAGCTGTAGACATGATGTGTCCCAAAGTTTTTGTCCATATAGTTTCAACATTTCCTTAAACTTTAATAGGAAGAAAGTGAAGTGAAGAAAGTAGATGGTTAGTTGTGGTTGAAAAGTATTATTTAGTTGGAGTATGAAAAATAGGAATTAGAATATTTAAAATCATAGTCATGGATAAAAAAAAAAAAAGCAAACTTACTTAAATTTAGAGAAATTATGTATGTGTGTGTGTGTGTGTATATATATATATATATATAGATAGATAGATAGATAGATAGATAGATAGATAGATAGATAGATAGATAGATAGATAGATAGATAGACAATATATATACTATGTATAACATAATAATATAATATAAAACTATATTAGTTATTATTGTTTTATATCCCAGACCTCTGTTAGAAAAGAAAAACCTGAATTCAATGTGTCCACATACTTCTGTCCATGTAGTGTACGTTGATTTCCTACTGTACCACATGCTTGATCAGATTATTAGTCTTTGTATACAAATAAAATATCAGACAATTTTTTACATAGATTTTTTTAATCTTACACATTTTGTGCATCTGAGGAAAAACCACAGCTCGGCAGAAACTCACCGCCTCCACCAGACTGTCGGCTGAGCCTCTCTTCTCTGTGAACTGAGCGCCGAGCTGCGACGGGACTCTGAGGGTGGTGTACGCTCTGTAGGGGGGCGGAGCTACAACACACAAGTCACGTGTCACACACACTCGCGTTCTAGTCAGATTAGTTTAATTTAAATGAAACTGTCAGAGGATGTTCTTGAGTTTCTTACCTGATGTCCCTCCGGGGCCACCGTACCAGGCCGGTCTGGGGGCGGCGCCCGTCACACTCACACCTGAAATGACAACGAGGTGAGTCAGTGGTGTTTATTAGGACGTTTACACGTACATTTATGTGTCAGCATCATTTTGGATTCTAGATTCAAATGAATATTCTCAACAAACATGGATCAGATTTGGATTTTTAAAATGAGATTAGATTAAACTAGAAAAGCACTCAGGGAGTGCAGAGCTCCGCCCCCTTGTGGCCGGCTGAAGATGCTGCAGCGAACGAACAAACAAATAAACACACACACAAACTCGGGCAATCACATAACCTCCTGGTGGAGGCAATTACATTACTTCAGATAAGTTTAATTTAGATTAGTGTAGATGATATGAGATTGGTTTAGATTAGATTAGTTTAGGCTAGATTAGATAGATTAGATTAGATTAACTGAGATGAGATTAATTTACTTCAGATTAGATTAGATGAGTTTAGATTAGATTAAATTAGATTAAATAGTATTTTATTGATGATCTTGAGCAGAATTAAGGCTAGTAACAGCACATGACCATATGTGTACACATAAGAAGAATTACATGATAAAAAAAAACCAAAAATAATAACAACTATAAAAGAGTAGTAAACAAAGGCAAATGCACATGAGAAATACAAGTAGTAATAAATAGTAAAATGAATAACTAATTATCCCACCCCCTGAAGAAGAGGCAAGGGGTATTGTTTTTGGTTTGGTTTGTTTATTTATTAACATTTTAGCATCAAAATTATTGGTTGAATTCACAGCAAATTGGGTTTATAATTACCAGTGAGCCAGAATAGACGTAGTTACATTTTGGGAAAAGTAGGTCAAAATGAACATTTTCTAAATCTTTTTTTTCCACCCATTTTCTTATAATGGGTGGAATTTCAAATGTCTATAAAAACATCCATTTTGTTTGAATTTACTTCAAACTTGGTACATATATAGGGGCAACTGATACAATGACATCAGCACATGCATAGACATGATAACATCAGCTAGATCAATGCCAAAATAAGATACGATATGTGCGAGGGGCGGGGTTTGTTGTGTCTCAAACCACTTGTTATAAAAGTAATGATAATCACTGTTGTTTAAACAATGATGTATTAATATGAATATTCTTGTATTTGATGAAACAATACTTAAAAAATTCTTTAGGACTCACCATCAGTGTATCTAATTTAATTTAATTTTATCTTACTGTATTTTATTTTTATTTTATGTTTTGATGGTAATTAGAGGATGACCAACAGTGGATATCTGATTAGCAGATATACGGAAGAGTCAAAAAGTTGTCTGAAAAATGTAATAATAAGTTTATTTATTTATTTAGACCTCTCTGCTTTGAATTCCACAGGTGCTGCTTTTGGATGCCACACTGTGGTTGAATTTTCTCTCTGGATCAAACTGGTAGATCCAAGTTCCATCCCTAGTGACACAGCGCTCGCTTGTGACTTTACCTCGTATAGTTTACATCAGAAGAAGGTCAGTTAATCTGACAAACAAAATCCTGTTTCTGTCCCTATTATTATTATTATGATTATTATGATTATTATGATTATTATTATTATCTAGTGTTTCTAAAGTGTTTTGGTCCAGTTCCTTCTGTTTTTCTAAAGTCTTTGGTTGACTTCCCGCTTTGCTCTTCGGTCTCCTCACCTCTTCCTGCTCCTCCCTTCTTGCCATCGACTCCTCCCCCTCCCCACGGTGGACTACCCTCCTCTTCCACCAGGATCAAAGGAGCATAAAGGAGGCGACCGCGGCGAGGACACGGGTTAGCCCATGATGCTGAGGAGGCCATTGATGAGTGTCCGGAAGCGTGATGAGGCTCGTAACCGCCGTACGTCTGCTGCTGGAAGATGACGAAGAGGAGGAGGAGGGGTTTAACTGACGAAGGGTAGGGGGCTGTGGTTTGTGGTGTGTTAATGTGTCGTTGTGTGATACCTCTCCGTGGCCGCGGCGTGGGGGGGATGTGGGGTGGTACGTTCCGGGGATGGGGAGGTCGTCGCTGCTGCCCTGACGCCGCAGACACTGGATGTTAAACGACGGCTTTCGACCTGAAACACAAAGACGAAACAAACGTCAGCGTTTGTTGGATATGCAGACTGCTGTCAAACATCCCTGGATACTTCCTCACCTGTGGGCGTGGCAGGAAGGAGACGCCTCCGTGTTGTCCTCCTACCCTCACTGTAGCCGTTACCATAATTAGCGTTGTAGGGGGCGTGGCCATCATAGTGGTCTCTGTACAGAGGAGGCTCGTCGGGGTAATGTCTGAAAACACACAGAAGAAACAGAGAGAAATGAATAAAATAACACATGGAACACAGAGTTTGAGCCCGCATCCTCTCCGTTTCCATGGTTACCTGTCTCTGGAGGTGATGCTCTCGTTGTCTTCTTCTCTGCTGTAGTATCCCTGCTCTCCATATGCCTCCATGTCCCCGTTCCTCCAGTATCTGTCCCTCGAGTCCCGCCTGAACAACAACAGGACAATGTAATTGGCCCAGACACCTGCCAATCCACTCCAACTCAACTAAAGATGATCACGGTGTCCTGTGGTGAACGGCGGCACTTACCGTCCATATTTGTAGTAGGATGGCCTCTTGTGTCCGTGGTCTAACAGGCCGTTCCTCACCGATGGCCGGCGGTGGTTTTGGTGACTGATGGATCCGCGACGCAAGTCATCGTGTTCGCTGCCGTTTGGTGTCCGAGTGAGAGAACCGACGCGATGGATCAGGCCGCCGTTAGACACACCGCCATCACCCACAACACCGCCAGGACCTGCAGACAGAGGGGGAGGGGCTTAAATCACACACTACATCTGGACGAAAAATCTGAAGGAAACCCACAAACCAATAATCAATTTATTTTATTTGTTTTACTCGTGATCAACAAATATAACAAGTAAATAAAGTAAATTAGTGAAAACATGATATTTTTGCACATTTCATGACCAAAAATAGAGCCTGTCCCTTATATAAGACAACATAAAACAGCAAGATAAATGGATGATGTTAACAGTTAAAAGAAAAATAAATAATTGAGAGTCACGCACAGTAACTGGGATGTGTTTAAGAGCACGAGTGAAATAAAACACACACATTTGTTCTGTAAATTTTAAGTTTCAGTCTTGCGTTAAAGCATCATCTGACATTTGAACCCACAGTTCTACTCACTCACTAAGGCCACGCTCACACAGCACGTCCTAAAGCACAATTCCTGATTTTTTTTGGTGAAATCCCATTTTTTTTGTGTGTTTGTTGATATTACACATTAAATGCAACTTCTATCAGTTTTGAGTATGAACTGAATGCGACCCTGAAGTGACCCGCATGCACAAAAGAGGTCCTGACATAATACATAACCATGCAGACACACACTGTGTTTACAGAAGTAACACTCCTGGGACGCAGAACTGTGATGTTTGTCCCATTTCAATAATATACAGCTTCAGATAAATGCGACCTGGTCATTCAGACTTAAATCACATTGTAAAATATCAGGTATGTATCGGTTTTAGGACCACATATGAAAGTGGCCTGGGTCAGATTTGAAAAAATCAGATTAGTGCTGTTCAAACTGTCTTTACCAGGTCGGATATATGGGCAAAGAAATCAGATTTGGGTCATATTTACCTGCCGTCTGAACATAGCCTAAATGACATGTGTATTATTGCTATGAAATGGACAGAGTTTAGTTTTTTTTTTTTTTAACGTGTGTATTATTGTTATGAAATGGACACAGTTTATTTTTGGTTTTCATATGTGTATTGTTTCAGCTACGAAAGGGACACAGTTTATTTTGATGTGAAATGCTGCTGCAAAATGAACAGAATCTAACCTTGATATGAACAGCATTTTCATGTTTGTGCTTATTCAGAATTTAATGTGTTGGATTTTTCAGTTCCTTATGGGATCTGGCACAGAAATTTAGAATAGTTCAAAGGATGGGGGCAGAAGATTATAAATTAAACTTCATCCCACTCCTTTTCGATAGTTTTCCTTTCTTTTTATATAAATCTTTTTATAGTTTGGTTTTAATGTTACATTTGAAATAAACAAACAAACACTAATTTGGCTGCATTTTTCCCTTTTAACCATCTTTTATCGCAGCTGTGGCTTAAACACTTCTGAATCTTCTCACACTAAAACCAGTATTTGCTCACATCCCTAACATTGGACAGATGTGTTTACCTGTGGGCGTTCCCAACATGGAGCCTCGTCGGTCTTCGTTCTGGAACAAAAAACACAAAAACTGTCAAAACATCACAATACACTGACCTTTGACCTCACTAACATCACAATAATTAACAATAATTTAACCCCTAAGATTAATTAAGTATTCTGATTCCGATCACCTTAAAAGCCCATTTAAGTGTTTTTAGTGTGTGTGTGTGTGTGTGTGTGTGTGTGTGTGACCTTGTACTGGGCATGGTCCTCCAGCTCCTCTTCCTCCATCATGGCCTCCTCCTCCTCCTCCAGATCCTCATTCAGAGCCAAACGCATCTCTGGACCCAGATCCTGCAGAGTCTTCAGACCGGCTTTACACAGCTGCAAATACACAACAACCGTGATCAAAATACACACATGACACACACAAAAACACACACAAATACCTGAACACAAATGGACACACTCCGACCTGAACCGCAGACGGGTTGGTGTCGTCAGCCTCCACGCTCAGACCTCCTTTCTCCTTCCTTTTTCTGAACTTCCTGAAGTAATCCTGGATCAGGAAGGTGGCGTAAAACTTCCCGACTGTCACCTCCTCCTCTGTAGGAAGATGGACAGGAGAGGAGAGGAGAGAAAGGAAACAATGAGAGAAGATGAGGAGACAACAAGAGAGGAAATGAGGAGAGAAGACAAGGACATGAGGACATGAAGAGAGGAAATAAGGAGAGGAAATGAAGTGAAAAGAAAAGGACATGAGGATGTGAAGAGAGGAAACAAGGAGAGGAGATGAGGAGACAACAAGAGAGGAAATGAAGAGAGAGGACAAGGACATGAGAACATGAAGAGAGGAAATAAGAAGAGGAGATGAAGAAAAAGGATGAGGAGATGAGGCAAGGAAATGAGGAGAGAAGACAAGGACATGAGAACATGTAGAGAGGAAACAAGGAGAGGAGATGAAGAGAAAGGATGAGGAGACAAGAAAAGTGAGGAAATGAGGAGACAACAAAGGAGATGAGGAGAGAAATGAGAAGAGAGTAGAGGAAATGAGGAGATGAAGAGGGGAAAGAAGGAAAAAAAGGAGGAGACAAGAGTGGAGATGAGGAAATGAGTAGAAGATGAGAAGAGATTAAATGATGAGAGGAATGGAGAGAAGATGAGAAGAGAGGATGAGGAGACAAGGGTAGAGGAAATTAGGAGAGAAGCCAAGGAGATGAGGAAATAAGAGGAGAGGAGAGGAAATGAGAAGAGAAGGTGAGGAGACAAGAGAAAACCAGGAGAGAAAATGGAAAAACAAGATGACACGAGGAAATAGGACGAGGAGACAAGAGTAGAGGAAACAAGGAGAGAAGACAAGGTGATGAAAAGAGACAAGATGAGAAGATAGTAGGAAATGAGGAGAAAAGATAGACAAGAGAAAACAAGGGGAGAAGACAAGGAAACAAGAGGTGAGGAAATGAGGAAGCAAGAAGAGACGAGGAAAGACAACAGTATTTTCAGTGTTTACAATCTATGTCATAGTGTTGATAATAGTGGGAGGGGCCATGGGGACAGAGAACAACACCTGATGTATTTAGTCTAAATGGTAATACCACTGATGTCCACTAGAGGCAGCCATGAACTATCACTGAACTCTGCAAATACTCAAATACTTTTCCTGATTGAGCTGTTATGTCACTTGTATTTCATGTGTGTGATAATAAATATAAAGGGTTTCATAGAAAAAATATGGACACAAACAAAAAAGCTGGCAATTAATTAAATTATTATTTTCGACATTTTTTTTATCCATAAATGCAAATTATCATCTTCATCTTTATTTTTCCCTGTTTTAATGAAACTGAAATGTACTTTTCAGCTGTTTCGCAGAGCTTGAACAGGAAAGCTGTTAACACATGTAGAAGCTGTTTATCACTGGATGTTTTTAAAATGTCATGACCATTTGTGTTTATATATGTATACATGTAGAGCATATATAGTTTTTGCTTTTTAATTTAATTTTTGCGTATTTATTTATTTGTTGATTGAGCTTTCTGTGTCGGTGTTCCCCCTGTCATTCTTTTGTTTCTTGTGTTATTATGTTCTCCTTATAACTGTAAATGAAGAACTTTGGGGAAAATAAATAAATGAATAAGTAAATAAATACAAATGGTGTCCTCTCTGTGCCATCCAACCCCTCCTGTAGTAATATTTGTAGTAATAAAATAAACCGTGCCATACCTTTACCTTCGTGCGGCGGTATGACCTCATCCAGCAGTTTGGGTTTCATTCTCTTCCAGATCTTTTTGATGATCACCCTTAGCTCCTCATTCTCCTGCTCGGGGTTACCTAGCAACAGGACACAGTGGGTGGAGACATCAAAACCTGCTGCCCTGAAATATCTATATTCATATGGAAGTCCTATTCTACTGCTGTACATGTTTAACCCTTAGATGCACAGGTGTTTGGACCCTAAACGCTTCCATTTCAATGTGTTTTTATCATTTGATTTATGTCTTGGTCTGTAAAAGTGATTTTATATTGGAAATATTTGTGATTTTTTTAAATTCTTTTTTTTTAACTAGTTACATTTTGTTTTTCAAATATTCTGAGAAATTGAAAAGCAAAGTATGTAGTATATAACAACAATAGAACATGTCAACAATGTCAACTCACAGTTGAATGAATCAAAGGTTGAGATTAAATTCCTTTGAAAATGAATGCTGATCCTTGTGACCCACTTATGGAAGGATGAGGTAGTAAAACAACAAATACAATAACACAAAATGTATAAAAGGTAAGTTTAAAAAATCATTTGTTCTTTTCATATTTAGCTGAGAATGCACAATCAGAAAACGAAAAAAAGACTCATTATTTCATTATTCACGTACAAATAAAAAAAAAGAAAAAAAAGAGTTGTTCTTTATTCTTCCAATTGTACGCACAAATTAAAAATTGCAAATAATCAATTGGACCAAATGTGGAGATTCATGTTGACCTTTTTATATTTGATTTGGTTTGACCCGCAAGTTCCTGACAAGATACAGTGAAGTATTCACATAGGAGGATTATATGTTTTTCATCAATTGTATTGAAAAAAGATATAGTTGAGCACTGGAAATCTACCTATGCACCTTCATTGTCACACTGGAAATGAGATTTGAGTTATTATTTGAACACAGAAAAGGCAACAGCCACGGAAAAGAACAAACTAACCCAATTTGAAATTATATGCAGGAAAGTGTTAGAAAAATTGATAATATAAAGGAAAAGGTCTAGGTACAAGATTGTGGAGGTTGAGCATGTTTGTGGGAGTTGTTGTTGTGTGTATGTGTATGTGTATTTATATGTATATTTGTTTTTGTTTTGTTTTTGGTGAAGGGGGGGCTTTTCTGTTTGTTCGTTTGTTTGTTTTTAAGTTGATTTTGTAACTGGTGTTTTGGTTTGTTTGTACTCATTAAGGGTATATGTCTGGGTTTTGTGGATTGAAAAAAGCTTAAATAAAATCATGTATATATATTAAAAAAAAAAAGATAATCTGTTGAATCTGCCTTTCTAAATCACTTACATTTACTGATATAAGTACTGCTAGCTCCTGATTGGTTCGTTTAGTCATGTGAGGACATGTGTCAGGAAGTGGTGTGGCGGTAGTGGTTGTGTGTGAAAAGTAAAGCACTGTTCAAGAACACAGCCGTCTCTGTCCTGCTGTCTCATTTTATAAGGAATGAACCATTAACCACCAACGAACCCTCACATCACAGAAAGTATTCAAGTACAGCACTGCGGTAAGAGTACGTAGCTACAGTCCAGTTCCAGTATGAACCAATCAGAGACCTTCAGTCTTGATCTTGAGGGCGGTCCGGACCAGAGCGAAGAGCGTGGCGTTGAAGGTGACCATCCCATCAGCGTTCAGAGGCATGTTCATCGCCACCAGACGCTGAGGAAGAAGACAATCACTGAATCAACAAGTGTATACGACATTAACAACAGAACCTTCTGCAGAGTTTTAGTATGTTTTTCTATCGGGTTCAGACATGTACGATCACTTCCTGATGGCCTCCCATTGGCTGTTGTACGTGGTTGATGCTACATGTGTTTAATTCCAGCTGTTTTGTGGTTAAAACATGTTAGCTTTTAAATGAGCAAACCATTCACCTTGTAACATTTTTTTCTGTGAAGTATCCCATTGATCAGACATTACAGAGGTTATATGTTCTGTTTTTACTTTCATTTATTAAAATATATTATTATAAATGTATATCATAAGTACAGTATTAAATATCTGTTGTAAGATATGAACGGAATTTATTTCCAGTGATATTTATGTGACCACCAGAGGGAGGAGTGAGTCACTCAGTGGAAAACACCACAGAAAGTGACCAGACGGGATGAGAACCATTAAGAAACTACTTTTCGAGCCAAAGAAAAGAAGTGATAAAAATAGAAGTGATTTTTTTTCCACTGGACTCAGCTGTAAATGTCAAGAATGGAGTTTAATGGTTAAATGTCAGTGTTTCTTCTACACAGGTGAGTTTGATTCTGAGGCTTATGTAGATATACATTTATTATGGCATGTTCTTATCTTTGCTAAGTTGCTGTTTGTTTATTTGTTTGTTTGTTTCTTTGTTTGTTTGTTTGATCCACAGTTCAGACTAAACTGTGACAGTTCTGACCTTGTTTGTTGAATTCAAACAGATCTTTAATTCAGCTACTGACAACACAAACTGAACAGAAAACAGGTGATTAGTGGTTTTACTGTGGCTGTTTTAGTCTAAAAACAGAGCTAAGCTAACAGAGCTATAATGTAAACTATCAGCTCATGTAGCATATTAAGATTATACTGTAAGACACAGTATTATTTTTGAGCAACTGTTAAAATAAGTGTCTATGAGTTTTCGTTTTTGAATAAATATAATACGGATGTGTGTAAACAATGAACTTTAAACTTTATTCAGTGACTGATTCATTCTATGAAAACATAGGGTTGATGTGTTGCTGGTTTTGGTCCTAAGTGTGTTCTGTACTAGACTGACCCCTACTGGTGAGAGTTTGGAACATCAATACAACATAGAACCAGTTTTGTGTTCACTATATCATTATTGATATCGTTTCTGTTTCCTCTTATGTATATAATTGGGCAGTCATGGCCGAGATGGCTGGAGTTGGCTTGTGACCAAAGGGTCGCTGGTTTGATTCCCTGGACTGGCGTAGAGTTGCTGGCTGACGTGCCCTTGATGTAAAGGCACTAAACCCCTCTGTTTGGGTTAAAGGCAGAACACAAATGTTTATGTGTGTGACAAAAATAAAGATTCTATTCGATACAAGTGTTTTCTATGACAAAGGCAAAAAAAAAAAAATTAAAAAAATTAAAGTCTTGCGTCTTTCCCATTTTCCAAATACATTTTCTTGATGTGATGCTTGAAAACTCACATTAAATCTGATGATGGAGGCTGTACCTGGTGCCCTACATCATCCATATAGGGTCAGTGTTCTGAACCCGTCATAACAAACACTAAAACCACCACATTACCTTCAGAACGTGACAAGCATTCGTCTGCTTTACCTTACAGGCCACTCTGTGAGGACAGAGCTTCCCAAAGCCCAGCGGAGGTTGGATCCTCCTGAGCAGAGCCACTACGTCCAGGTGTTTAATCCGACCTCTGAACCACAACATGAAGCACAGGGTGAGCTCTGAGACAACAACAACAACAACAACAGTATGGTGGGTGTCTTTATCGTACTTGGCCTCGGGGTCGTACTCAGACCAGATCCTCTTGAACTCATCCAGATGATGCGGGCCCAGAATCGACCAATCACGTGTCAGATAGTCAAAGTTGTCCATAATGACGGCGACAAACAGGTTAATGATCTGAAGGAAACACAAAAAGAGGAGGTGAAGAAGTCAATGCTCTTGAAAAAGAGGAGATGAAAAACCAGTCCACCATGAAACCATCAATAACCTGATACTGGAAATCTGTAAATCATGTAAAGACCAGTTTAAACATTCACAGACTGAGCAGGTGACCATTTATGGAGCATATTTGACCTTTTAACATATACACACATCTATAGAGCAGTCCATCAATCTCTCCGTCTGTCCGTCCATCCATCCATCCATCCATCCATCCATCCAACAAATCATCGGTCCATCTGTTCATCCATCCATATGGTTGGAATGGATGACGTTAATTCTCTACAGGTTTGTTGTTTTTGTTACTTTCTGTAGCTTCCGCATATTTTCTTCCATCTGTACAGATCCGTCCAACAAATCATCCATCCATCCGTCCGTCCGTCCATCCATCCATCCATCCATCCATCCATCCATCCATCCATCCATCCAAATATAAAACTCTATTCTGCCAGTCATTATTGTTTTGTATCCCAGACTCCTGTTAGAACTGAAACGCCTGAATCTAATGTGTCCGCATACTTTTGACCATATGATGGATGTAATATTAGTCAAATGCTCATCTAAGGGTCAAAGGTTTTTAATGTTGATGTTCATACCAGGAAAGCACAAAGCATGAAGAAGCTGATGAAGTAGACGATGGCGAAGTTGCTGCCACAGCTGAATTCCTCTCCAGGTTCGTAGTCCGAATCCGGGTCGCAGCGTTTCCCTGGCAGACTGGCCAACATGATCTCCTGCCACGCCTCCCCTGTTGCACACCTACACATAAATACACAACAGGTCAAGGGTGAGTCCTGGGTCCGAGCAGAGAAGGAGGAGGAGGAGGAGGAGGAGGAGGAGGATCTGACCTGAAGAGCAGCAGAACAGCCTGAGGAAACGTCTGGAAGTTGTTGTTCCTGTTGATTTGGGTGTAATCCTGCATCGCTATTTTCCCGAACGTCTGACACAAAAACACACACAGGAAAAGAAGATTAGAGGAACAATTAACACCTTACAGACACAACATGGTGTATTAAGACCAGTTCAGGTAGAAAAAACTAAGAAAAATACGAGCCAGGAGAGGAAGGGGCGGTTACTATTTAAAAAAAAAAAGGATTCAGATTTGGATTGTAAATTTATGAATAAAAAGTCTTATACTCACATTTTATAGGAAAGGTTTAGTAACATTTAGAAATTTACTGATACTATTATGTAAAATTAAAAAAATTCTCTAACATTAAAATCATTCATTCATTCATCTTCTATACCCGCTTTATCCTCACTAGGGTCACGGGGGTTGCATGGAGCCTATCCCAGC
>JAQQZY010000027.1:5892809-5913946 GCA_030068375.1 Ostorhinchus rueppellii | reverse complement strand
TACACTGCTCCAGGTTGTAACCAATACCCTGTAATAACTGTAAGTCGCTTTGGATAAAAGCGTCTGCCAAATGTAAAATGTCATGCAGTTTTGAATGGTTTGTTTCTGCCCATTGCTATTTTTATGAAGTTTTAATTAAAATCAAATCTGGATGAATGATTCTGTGCTTTCTTTCATCTGCCATGTAAGTTGAAACCACAGCTGTGCAGCCAGAGGAGCCGCCTGATACCCCCCAAGAGTTCAGGAAGTGGAAGCAGGGATGCCGTGCTGGGGTTAAACGCTGCAACAGGAGGACCGGTTCTAGATGGACTCTGCTGGTGTTTACAGAGACATGGCTAAGCGTGCGACACACAGGTGCGACCGTAGCACTGGATGGATTATCCCTCATATGGGCAGACCAGACAGAGAGGAGCGGCAAGAGGAAAGGGGGTGGGGCTACTCGTGTTTGTGAATGATAGATGGTGTCACCCCAAGCACATCAGTATGAAGGAGCAGCACTGCAGCCGGACACGGAACGGTTGGCTGTTGGTCCGAGGCCACATCATGTCCCTCACACCTCATAGTGGTGGTGTACACCCATCCCTCTGCTAACGCGAGGCAGCTGTGACATCATCAACACCACGGCAAACAGGCAGCAGACTCAGAACCCTCAGGCCCTCTTACTGATCTCTGGGGACTTCAACCATGCCTCTGTCCTCCACTCTGCCTAAATTCATCCAGTATGTCACATGTGTCACCAGAGACAATAATACATTGGAATTATTTTCTGCCAACACCAAGGAGGCATACATCTCATCATCACTCCCCCCTCTGGGAAGAGCTGGTCACAATCTGGTTCATCTCCTCCCTGTATACAAGCCCCTCGTGAAAAGGCAACCAGCTGTGACCCACACCATGAAGAAGTGGTCTGAAGAGGCCGAAGAGGCTTTGAAGGACTGCTTAAATGGTGTGGGAAGTATGCTGCAACTTCCATGAGGAGGACAGTTTAACAGACTACATCAGCTTCTGTGTGGAGAACACCGTACCCACCAGGACTGGATGGTGTTTCTACAACAAACCCTGGATCAATCCTGACATCAAGGCTTTTTAAAGGAGAAAAAGAGGTTCTTCAAGTCATGAAACAGACGAGCTGAAAACTGTCCAGAAGGAGCTGAGGAGAAAGATAAGGGAGGGAAAGGATGGCTACAGGAAGAAGATGTTGGAACAGCTGCAGGAGAACACCACCAGGGAAGTTTGGAGAGGCCTAAAAACCATCTCAGGCCACCAGGAACCAAAGTCCTTGGCAGCCAGGGATAAAAAGTGGGCAGATGAGCTAAACACCTACTAATGTAGATTTGAGGAGACATCTGCCCTCCCCCAGCTGTGTCAGCCCTGCACAGTTCCTCTCTTCTGATCTCCCAACACTCTGACCAAGTCCCCCTCACCTCCCTCCCACCAGTACTCAGCTCTCCATCACTTTCGCCACCCAATACTCCTCTTACAGGGTCACTGGGAAATTCTGTATCCACAACTGGTAGTTGAATTCCTACTGTCCAACTGTGTCCCATAAACCCAGTGTGAGTGTCCATAAATGGTTCCTTGTCCTTGGTTGGAGGGTGCGTTCCCTTCTTCTGGAGTTGAAGACAGTCAGTGCAACAGCAGCAGATGAACCCACACTACAGCGGCAACACCGTAGTGTCCAAACTGGACTGTATCTACATTGGACTGTGTCCAAACTGGACTGTGTCTACATTGGACTGTGTCCAAACTGGACTGTATCTACATTGGACTGTGTCCAAACTGGACAAATATTGGTGTGATTTTGGTCAAACTGTCATTAAACCCAGAAGGTGACGACGAAGCCCCAGAATGGCCAAGCGTACAGACACCACTGTGTCTTTGAACGGGTCCCACAGAGCACGTGTAGTAGAGTTTAGTCATGAGTCCGCTTGCTCTCAGCTGTGTTGCAGTCTCAGCCAATCACTGTGGAACACGCTGCATAAACGGCAGGCAGAGGATACCTGTCTTCCTTTTGCTTGTCCGAGGCTGGATGGCATCACGGCCGCTCCGTATGGTGGCAGCGGTTTGCTTGGTGTCTGCTGGATGTACGCTGCTACACTCGACGTATACTGCTCCTGACTGTGTTCACTGGTTGTACCGTGTAGAGCTGAGCCCCCCCGGCTCCATATTATGCTGTCCAGGACTGCCTGACGGGCGAGATGACCAGGGAGCAGTGTCGGCTGCTCCACTTGACCCACCTCCCCAGCCTACACTGCTTGGCCACGGCTAAAACTGTTTTGTCTCGCTGCTATTGTAGAACTTCGTATTCGTATTTGCTGGACTCTTTATGGGGTTAGGGTCTTCAGACATGCACCACCACCAGGGCTGACTCATCTTTGACCTGGAACCTGGCTGTTCGGCCAGTGAAGTTTCCCCACCTCGGTGAAGCTACGTCTGAACGACAAAACTCTAGTGTTTCAGCCACATTTTAGACTCTGTGTGTCTGTGTGTGTGTGTGTGTGTATGTGTATGTGTATGTGTCTGTGTGTGTGTGTGTGTGTGTGTGTGTGTGTGTGTGTGTGTGTGTGTGTGTGTGTGTGTGTGTACAGAGCTGACTGCTGCACTCTGGCATACTTAAGTATTTTTGAAGAAGAAACTAGTAAAGGCAGCAAGTTGACAGAACCAATATTTTAGGAGATATTAAAAATTTTGGAACACAGTAGCCTTACAGTCACGCTGCGTTGCCCAGGACAGTTGACAGGAGGGGCAGTACCACACTGCATGAGGGCGTCACGTTAGTGTGTTTTATGTCTTGTCTCTTCCTGTTTTATTTTGTTAGTTTCCCTCCTGTGTCATGCCCTCCGTATTTTACTTCCTGCTCCTAGTGTTTTTCCCTCTTCTGTGATTACCTCCACCTGTGCCTAGTTACCCAAGCTGTGTCTAATTGTCTCTCCTCCCCTTCTGTGTATATAAGCCCCTGTCTTTGTGTGTAATGTTGCCAGTTCGTCTTGTTCATCTTCGGAGTTCATTACCTACCAGCGTCTGTTCCTTTGTCTGCCTTTTTGTGTACCGAACCTTTTTCTGTCTGGACCTCTGAGCCTGATTGCCTGTTCCCTGCTGACCTACTGCTTATGTTTTTGGCCCTCCGAGCCTGCCCTGCCCTCCATGTACTGTTGCCTTTCTCTGACAGATTCCTGGATTCTGGACTGCATGCTTCACACGGTACTGACTATTGTTTGATCCTTTTTGATACCTCTGCCACACCCATTGCCTGTGTATCTGACCTATGCCTGTCCCTCACCAGAACCTGCTTAATCCCTGGTACCGTCGCTAATTGCTCACCCTGGTTACTGACCCTTGGCCTGGCCCAGACCTACGGATTTGAATTTCCCCTTTTGGATCCACAAGATATTTATTTGTCATATTTATCTTGTGTGTAATAAACTGTTTAAACTTTAATTTGTGTGCATCTGGTATCTCTGCATTTTGGGTCTCTGATCTGAGTTCAGTCTTGACAGTGGGGAAATGAAGATAAAGACAGGAAATGTGCATTTACTCACTTCAGTCTCTCGATATTGGTATTAATACATTACCTGTTGCTTAAATTTTAAAGAATGATTTACCAAACAGTTTTGTATGCCAATACTTATAAAATAGACTTACAACTTTTCCCAAAAGTCACCCCTGCCCAACATAAAAACTACCACATCAAGAACCTTCAAATCAAAACTTTATAAAGCACTTTTCATACAATAAATGCAACACAAAGTGCTGGACAGAAAAATAAAAACAGAAGTGCAACACTGAACACACAATGAATGCTGCTGCATTTCCCTTTGCATTTTTAGAAAAAATTAAACTGGAAAATGTATGGATAGCAACAATAGTTCTATTTTAGCATTAAAGATATGGTTTGGATCCACAGATCTGTCATATACTGGTGGATGAACCATTATAGAAACATAAAAAGATATTTAGGTAAACAGAAAAACTGTTCAATTATGGCAGCAGTGGGACACCTTATACTGGGTGGAGCTGGAAGAATACATTTGGTAAACACTGTAAAATAATAGCATAAAAAAGGTCGAAGACTTACCCGTGAATTTATCTCCATTTCTTGGATAGTTATAGCTTCAGGATCAGTGACTTCAGTTTTGGATCTACATTGTAGTTTAGCCACTTCTTCAGGGTTTGGATTACAACAGCACACGTACCAGTCACCTCGGATCAGCACCGACACCACCCACAGGGAGCTGATACACACCGCTTTTACCACGCAGCGACCCACAACCAAACTGAAATGACACGAGGCCTTTGTGGTGGTATATCTCCATGCTCTGCGAAATGTTTGGTCGGTCAGCAGCATCAGGCTGGTGATAATGAGAAACGGGAAAACCATGTAGGTGGTGCAGTAAGGCTGAGGTTCACAGCTGCATGGGAATGTAGTGCTGTGTTCGTGGAAACAGAAAATGAGAACAGTGAAAATTAAGCTGTTGCCGTTGTCTTTAACCTCACTGATGAACTCCTGCAGAGGAACTGCTAAGGCCTGCATCTTCGGAGGATGACGGAAGGTCGTCTGTTGGACTTCTCAACTAAAGCCCTCTATTTATGAATCACAATGAAGGAAGTTGGAGTGAACTTGCTTTCAATTCAGTGGTTTTCCTCAGAAAGTAGAACTACAGATGAAGGAAGTGAAAGAAGTAGACAACATATGCCTTCTTCTTACTTCTGAGTCCATTCCATTCCCATTACACACCAGAGGACGGACAATAACAGCCTTCACTGCCTCATCTTTTCTTTTTTTTTTCTCTGTAAACATCTTGTGATGGAGCTACTCAATTATCTAGTTCTGTCTGCGCTGGTTTATTAACCCATAAAGACCCAGCGCTACTTTTAAGTCAGTCCCCAAATGAACATTTCTCTATATCTAACCTTTCCTAAATCATTTATCATCCTTTATTAATAATATTTTCCTCTGTGTTTTGTATTTTATTAGTATAAATCAGGTATTTTCCTGGATTTAATTCACTGATCATGTAGATCAGGGGTGCCCAACCCTGGTCCTCATGAGCTACTATCCTGCATGTTTTAGATGTTTCCATTTTCCAGCACACCTGATGGTCATTATCAGGCTTCTGCAGAGCTTGATGATAGGCTCATCATTTGAATCGGGTGTGTTGGAAGAGGGACACATCTAAAACATGCAGGATCGTAGCTCATGAGGACCAGGGTTGGGCACCCCTGATGTAGATGTTCATAAAAGCTCAGATTAAAGTTAATGATTATGTTAAAGCAGAGAAAACTGACTAAACAGCATCTTTTTCAGTCAAATCTCTCATGAACTGAATATTCAGTGTGTCCATCCACTGTCACTGATTCAACACAATAATCAACAGAATTTACAAAAACTGACAAAATATGCAGTAAATTAAAAAAAGAACAGAATAAAAAAAATTGAACAACACATTGACAAAATGAACAATTAATGAGAAAAAATAATAAGCAGCAAAATAACCAATAAAATGGACAAAAATGAATGAAACTAAATAAATACAAATAACTAACAATATACACACAAATAAAACTGAAACGCTGCCTCTTACTGTTTATTATTAGTGACTCAAACTTGGTGGTTATTTTTTTTCTTCAGTTTGTGACTTGTTTTGTTCGTGTTATTTTATTTTATTTTTTTATTATTGTTCTTTTCTAAACTTTATTCATTAATTTGGCTATTTTTCCCCATCTGCTGCTTATTTTATCCTAATTTAATTTAATTTAATTTAATTTAATTTAACCTCATTTATTGCAAATATTTTCCACATGATCTATTATTTTGTACTTTTGTGTGTGTGTGTGTGGGGGGGGGGATTTTTGTTCATTTTATTTATTAATGTCTATTAAACCCAGTCTGTCCATCCACTGTCATTGATCCAACTCCAAAGGATTTACTGGTGAATCAATGTTGTAGAAGATGATGGTGTTTCCATGGTAACTACAGAGCCTCTGAACGTCAAATGGGTCATATCTGATGACCATGAAAAGATGAAGAACTGCATTTTACACCAATTATGTACATGTATTGATAGGATCCATGGATCAGTACATATTAAGTAGATGATTTTGATCGGTGATGGATGTTTGGGTTTTATGGGTTAAAGGAAAAGAACTACACTATATGGACAAAAATTTTGGAGTTTTCATTATTTATAGGTTACTATGTTATTATTTTACTGGTCCGACCTGTTTGAGATCATATTGGGATGAATGTGGCCCTTGAACTAAAATGAGATTTTGAATATTTAGACTGGCATATTCTTCATCATCGTCTGTCAAAATATCATTATCATTAATAAAATAACATCAAAATATCATTAATATCAAATATAATCATACATTAAAATGTCCAATATGAGGCAAAAAATGCAGAGTTGTTAATCAATTAACAACATAAAGCAAAGATAACATGCATTTTGAATGTTTTAAAATATATGATTTTATTATGAAGATATTTAACTTTCTGAGCTCAAAGAGCAGATTATATTCTAAAACTAAGAGTATACTTTTTTTTTTTTTTTTATTGTATTGCTTAGGGTCTATAGACATTGCCCTCATGTGGTTTGGAGAGTACTGCTTTTATATCCCTTTGGAAAGTGAGTGTAAACTGTGTGTCCACAAATGTAGACGTTATGTATGTATGGAATGTAGGGTTAAAAAAACTGAACAAAAATAATCAAGAACAATGACATAATCAACTAAATTTACATAAATTGAAAAAATGAACAATACATGAAAAATTAAACAACAAAATAATCAATTAAATCAACAAAAACCGAATACAAGTGTTTCCAGGCAAAACATCTTATCTTGGCATCGATCCAGCTGATGTCATCATATTAACTCTATATATGTGCCAAATTTAGAGTAAATTGAAGCAAGATTCGTGTTTTTATAGACATGTGAAATTTCACCCATTATAAGTAAATGGGAGAAGAAAACGATTTTAAAAAATTAATAAAAAATTTGAACTTTGACCTACTTTTCCCAAAAAGTAATCACATCTATTCTGTGTCAATGGTAACCTATAAACCCAGTTTGGTATGAATTCAACCAATAGTTTCACTACTAAAGTGTCAGCAAACAAACAGGGTAATAACAACAAAATAAATCAAAAATGAACAAAATAACTAAAAATACAGACATGAATAAAACTGAAATACTGCTTCTGTCTGTTCAGTATCACGCCCTGTACACATGACAACAAAACTATGTTAATCTGCAGAAGTTTAATATAGTTTCAGCCGTTCGTCCACATGACACTGTCACATAACAAAGTACCTATAATAACCTCATAAACTTGCAATATTATTTAGGAAAAAAGCAACATTTTACTCACCAAAAATTCAGATTATTTGTACAGAAAATCCATCCTCCTTTCTTTCCTCAAAAAGAGTTCAATTCCTCTGTCCTACAGCTTATCTGTTCCAAAATAACAAGCACTCCCATCAGTACCATCTGCAGTGTTCCTGGAGCCTGTGAGCAGGGCGACCACTCCTACTTACGCCGTGTTTCCACTGCGTGATACCGGCTCAACTCAACTCGACTCGGCTCGGCCTTTTTCCCTTTCCACTACAAAAAAAGGACCTGGAATCTGGTACCCGGTCCTAGTTTCTGGTACCTCCACCGAGGTTCCAAGAGATACTAAACGGTGACGTATGAACACTGCAGACCACTGATTGGTCAGACCTGTGACCCACTGTTTTACAAAACACAGATCCGGAAGTAGACAGTAAATATAGGTACATTAATCCACATGATAACAGCCCAAAACTACACCATGGTCAGTCAATAAGATTCAGTCTTTGGCAGCCGACGTAAAAATTCAGACAACACGCAGTGAGCGGGTTTTCAGCAACTCTCTGAGCAGATGACAGGAAATACAGGTGCCTCATCATTGAGGTCCAGGGACTGTAAAGTCCGTAGTATCCTTTAATGGAAAAAGGTCTCCAGGAATACCAAGCTGAGCCGGTTCCATGTAGTGGAAACAAGGCATTACGAATAAAAGCCACGGACAAATCATTTTCCCGGTTGGGACAGACTTGCTAGCTTCAGAATTACATGACCTTTAGGACCTTTTCTTGAAAAGTCTGTCTTGAAAATGCTTTAGCAATAAATCTAATCATAAATCTATTTCTTCTCCTCCTTCAGTCATTGTTCGTTGACAAAACCGCTATTAAATCAACACAACTTTATTTGTGTTTGTGCTTCTGCTACTGATGCGCTTTGCTAGCTCTGGCTAGTCCGCTCTGACGGTCCAGTCAAAGGCTGTGGATACACTGACGTCTCCGTATGCCTGCTACAGGGCCTTGGTGTCACCAACTCAAAATCGGATTAGTTGAAGCGACAGTTTCAGGGACACTTATTTTGTGCTAGAGGGCTTGTAGGACTGAAGGCCTCCAGGCAGATTTCTGTAACTTTGACACTGCCTGGCAACAAATGATGGCTGAAATGCGATTGGTTAAAAGCTTTAATATGAAAATAAATGTGTGGAAGCAGCAGAACCAGGAGAAAAACTATGAGAAGCGGACAGACCATTTGGAATTATTTGATAAGTATTCATGGACAAAACAGAATTAACATCAGTCTGTGATTCAGATTTTTTTAGGCCAGTAGAGAAGGTCTTGCAGGCCCTGACAGCCCACCACTGTGTTCTTATCTGTAATTTCAATGGTGTTGGTTCATTTGTATGAAAGAGAATATGGACAATAATAGAATAGATGAAGATGTCATTCTGATTACAAAATAAATGTTTTCAGTATGTGAATATTTAGAATAATATACAGTAGGATGGTGGAATGAATGTTATGAAAATGACCAGTTTGCATTTCCTTGATTTTATTACAGTAATGTCTAGGATTTAAAGCCCTTTAAAGATATTCCACACAACTTTCCCTTTGTGCGTTTTTTTGTCTTTGTTTGTGGACACTTGTATGCTCAGATTCTAAAGTTCGACTCATGAAGACATCAGTGTTTCTAAAATATCCTGAAGACGTACACACACATGCACGCACACACACACGTCCACACAATAACATACACACACGACACACACATCCACAAACTGACATACACGCACAATAACACACACACATCCACACACTGACACACACACACCCACACTGATGTCAGCCTATTACCCTGAATACCCCCCTCACACCAGGCCCCTCCCACTGAGGGCGGGGCTACCTCTCACTCTGCTTTACCCTGTGTGCTGCCCCGCCCCCCTACACTCACGCTCTCTCTGTCTCTCTGTCTCTCTCTCTCTCTCTCTCACACACACACACACACACACATACACACATACACACACACACACACACACACACACACACACACACACACACACACCTCCTTTATCATCACCCTCTTTCCTTATTGCTCTGTGAGAAAGAGAGAGAGAGGGTGAATGGTAGAGAGACATTAACTCATCATTGCTTTCACTGAGTAGTAAAGCTCCATTAAAGCTGCTGCACAGCTACCTGCGGGCAATAACACACAATCACACACACACACACACACACGCGGGCACGCTGTATGACGTGCACCTCATGCTCCCCTCTGCGCGTGCGTGCGGACGTGAGCGTGATCTTCCACCTTTTCCAGCCGCGCTTTGCATTTTTACCTGCAGTGGACATCACGCACTGTCACGCACTGTCACGCATGCACGACCCCCCCCCCTCACACACACACACACACACCACCACAACTACCACCAGCACCACCAGCAGACCCCCCCACCGCGCATGCACGGAGCAGCAGTAGCACCGAGGGAGCGATCAATACACTAAAAGCCCGGGGAGGGTTTTTACCGGAGCAGCAGAGAGGAGGAGGAGAGGAGGAGGAGGAGGAGAGGAGGAAGAGGAGAGAGGAGCGGAGAAAGAGAAGACGCGCACCGGGGGGAGAAACGGCGAAAACGGCAGGAATTATGAAGGTAAGGGTTTGTTTGTCTGGGCTCTGTGGCATGAGGCACCGGGGGCGCGTTCACGGTCGTTTTGACCGACAAACCCGGTTTTATCAGAGTGTGTGTGTGTGTGTTTTTTTTGTTTTTTTTAAACTCCCCTGCAGGTATAAACGCCGCTGTCAGCAGATTCTCAGTCCGACACATGCCGCCTGCTGCCCGGGCTGGAGGCAGCGCACTGACCGTCACATCCTCCATCGGAGCTGCGGTGCGTTTGCGTGTCTTGTGTTTTGCGTTTGTGTGCACCTGAAGGTCTCATCTGAGGTGTAAACTCCCGTCGGGATCCGTGTGAGTGGACGGAGGTGACACCGTGTGTGTTTACAGCAGCTGGATGTTGCGCTAGAAGCCGCTCTTTGTCTGCTCCGGCCGATGGGGATGAATGGCAGCAGGAGTAGAAGGAGGTGGTGAGGAGGAGGAGCAGGAGCAGGAGGTGCTGGTTGTACAGTAACACAGTGAGGAGGTGCTGGTCGTGGTTTGCTCCGGGTTTGTGGTCGGGGTTTAGCAGCTGCAGATCAGGGGTCAGACACTGAACCAGTGTTTCCAGTGGTGGTCACTGGGGGGGTCAGGGGGTGTGGGACTGGTGTGGTGCAGGGATGGACTGGTCTGTTTGGGTCAATTACAGGAAAAATAAGCACATCCAAACACTGATGCAAACACTTTTGTAGTAACTGGATGTTTAGTTGTATTCATTTACTGGTATTAATTTCAATTAATGTGTGTTTTCTGTGTCATATGATGCTCTTCTGTGGGTGTGCATGTACGGCTCCATCATTGTACATGTAAAACCCTGGTTAAATGAGGGTTAAATGAAAAATACTACAGACAATAGCAATTACAGGCAGTGGTTGTAGTAAATGTTGACTGATGGAGGTAGAAAACACACCAAGAATAGACTAAATATATGAAACTACAGTAAATAAGATGCATTAATAATGATCTGTTGGGTTAAACTTCCATTAAAGCAGACCAGTGTTACCAGTAGTGGTCACTGGGGGGTCAGGGGGTGTGAGACTGGTCTGTTTGGGTCATTTACTGGGAAAAATCACATATGAAAACACTGATGCAAACACTTCGAGAGTGATTGGATGTTTAATCGTATTCATTTACTGGTATTAACGTCTATAAATTCATGTTTTTTGTGTCACGTGATGCTTTTTTGTGGGTGTGCATGTACGGCTGCATTATTGCACATTTAAAATACCAGTTAAATAAGAGTTAAATGAAAAATCACACTTAAATACACTTGTGGAAACACTTTTAGAGGAATGTGATCGATCATGTGCGTGTTTAGTCGTATTCATTTACTGGTATTAACGTCTATAAATGGTAGTTTTGTGTGTCATATGATGCTTTTGTGTGTGTGTGTGTGTGTGTGTGTGTGTGTGTCTGTGTTCCTTACGCTTGTAAAATCCTGGTTAAATGAAAAATACTACAAATATGAACAGTTATAGTCAGTGGCTGTAGTAAATGCTGAATGATGGAGGTAGAAAACACACCAATAACAGACTAAATACACGAAACTCCAGTAAATACGATGCATTAATAATGATCTTTTGGGATAAACATGTGAAGTCGACACACATTTTCACTAAAACAGTAAACAGACTGTGAGAAGGTGCTGGTGCTGGTTTGTTCTGGGGTTCTGGTTGGGATTTAGCAGCTGCAGATCAAGGGTCGGACAAAACTATATATGCATTTATTTTCATTTTATTGTTTAGTATTCCAGACCCCTGTTCGAAAAGAAACACCTGAATTCAATGTGTAAGGCTAAAGATGTTCATTTTGTTTTCTATTACTGTAATCATATTTTGTTTTTTTCTTCTGTTCAGACAAAGTATAGTTTTGAGATGTTGCCTGCTTGACAGTTTCGACTGGAAGACTGGAGTCACAGTGGAAACTGTCAAGCAGGTAACATCTCAAAACTATACTTTGTCTGAACAGAAGAAAAAACAAAATATGAATTCAACGTGTCCACATACTTTTGTCTATATAGTGTGTCTGATTTTGTCTTTTTTTTTTTTACCTGCTCCATGTTTTATAACCTTTTTCATCTTATCATATCACTTAGCTTGTGTTGTTTTGTCTCATTACATCTTCTGCATTTTTTAAAAAATATATCTAATTCACTGGAAAAAATCTAAATCTGACCAAGTGTATTTTTTTTATTTCTAGTCTAAATATCTCATCACACTTAAAATAAGACAGAATCACCTAAAGAGGAACTTTCCAGTGAGATATAAGAACTGATTTCTAGACAATAGATCTGGAAAATTTGATTTCAAGAAATCTGACCAAGATCATTTTCACTTGTTCCATTGTCAGATTTTTTTGCTTAATTCAAGATTTTCTTTTTTTGCTTCAAGATTTTTTTGTCCTTAATTTTAAGATTTTTTTTTCTTTTGCTTAATTCAAGATTTCTTTTTCGTAGTTCAATTTTTTTCCCCTTAATTCAAGCAAAAAAAAAATAATCTTGAATGAATCTGCCAATGGAACAAGGGAAAATGATCTTGGTAAGATTTCTTTACATAACATTTTCCAGATCTATCGTCTAAAAATCAGTTCTTATATCTCACTGAAAAGTTCCTCTTTAGGTGATTCTGTCTTATTCTAAGTGTGATGAGATATTTGGACTAGAAATGACAAAAATACACTTGGTAATATTTACATTTTTGCAGTGTTCTGTCTCATTTTGTTACATTTTATGAAAAGAGGCCTCTTCTCTGGATTTTAACATGGATTTTCTGCAGACAAAGGTTCTAAATTCCTCCACATTTTCCTACTCTATCTATAATTCACTCTGTCAATGAGCAACACTGTGCAAACAGCTTTGTGTCCCATTTGTTTTTGATGAGAGCTGCAGTAAATAACAGGAACCATCCAGAACCATTTCTTTAATTTTGTGATTCGTCAGTAGAGCGGGAATGTTATAACCGACTGTAATAGTCAAATCCTGGCTGTTACGTTAAAGCTACAGTCTTTGTATTTGTCCAGAACAAACAGTGAATGGTGCGTTCAGCTCGGCAGGTAAAAGGCTGCGAGTGTGTGTGTAGGTGTTGGGTTACACAGGTTAATATTTATCCAGCAGGTGACACATAACTGAGCGGTGGAGTCGAGTAGAAACACAATCAACACAGAACAACAAATCATAGAGGAACGAACGGAATGAGAAGGATCAACACTGAAAACATGCAAAGATAAGGCTGGGCCGAAAAAGAGCATAAGACCAGGATCCGTGTTCTGAATCATACACTATATGGACAAAAGTATGTGGACATTCAGGTGTTTCTGTTCTAACAGGGGTCTGGGATACAAAACAATAATAACTAATAATGTCAGAATATAGTTTTATATTATGGGATAAATATCATTGCATTGGTTAGTTTGGGTTAAATTGTTATCTTTCTTTCTAAAATGCCTCAGAGATGGCTTTGCGCACCCCTTGTGTTATCAGTTCTTCGTAACGGTTCTCTTCCCAGAACCACATTATCTGGTTTTCCTCACGTCATGCCGTGTACATGCATCTCTCTCTCTCTGTTTCTCTCCAAAAAAAGAAACTAAAACTACTTGCAGATGTTGCGCTCATGTTACCCCCCCCCTGACCCCCTCCCTTACTGCTTCAGATCCTCACCCAGTAGAGAAACCGTCCCAATATAGATACTCAGAACAAACTCATGCCAGTTCAAATGAGGTCTTGATTGGGGTCCTTCAACTTTACAAAGGCACTTAATATGTGTAAAAAGGCTTTATGATATCATAGAGGAGGCTTTATGAACTGACATTCAACCGAAAGGCCCAATCCCAAATCACCCCTTGGTCCTCTACCTCACCCCTACCTCTTGGCCCTTGCACTTGGCACTACCCCCCTTGAAATGGAACTGTAAGGGGTAGGGGTTGAAACATTCCCACGGTCCGTTACGTCATCATCAGTCATCAATGCTGCTATAAACAGATACGACAACTTTATTTCTAAAAGTATTCTCCATGCCGTCAGCAGCTGTAACCATCTCTGTTCCATGGGCTTTGGTCTTCCTTTTACATCTAACCACTATAAACGACAGAAATGCCATCTATGGCTGAATCCCAATCCCCTCTGTTTTGCATGTTTACGTGAAGCGGTAGTGTTTTCCCGATTCTCAATTAGATGGCGGGGAAGGGCTAAGGTGAAGGGCTGTATAGAGCTCGGAACTGAGATTTTCCAGGACCACACAATGAAGAAGAGGTAGGAGGAGTTTCACATAATTTTGTTTAGATTATTGGTCAGACGGAAGTAAACACAGACAAAACATGCAGCAGTGATCAAAGAAACACACAAATGTAAGGATTTTCTTTGTAAACATCTTAATTATTTGATTGACCATTTAATGCTGTTTCATTGTGTTATAGATCGCATTTCTGTGGTTTAGAGTTCATTCATTCATTCATTTTCTAAACTCGCTTTATCCTCACTACAGCTGACGACATGGAGAATACTGTCGGAAAAGTTTTTGCATTTGTTTATAGCGGCATCGATGACCACTGATGACATAATAGGTCTGGAAGGGTTGTCCCATTTCATAGGAGAATGTTTCAACCCCTACCCCTTACAGCTATATTTCAAGGGGTAGTGCCCAAGGGAGAGGGGTAAGGGGTAGGGCTAAGGGGTGAATTGGGATTGGGCCTGTAACACACTGAAACTGCATTAAACTGTCGATCAAATGATTAAGCTGTTTACAAAGAAAGTATTTACATTTGTGTGATTCTTTCATCATTGCTGCACTTTTTGGCTGAGTTTACCTCCATCTTTCTCCTATCCCTTAGTTCATAGTGTGGTCCTGAAAAATCTCTGTTGCGAGTGTTACACAGCCCTCCGTTTTAGCCCTTCACCTCCGACTAATTGAGAATCAGGACACTACCCCTTCACAAGAACACGGAAAACGGAGGAGAAAGGGTAAGGGGGAGGGGCCAAGAAGTGAATTGGGATTCAGCCTAAATCCAGTGACTGACCTCCAGAGGAACCAGACCATATGACACTGTTGGAGTGAACCACTACCCAGTCTGGATCAGATCACCCTCAGGTTTTAAAATCCTTATTCGTTCGTTATACAGTTCCGGAAAATTATGTTTCACTTTCTGTTTGTGCGTGTACAGTAGTGGACATGTGTGACACTGAATGGTTTGATCTGGAAAATGGTCAAACAAACTCCACTCTGACCTGTCCAACTACTTTTTATTTCCTACTCAGGAATCAGTAGGAAAACTGATAAGGAATTAGACTGGTAAACAGAATTGACTGTGGCGTTGATACTGATACAATCCTATCAATTCCCCCCCCTAATAAATATACATTCATGTAAGCGCGTTAGTTTCGATACTTAATGTCATATTTTCCAGTAATCACAGGTGGCACCGGTCCACACATTTATTGCAGTAAACATACAGAAAAGAGGAAGCACTGGAGGATATTTGCATCTGCTGTTTGTGATTGAACTGAACCTCACATCATATTAAACCAACTAAAGCAAAACAACAGATGGGAGTGAAGTTATCCCTCAAAGACACAAACAGCCTCCAGCAACTAAAAGCATCTACTGATCCAAACTGTGTAATACCTGTTGGTCCACTAATCCTGTCAATACATGGAAATAATTGGTGTAAAATGCAGTTCTTCATCTTTTCATGATCAGCAGATATGACCCATTTGGACGTTCAGAGGCTCTAGTTACCATGGAAACACTGTCATCTTCTACAACATTGATTCACCAGTAAAACCTATGGAGTTGAATCAATGACAGTGGATGTAGATGCTCATTTTTATGTCCTATTATTAATATATTTTACTGAAAAAAAGTCACTTTTACTTCAGTTTTCTCAGTTCTAATAACCTTTCAATTTACTACGAACATCTATATCAACATTATGACATTGTTTCCCCTCCATCCAGTCTGTTTTCTGTCTGTTTAGTCATATTACACCATTTTCACATTATTTTGAACTAAATAAATGATTAACCTAAATAACTACTAAATCATAAGATCAGGACAAGGCCTTTTTGCCTTGTGTCATTTGGGTTTAAGTTAGACTTAATGTTGGGAAAATGCAAAACGGTGCAATAAAAAAAAAAAAAAAGGATAATTCCCTTCAAATGTGTTATAACTAAAAGGACAGGCCTGTTTTGATAAAATGAGGAGTAAAAAGTACAGATATTTTTGTTAAAATGTCGAGATTAAAAATATAAAGTTGCCCCATAAATGTATTTTCAGGTACATACACACTTGGAAACTCCACAAGTATTTGTGTTCATACTACAGTAGAGGCAGTTTGATGGTTTGTTGCACAACTTAAAGCACTGTAGGTATTGCAACTGAAACATCCTGAACACACACAGAGCAGAATCGATTTGGGGAACCCGTTGGTATCCAGTCCTCGACATGACACTAGAGGAGGATGAGAGGAAGGCGAGGGGGGTTCTTCATCTTCTTCTGTTTTCCCAGAGTCAGCAGATCAGTTGCTGCAGCGTGTCGGCTCCGTCTAATCTCTGGAGCGCTCTCGTCTTCATGTCGGAGTGTGATCTAATAATCTGACTGATCAGCAGCTGTCTCAGAATCATCCAGAACCACCAACCCGCCGCTGAAACGGGCTGTGAATCTGGTCCGTCAGCAGCTTCAGTCTCCGCAGTCTGACTCAGCTGACGCTGACGTCCAGACTCCAGCTGCTTTAATATCAGGGTTTTAATTTTCATCAGATCACAACTTGTGGATCTGTCATAACGGATCGGGTCAGCTGTAGAAGTACATGAAAATAACCAGCAACAGTGAAATTAAAGCTGGTGTTTAATATCAGGCTATGGGGAGTCGGGTTGAGCTGGTGTAAGCATTTTCACAGCGCTTTGACATGAAGCCAAACACTGGATTTTACCACTAAGTGTCTCAGAGTGCAGTGACTCCCATCCTCTAGGTGGCAGAAGAGTACTTTTAAGTTGGTTTAACAGCCACTGATAATGAATAACACAGCACTGCTCTATCTGAAACCTTTGCGTGAAACTTTGGTTTCTGAGCTGCATTTTTGACACCAGTAGTTGAACATGTGACCGCTGCCAAATTTGGAATTTTTTTTGCCAGAAGTGACCACATTAGGGCAAAAGGGGTGGAGCTGTGAGAGCATGTGGGGTCAGAGGTGAGTCAGTGCCAACTTAATTGTACATTTCATCAAGCAGTGTATAATAAAGTTGTTTTACAGTCTTGCAAGAGGAACTCATTAGTGATAACTACTGTGGAGCTGTATGTCAGGGAAACATGTTTTATTCAACAAACAGAAGCTGAAGGTGAATGAGCTGTTAATCACATCTATCAACATGGCAAAGATGGAAAAACTTCTATTTAACCTGATCTGGTTAGTGATCACTGATGCCTGGAGGAAAGTCGTCAGCTTAGTGTTTTTTAGAGACTTAAGTGGAAGTCTACGAGACCCAGGGCTTTTTGGAGCAGCATCTAGTGGCCGACACTAGTTTTACATTTGAAGAAACTTCTGCATGGGCTTAATTCTGGAGCTGAAGTCTTTGCCCATTGAGGCAAATGCAGCATCAGAATCAGGTTTTCCATCATTTTCCTCCTGCTTACATGTTGTCTCGCCTATGTTTGTTTGAGACTAAGGCTACGTTCAGACTGCAGGCAAATGGGACCCACATCCGATTTTTTTTTTGCCCATTAAAGACAGTTTGAACAACACAAATCTGATTTTTTCAAATCCGACCCAGACCACTTTCATATGCTGTCCTAAATCCAATACATATCCGATGTTTTCCAATGCGACTTCAATTTGAACAGCCAGGTCGCATTTATCTGACCTTGACGTCATCAAAATGCAACAAACATCACAATTCTGCGTCCCAGAAGGAGTGGTGTAAATGGTAAAATGCCAAGTGTTTAAGCTTCTCCACTAAAGCAGAAACTGACCCAACACGAGCTACAAGTTTCCTGTTTTTGTCTCATATATTTTGCTGCATATACTCAAGTTTTAAAACTGATCAATTTTCGAAAACCCCTCATACAACCATTTGTTAGTTGTGTTTCCTCGTGTTTATGTCCGTGACATGAAAATGTTAATTTCCACTCAGTCAGAGCTGAGTTTTCTAGTACGAAGAGTTGATTCGCAGTAGGAAGGCAGCGCCATCGTCTCCCAGCAACCGTTTGCTGGTGACATCATCAGAGAAGCTGCGGTGTCTGGTGATGATGTCATCAGAGGGCCCTCTGAGCGCGTGCAGAGATCGGAGCCGACAGCCACTGTCAGTGCGACTCAGCCTCATCCTCCTCATCCTCTAGTACCATCATCATCATCATCCTTGTCTGCAGTCTCATAGGGAGAACCCCCCCCCCAACCGCCCCCATCCTCAGTGACCTCTGACCTTAAACCACAGACAAGTCAGAGTAGATGAATCATTAAATAGAAATAATCTGTTAGTAATTTTGAATGTTTAACAGAAGTAAGAAGCTGTAACATGAGTACAGATAGTGACTGTAAACAGACAAATACCAGCGGATGTTTGACACATTATTTCACTAAGAACTCGAGGCAGAAGCTGGAGTTTTCTGATGCTCGTTAATGAAGGTAACAGCCTGAAATACATTCACCCAAACACCTGACTGCTGTGGCACTGTACTACTACTACCACTACTACTACAAGAACTACTACTATTACTACTACTACTACCACTACTACTACAAGAACTACTACTATTACTACTGCCACTACTACTACTACAACTACTACTGCTACTACCACTACTACCGCTACCACTACTACTACTCCAAGAACTACTACTACTACCACTACTACGACTACCACCACTGCTACTACTATAACTACTAATGCAACTACTACTACTACTACTATAACTACTACTATTACTAGTACTACTGCTACTATAACTACTACTACAACTATCGCTACTATAACTACTACTACCGCTACTACTACTACTGCTGCTACTACTACTAAAACTACTACTACTACTACTACTACTACCACTACTGTTACTACAGTACTACTACTACTTTTGTTCCGCTGATAGAACCTGTAAAGTAAATGTATTATCATGTACAGTCAGTAGTCGCTTTTCCATTGACCCTCAAATATCGCAAATATAACTTGTACATAAAAATGTACCTAATGGGAAAATGACAATTTTTGCCAAAACTCGTTTTTCAATTAAAAGTTTTTGCACTGGCATGAGGCGGTTTTTCAGGCGTTGCAAATTGATATATTAAATAAAACTGTAATGGAAAGACCTTTTTTCACAGATAGTCATGTGAATGAAAAAACCTGGATGTGGACGGACGTTACAACAAGAGAAGAAGAGTTTTAACAGAAACATGGTGTGGTATGTGTGGACACACCAGGAAACTGAATCATTTTTAAAACAGGTACGAAATAGAGGGGTAATAATGAATATATCTATAAATCAACACTATATTTACATTCATGTTTATGGAATGACTTCTTTTGTCATCTCCCAATAATAAATACATAAACCATTTGTGATTTAACCAATTTATACCGGAAGCTGCGCAGCGCATCATTGCACCTCCTGCCGGTTGTTGCGTAGCGCAGCTTTAAGTCTCTTTCCTAACATATCTGACTTTGAGATTTTTTTATGAAAATATGTTGGTATGTTAATGCTAAAGGTCCATGTTTTAATAAAACCCGAGAGTCTTACTTTTTAAATGCATTTTATTTCATGTTTTTATGTGCTTCAGAGGCTTAGATATTAAGGTTTTTATTGACATTGACAATTCTTAGCATTTTTTCAGAAAACCTTCATGAGATGAGGACATTTACCCTGGGTTAGTATAGGTTTTTATAGGCATTTTTCCAGGCGTTTTAGGTATAAATGGGTTAATGGAAAAACTGACATTACGCACTTCTGTTTTTTTTTTAACATTTAGTAAATATCGGTACATTTTTGTGCATAAGCCTAATGGAAAAGTGACTATTGTTTTGCAAATCTGTAGCTCTGACACTAATTTTCCTTTGAAGTTAAACCCATTCTGTCGTTAATTCTTAAATTTCACATTTTGGCCCAAAACTGTATCAGGGAACTTCAGCCATCCTGCATTTAAGACTGGATTTAGCTTTTATCAGTGACTCGCACGTGGTAACATTTCACTACTTTTATTCTGGAAGCATTTGACTTGTAGACCAGTGCAACCTTTGAATTTACTCTGAGCTTTTATGCACATATTCATGATCAGTAAATTAAATGTAGGAAAATACCTGATTTTCACTGAAAAATGCAAAATACAAAGGATGATTTTATAATAAATGGTGATAAAGCATCAAGAAAAGGTTAAATGTCAGTTGGAATCTGCCACAAAATAGTTCTAGATCTTTAAGGGTTAAACAATGATCATTTTTTTAGGAAGATTATGATACGATTTATTTACTTTTCAGGAGAAGTGAGGTTTGTTTCAAAGATCTGTGAGGATAACACCACATTTGTAGGTGAAATACTTTATTCAAGTCCTGCTTGACTCCTCATTGTGTTTCCTGGTGATGTGGTGACATTTTATCTCTATGAGCACTTTCCATTTATGATCAAATATGGCTGTTGTTGACCCGTCTGTTCTGATAACTCCTTTTTTTAATCATTCCAAATGAATATGAGTGGAGCAGAACCTCTGTGTTCTACCTCCTGCAGCTATCAAAGCCATGGCAGCAGCAAATGGTTAAGACATGTTTATTTTCAGCTTTAAATGAGGACGCACGCTGTGGCATTCATTCAAGTCCTGTCCTGTTGTCTGACAGGAAAACTCCCACGAATATATATGGATTAATAACGTGATCACCAGTGTTAAATTGGCATGTCTTCATTAAATCTCAACAGTAGGTTTTTCCTTCTAAACGAGGGTTTGCATTGGTGCACAGTTTTACTACATTTGGCCTTTAAAACTACATCTGGTCAAAAAAAAAAAAGAAAGAAAGAAATTACAATAATCTACACTAAACTTATGGTGCTTAAATGTATTCTTCCACCTGTCATGAAAACAAGAAAACATAAATAACTTCATAGTTTATCCAAAACTTGTTTCAGATGAACAGTTTCATTGTTATTCCTACAGAAAATGACCAATGTGAATAACAAAATAGTCCTTGTTGACAAATAATCCC
>JAQQZY010000027.1:5845621-5862746 GCA_030068375.1 Ostorhinchus rueppellii | reverse complement strand
GTTGAAATGTGGACAAACACACTCCAGTACAAAACAAGGGCAAAATGTACACAGGTGCAAAACATTATAGGTGTTTGGGCCTATGTATCATTATCCAATTCAACTTTATTTGTAAAGCACTTTAACACAACCACAGTGGACCAAAGTGCTGAACAGGAAAATAAATAAAGAATAACAGAGTAAAATATAAAAATAGATTAAAAACATAAAATCTGTTCGATTAAAAACAACAAATTCAAAACTAGAAAAGCACTCAGAGAGCACAGACCTCCGCCAAGGCAGCTCAGTGCCCTCATGCCCTATCTCCCAACAATAAAGAAACCTTTAAAAAATTCCTGGATCCAGACAGTGATCCAGATCACCACCCAAATGTAATCAGTTGTTCCCCGTCCCATTTCTAACATTTCCTGAAAATGTCATATAAATCCGTCCATAACTTTTGGAGTTATGTCGCTAACAAACAAACTCCACTGATTCCATAACCTCCTTGGTGGAGGTAATTATTCAATTATCTGGATCTGTCTTTGATATCTTGTAGAACTTTTTGGAAACGTCCTGTATTGTTTTCCCAAGTGTCCTGACCATTCTGTGTGCAGTTTATGCACAAATACTCAAAACAGTCCTATTTTGCAATGTTATAGAATCCTTTAAAAAAATTCCTGGATCCAGACGGTGATCCGGATCACCCCCAAAACTTAATCATTTCTTCCATATCCCATTCCCAACAATTCCTAAAATTACATCCAAATCTGTTCAGAAATTTTCAAGTTATTTTGAACACAAACAAACAGATAAACAGATGAACACCAGCAAAAACATAACGTCCTTGGCGGAGGTAATAAGAACAATAAACCAATACCAAATAAAACTGAATAAGAATGATACGCGTGGTTTCAAAAGCCAATGAGAAAAAAAGAGTTTTAAAGCATGGAACCAACTTGGCTGAGTTAAAATATTTCTAGTGTTTAACCCTTTAACTCCTGAGACGATATTTCTGCTGTGAATGTGTGTCTGTTTCAGGTTCATTAAAGCTGTTTCTGTTCCTTTTCTTCAGTGGTTTGGTTTTACTATGTGTTTTAGGGTCAAAACAGGTGCAATAAGAGAAAAAGACAAAGAGAGGAACTGAAGTTTGACAGGTTTGGACTAAATAAGGCACTAGAATGGACATCAACAAGAGATTTAGGAGGTTGAACATGAGCTGTGAACTGGAACAAACTGAACAACAAGGATTTGAATTTGGGCCCGGCATGTTTTGGGCTTGTTTTTTTCTAAATCAGTCCAGCTGCTTTTTGGCACCTGGTTGAATTCCATGAAGCTGTTACACGGTCAAAACTCAGTAAAAATACAGTAAAAATAAATGAATAAATTAACCCATAAGGACCCACTGGGACATATGTGTCACTTCCAAATGAATGTTTCTCTATATTTAACCGTCCTTAAGTGCTTTATCACTGTTTATTGTAATGTTGTCTTCTGTATACTGGGTTTTTCTTTCAGTGAAAATCAGGTATTTTTCAGTCTTTATTCTTTGCTTAGGTTTTCCTTTTGCATAAATATGTATATTGTCTAAAGAATCCAGAGGTAATGCAAGCTGTAATTGTCCTTTAAGTGAGAAATACCAAAAATGTAAGCACTCAGTTCATATGTTCCTTTTTTGTTTTTGTTTTTTTTGCTTTCTCTGTTTGACAATTTTGTATGTAAAAATAAGACATTTTAAAAGACTGAAATAGATATCATATGTATGAATGTTAATGTTGAGATATCTTGCTCCTTTTCCAATAAAAACAAAATTAAAAAAAAAAAAAGAAAATCAGGTAATTTTCAACACTGAATTTACTAATCCTGTAGCTATTCATAAAAGCTCAGAGAAAGGAAGAATAATGTTTGGGTCTTTAACAGTTAAGAAAAATCACCACAACACTGGAAACAACAGTAAAAATAAAAACAAAAACACAAGGAAAACACTAAAAAAAAAAAAAAAAAAAAGTCCAAACTGTCTATTTTTAGAGCAAGTCGACGTCACTCACTGCTCTGTGTTTTTCCCCCAATTTCATAGGTGGCAGGGGGTGCACTGAGCATGCTCAGACGTCTGTGGAAACAACAAAGTCTATTCTACCTGCAAGTTTTGAAATTTGGAACAGTTGAATCTTCCTGAGTATTCAAAATAAATCCTATAGTCAGAACCCTCACCACAGACACGTCAGGGGTTAAAGGGTTAAACTTTGTAGAACAGGAACAACATTCAGAACTGATTCAGAATGTCCAGAGTGAGTCATCTGATCCACCCAGAGTGTCCAGCGTCTTTCTAAACCTACTCAGTAGTCGATTCATCTGAACAGTATCCGTCCTGTGTCTCAGTCCCAGAGTTCACAGACCAGCCCAGTCAGCTGAGGGGATACTCCATCCACACCCGACTCTCCAAAGGACCGCGAGGCTTCGGTTTCAACATTGTCGGAGGAAGTCGACCCAGAGAGTTTCTGCAGGTGTACAGTGTCACACCTGGAGGACCGCCTGCCCTCAACACAGGTACCGATACTGTTTAGATTACTGCACTACAGATAGGTACCGATACTGTTTAGAATACTGCACTACAGACAGGTACTGATACTGTTTAGAATACTGCACTACAGACAGGTACTGTATATAATACTGCACAACAAACAGGTACTGATACTGTTTAGAATACTGCACTACAGACAGGTACTGTAAATAATACTGCACTACAGACAGGTACTGATACTGTAAATAATACTGCACTACAGACAGGTACCGATACTGTATATAATACTGCACTGCAGACAGGTACTGATACTGTTTATAATACTGCACTAAAGACAGATACTAATACTGTTTATAATACTGCACCAAAGATAGGTACTGACACTGTTTATAATACAGTACAGAGGTACCAAAACTGTTTAGAATACAACACTAAAGATAAGTACCAATACTAATACAGTACACAGGTACCGATACTGTTAATAATACAGCACCCAAAACAGGTATAGTATTAGTCACAGTTTTTTTTTTAACCATTGCTGATACTCCATCCATTGTCTCTTCTGTCATTGACTCACTCTCTTGTCATTGTTGTATATTATATATTCTACACACTAGTCAGTTGTCTTGTTTTGGTGAAATTTGCATGGTTTTGTGAAGGCACAGTATGTTACAAAGGACAAAAAAAAAGGGTTACCGTCCTCGAAAGGTTTGGAAATAGAGTCACAAGGTTATTGTACGAATGTTAAAGGGTAAAAAGTACAGATGTTTATGTTAAAATGTAGGGAGTAAAGTGCACATGCCTGAAAAATGTACTTTAGTTCAGTAACAAAATGAAGGAGAATGTTTTTACCAAACTCTTGAACTAAATTCGAGGCTCACTGTTGTCATCATCACACACAGGAAAACTCAGGGGAAAAAAATCTGAAAACACCTGCACATCAATGATATGAGCAGCGACACAAATGAGGGTTCAGACTTTAAGACATGAGTGTTCCAAATGGACACACAGACTTAGACACTGGGGTGGATTTAGTTGTTATAAAACAGAGCGAGCTTTAAATATGTGGTTTCTGTCTGCGGGATTATCTCGCTGTTTGGTTTTCAGGTCTTTATTTTGCACAGGCACACAATCATATGATCTACAACTAATCCACACACACACACACACACACACACACACACACACACACACACAGTCTCTCTTTAATCTTTCCGACACACACTGCCTCCTTTCTCTCCCACACTGTGAGACCTGTTCACGTGCATCGAGGATAAATAGTCAGGAATGTATCACACACACAGTGAAAATCTCCTGGGAAAGAGACCAGAGGGCTTTAACGGCGCTAGAAAACACCTGAACACTGACGACACACTGAAGAAAAACTATAAAAAATACTGTTGAAGTAGAGAACACAAAAGAAGAAGTACAAAGTACACATACGAGGTTAAATCTACAGACGCAGCAAAGAAATGTACACAGTAAAAGCTAAACTGACAGGAACAACTGCATATGAAGGTACACTATGTGGACAAAAGTATGTGGACACATTGAATTCAGGTGTTTGTTTTCTAACAGGGGTCTGAGATACAAAACAATAATGACTAAAAATGTAATGTTATAACATAGTTTTGCATTATAGGATGAATATCATTGCATTGGTTAGTTTGGTTTAAATCTTTATCTTTGCTTCCAAAATGCTTCGGAGATGGTTTTGACCTTATTTCTCTCATCATCATGACTGATTTTAAATGTTCTACCCCTACATTCCTAAAATATTTGTCATGCTCTGGCTGTTAATAATCATTTTCTACCTCAACCATCTACTTTCTTCAGATTTCATAGAGAAAGAAAAATCTCCCATTAAACTTAAAGAAAATATGGATGTTTTTGTGTTCAGTCCTCATGAATGGTACATCTTAAAGCTGTAGACATGATGTGTCCCAATATTTATGTCCATATAGTTATAAACATCAATATTTCCTTAAAGTTTAATGGGAGATTTTTCTTCGTCAGAGAGATGTAAAAAAAAGTAGATGGTTAGTTGTGGTAGACAATTATTATTTAGTCAGAGCAGGAAAAATACTTCAGAAATGTATTTAGGTTCTATTTTGTTGTATATTGTCAATATTTTTCGGCATAAATTTTCATATTTCTTTATATTAAAGAATCTGGAAACCAATTCACCGCAGAAAACAACCTCCAAACATTTTAAGATTTTTTTTTGTTCACAATAGTTAGACACTGTAACTCAGAGTTTTTCAACATTTGCCAGACATTTGTGATATTAAAATGGGGTCACAAGTAAACAAAGGTTGGATCCACTGGTGTAGGGTTTGTTGATGGTTTACAGAATGAACATAATGTTACAGGTCATGTTTCATTGGATTCACACTTCAGATCTGGCTGTAACAGTGTGAAATTAAACATGCGTCACCCTGATAAAGGTACAGCTTCAGACTGACTGTTTTTCGTGTCTGTCCTGCAGCCGACATCCTGGTTTACATCAATGACACCTGTGTGTTGGGTCGCTCCCATAAAGAGGTGGTAGAGATGCTGAAGTCGGTCCCCATGGGTCAGAGCGTGGACGTGGTGCTGAGGAGAGGATACCCGATGCTCTACAACCCTGATGGATGTCCCAAGCAGAGTCTGGAGACGGTGCGTTCTTATTTGACTACTATTTAAACTATTTGGTTGAGAGATTTGAATTTGTTGACTGACATAATTTATTCGTGACCCTTGCCCAACAGCCACAGACCACTAATGAACCCCCCAACCCATCCAATATGACCCGCAGCCTAACACACCTCACCTACAGTCGGACACTGGACGCTAACGGCAGCACGCCAGGTCAGTACAAATATCACCTTATTTTTGATATAAACATGGCATGATAAAGCTCACAGGACCTCAAGAAAAACAGCATCAGATGCTTTTAATTTAACAGTTTCTAGTCTTCTGCTATAGCTGCATAATTTTTTTTGAACTAGGCAAATATTTATGGTAATTAGTAAATTTGTAAATGAGTATATCATCAGCTAATAACCAACACCTTGAGCTAAAAGAGGACTCAAAAAGACAAAGTACCAATACTGAGCCCTGTGGTATTCCACACGTGGAGAATTGAGACATGTTTTAATACTTTTTATCTCATTATGGTGTCACAGTATTTATACATATCGCGTAATAAAGTTAAGTTCATACTTCTTACTCCTTTTCAACCATGCAAATTCAGACATGTACTTGAAGACAGATTTTGTTCATTTAAATGTTATTTTGTTTTGTTTTATTTTGTTTCTTTGTATGTTCGAAATAAATAAATAGAATTAAAAATCAAGCTGAGAGGACTTTGAGAAAATCAGGGAAGTTGCTTTTTATTTCACGTTTTCTATTCCTGTGCTGTTGTTACTTAAAATGATTTAACTAAGCATATATTTATACAGTTATTTATTCAATATAAATTTGAATATTTTCAGCTAATAATCACGTGAGGCCAAACAGGGGCTGAAAAAGACAAAGTACCAAGACTGAGCCCTGGGGTATTCCACACGTGGAGAGTTTATATTTTAATACTTGTTACTTTTTATATCATTATGGTGTCACAGTATTTATACATATCATGTAATAAAGTTCAGTTTATACTTCTTCCTACTCCTTTTCAACCATGCAAATTCAGACATGTACTCGAAGATAGATTCTGTTCATTTAAATGTTATTGTGTTTTGTTTTATTTTGTTTCTTTGTATGTTCAAAATAAATAAATAGAATTAAAAATCAAGCTGAGAGGACTTTGAGAAAATCAGTGTAGTTGCTTTTTATTTCACATTTTCTAGTCTTGTGCTGTTGTTACTTAAAATGATTTAACTAAGCATATATTTAGAGAGTTATTTGTTAAATATAAATTTGAATATTTTCAGCTAATAATCATCACCCTGACTGAAAAAGACAAAGTACCAATACCAAACCCTGGGGCACTCCACATGAGGACAGTTCAGACATACTTTAACACTTATTACTTTATGACATTATGGTGTTACAGCGCTTTTAACACCAAAACTGAAATAAATCTAGTTTTCAGTTGATTGGCTGTTAACGTGTATAATGCTGTTGTCATAATACTGAGAACTAAAATAAAATACCTCGAAAAATAATACTATCCTGAAGTGGCTGACTAATTATATTTTATATTAACATGATAAAAGAAGTTGAGGTCAGTAACAGTATTTATTTCATCAGTATTTATTCTCAGTTTCACTCAGTTTGTGCACCTTCAGCTCAGATTTGAGTGGATTTAACTGCTTAAAACATTCACTTTTTTTTTTCTTGTAGTGAAACTTCAAACTGCTGCTTTTAAAAATCACTCAGATCACATAGGAGGCATACTGGACAGATGACACTGGTTTTGTATGTAAAGTCGTGATGACATCTGTCCATTTCATTAAAAACTTTCTACTTTTCACACCACATCATGTGAAATTACTTTACTCTGACTCAATTATTTAGCATCTTTTCTAGGACTATTAGTATATTATTAGTATATTTTATTTACTCTCTCCATTTACTTACCAGAATGCACTGGTTTCACTGAGTGAGTAGAATCAGATGATTTACAAAAAATTCAGTTGGTCTGTGAATGTTCCAGACTGAGTGTTGTAAAGGACAGACAGGTGAAAATTAAAGTGCTCTATCAAAATCTAATAACTCAATAATTTCTCAGTTTGAACCATAGATTAATACAATCCTGTGTATAACCAGCCACAAAACATTGAATACATATGTGATATAAATATATGTACACCAGGAGGTAGTAACTACAGGATGCATGAGTCCATTTCAAATATATGATAAACTAAAACCAACTGTCCTTCACTCTTAATCCAGGTCTAGGCCAAACCCCGCCCTCCTACGCAGCTCAACCAATGACAAATGGCCTAACAGGCCCACCTACGCCAACATCCTCAGACCCACCGATGGGTCCACCTCCACCTCCAGAGAGATCAGCCAATCACAGTGACTCTGATGGCGGCCTGTCCAATGCTGGAACACGAAGGTCAGTTAGCCTGGGACCAGAAAGTTCCTCAACTTTAAGACCATGAACTCACTGTTCCTTCTTCAGATCTTTGGAGGAAAGAAAGCAAAAAACAAATCAGAGAAGTTCTAACTGTAGTGTTTCGGAACACATAGTTTCTTTCTCTGTTATTTAAGAACTTCTTTCGCTAAGTTTAGGCAGACCACATATTTTCTCCTAGATGCTGGGAAGATGTGTAAAAGACTTGGAAATGATCTTATCATCATATTAATATCAATCATGTATCAATTAGCTGCATATTAGAACATGAAAATGGTTCATTAGGTAGGAGGTTTGCTCATTGTATGTTGAGGTCTGTGTAAGTCACATTGAAAAGCTCCCTGGAATAAACTCCTAAGAACTGACAGATAATATAGAAACTCCACGATAAAGCCAACTGAACAGTGTCTTCATATCACTGTGGAAAGGACAGTCCCATTAATGTGTTTAGGTTCTGTAAAGTCTGTATTTGATAATGCAGTTTAGTGCAATGTAAAATTTTCTTCAATTTCAAAATAAGGAAAAGTCAGCTGTGACATCAGTGGGTTTCATGGACACAGTATGTTTTATGGGTGAACATATAGATATGTGCTCGTAATGGTAAGGTACGGTTTTCATATGACATTATTTCAGTGACCTTGTGCTTTGTTTTTCACTTTGTCAAAGGTCGACTATAAGCTCTGGGCTCATTTTCATTCTCCTCAGGTCGTCTCTGATTCGTTACAACAGTAGCACTCTCCCCGCTCTGTCCTCCACCTCCCTCCTCCACCACCAGAGCTCCAAGTCTTCAGAGAGCGACCTGTCGACGTCCACGCTCCCCATCTCCTCCTCCACGCTGCCCATCACCTCCTCGTCCTCCCACACTTTGTCCAAGCTGCCCCTCTCTCAGCCTGAGACTGGCCTCCATCAGAACTCTACCAGCCCCACCACCGCTACCAACCCATCCACTTCTTCCACTCCCCCCGGCGCTCCCATCCAGCGCCCGCCCATGCCCCAGACATCCCTGGCCCTCACGCCGCCCAGGGACGTCCCACCCTGCGGCTTTAACGGATGTCCTGCCAATCACCAAGTGCCCTCTTCCTCCGCCTCCAGAGGGCTGGCGCTCCCGCTCGGTGCAGGGTCACCAGGGTCGGCCCCTGGGGGGGAGTTAGTGCCAGTGGCCCTTGGGCGCAGTGACGGCGGAGGGCTGGGGTTTAGCGTCACGGCGGGGGGGCAAGGAGGGCAGCTGGCTGTCGTGAGGCGGGTTTGGGATCGGAGGATGTGTCCCTCGCTTCAGCCAGGGGACGCTATAATGAAGATAAACGGAGCCGACGTTCAAAGCCTCAGCTTCTCCCAGGTCAGAGCCTCTGAACTGTAAAAACTCTTTGGATATTCAGTGTCAGTTATTCCTGTTTTAGTCAGAAAACCTCTTTGGTTGTGTCTCTGTGGTAGAGACATATGGAATTTTTTTTGGGCCAATATATTAAAAAAAAAAAAAGTGATTCTCAAACAAAAATCTGAATTTAACAGAATAAAACTCACCTAAGCCGGGGAAAAAAAAAAAAAAAAAGGAATTGCAAAATCAAACCCTATAACTTGCAAACAAATCGTCTGTGTTATTGTGTGAAGTATTAGCATTTTGCTCTCTTCACATGTCCATGTTTTTGTTTACAGTTCTCTCTGTTTCTTGCTGCTGCTTTACGGTTACGCTCCCACTTCTTCATTTTTTTCACTCTGTGATTCTTTGTTTACAGTTTTGGCACAAAACTCTTGAGTGGGCAGGCTCTTTAAGAAATGCACCCTCATTGGCTAATACATTTTTGAGTGACAGCTTGATCGAGTGAGCTACTCAGTGACCTGAAAGTTGCTCATGTGGAGTTCAGGTGCCACTGGACTATCCATCCCAGTGAGAAACAAACAGAGAAAACTGTAAACAAAAGGACATGTTGTAAAATGAGCAAAATACCAGTTCTTTACACAATAACATTCAATTTGCACATCTATTTACTGCTGAAATGTCATATTTATTTCCTGTCTAATATCAGGATTGATACCAATATTAATGGGTTGCTTCAGTCAAATAATCAGGTTACAACTCAAAATTGTACTTTGGTATCAGTAAATCAATTAATACTGAATTGAATGGAGATCAAATCAAATTTAATCGAGATTAATCAGTTCAGAACCTTATGAATTGAAATCAAATCAATGAAATTGGCCATGTTACCCAGCCCAAATAAACAGTACCACAGTGCTTCAGTTTCAGCTTCACAACAAACTGTCATATCTTTTATGTATTGTGATCGTCTCTGTCAACTCACCATGTATTTTTTATTAGTACAATTTTGTATTTTTATTTTTTTAAAATCGATTCCTAGAAATTTCAGGCGACCCTATTTGAATTCCAGGTGACCCCTATGTGGGGTCCCGAACCCAAGGACGAAAAACACTGAGTTACAGGCTGCTTCAAACACTTCCATTCCTACTTTCCACATTGGAAGACGAGGCTAAAGCAGGCGGTCATATTTTATGCATAGTTTGATGTTTTGCATGAGAAAATCATAATGGATGCAAACAGCAAAATAAAAAATGTACTAAATGAGATTTTAGTCTCAAAGTCAAACACAGGCCAACATGGCACACAGGACTTGCTTTTCCATTTCAGAAATGGTCTAATTTATGCATCTGTGACTCCACCATCATACTGAAGGTTTCAGACTCTGTTGGATGATTCAGGACACATTACATCTAATCCAGTCTGAAGCTTTGAGACTTGTGTGCTGTTGTGTGTTGAGCCATATATACATATTTCATGGAGGTTTTTGCTCTACACTTACTGCACAGACAGTTGTTCATGGTTGGCCACTTCTCAGTCCACAGATTTTTCCTGTCAATGAAGAAGGTGCTTAAACAGAATGAAGACTTAAACGTAACCTCAGTCAGAGCTGTAAATACCATAAACCATCTCACTTCTAGCTTTTGGTACCGTTTTACTGACGAGACAGCGAGAATCCTTTGGACAGTGGCTGTGGTTTTAAATTTTTTGTTGACCTCAACTAGATCTTGCACTTTAAAAAATTGCTGATAACCTAAACTACATTGCACTTTAAACCAGAGGTGTCAAACATGCGGCTCAGGGCCGAATCCAGCCCTCTGAAGGGCCCAGTCTGGCCCCCGGAAAAAATTTGTGAAATGCAAAAATTACACTGAAGATATTAATCATTTTAGTTCTGGTTCCACATACGGACCAATTTAATCTTCAGTGGGTCGGATCAGTAAAATACTATCATGACTAGAAAAGCACTCAGAGAGTGCAGACGTCTGCCCCCTTGTGGCCAGCTGAAGTTGCTGCAGCGAACGAACAAACGAACAAACACACACACAAACACACAAACTCAGGCGATCACATTACCTCCTGGGCGGAGGTAATAACCTATAAATACTCACAACTACACATTTTTCTCTTTGTAAATGTAAACATTTTCATGTCATTTTACTGTATTTACACTAAAACTATCATTTCACAAAAATGCAAATAACCTGAACAAATATGAACATTTTGTAATGTCTGAAGTGCAGTTTTACCAATATTCTGTCTGTTAAGTGTTTTGTGTATTTGTAGAACCACTGTGATCTGTAAGTTGTAATTTACATGTGTAAATGATAAACTGAGACATAATATTGTTAAAATTACACCTAGTTCTCTTAATAAATGTCAGTTTGTTCATGTTATTCACATTGTTATAAAGGATAGATGATAGATGTAAACATTTTCACCACATAATTTTACTTGTAGCACTCTAAAACAAACAGAAAAGTTTGGAGTTGATATTTATATATTATCATGTTATTATTTTACTGGTCCGGACCACTATAGATCAAATCTGGCTCAATGTGACCCCTGAATTAAAATTAATTTGATCCCTTTTTGTACTGCTGTCGTAACCAAACAATTTCCTGCAAAGGATCAATAAAGCATCTATCCATCCATCTATCTATACATTTTGTTAAATTCTTGTTATTATTATTATTGTGCTATGACTGTTATTTGAAGCAACTCTAGATTCAAGCTCCAGAATAAACTTAGATTCAGTACAAGACAAAGTACAAAAGCTTCAGTCAGAATCTAATTCAAAGTCCAACCACTGGTGTTTTCAGGTCCAGAGAGTCCTGCAGGAACACACCAAACAGGGAGAGGTGGTACTACTGGTCTACAGAGCAGGTACGACTGAACAACAGAGACTTTATTTTTTTAAACTCAACTCAAATAGACTTTTATACATCAACTCTTTCTGCTCTCCTTCTCCCAGGTCCCGTCTCCTCCCCAGTCGTCACCCCAAACCTATACAAGCCCCTCCCCTCCCCCCACGGCCTGGCCCCCTCCTCGTCCCACTCCCCCTCTTCAGCCGACATGCCTTCCCCACCCACGGGTGCCTTGGTAGGGGGCGTCCCCCCACTCAGCCAGGCCGGTTTGGCCCTTGAGAGCCCACATGAAGGAGCTCTTCTGACACCAGGGATCCACCAAGGTAGATCCGCCATCACCCCCCCTGCATGTTCTGCAACGGTACTTTGACTTTAATCATCTCTTCCTTATCCATCTCCTCTTAGGGACCTCTCCTGCTCAGACTCCCAACGGACCCCAGACCTCGACCCTCATCCAGAGTACCAGCTTCCTGGACTCAGTTCCTGTGACGCTGACCTTAGAGCCACGGGATTTGCTTGGAGTAGAAGAGAGCGCCGGTGGACCTCCCCAGGTCAGAGGTGGAGGAGGACTGGGAGCCATCGCCAAGGATGGAAGAGGAGGAGGGCTGAAGACGGTGGAGGTGGATCTGAGGAGGCGACCAGGGGAAGGCTTCGGATTCGTCATCGCATCCCAGGAAGTCTCCAACGGGGGTGAGTCCCAGCAGCATGCAACAGTCATGACTTCTGTGACTCATCACAAAAAGTGTGCACAAACACAGTTCAGTCTCATTCTGTCTGTTTAGGCTCTACAGTGCATTTCAGAAAGAGGGGGAAAAAATATTGCACTTCAGATCATGGACTGAAATTGCAATTAAGCCTTTACCAGGCCAGTGACTATTTTGGTAATTTACGAATACATTACGAGACAATGGCAGTAACAGTTCCAGTGAGGACAGTGAGTCAACAATCTAAGGTCAAATGTGGTCTACAGGGTCTGTAAAGTCCACCTCTGCATGAACAGTGAGTGGATCTGCTCTGTTAGGTACCATGAAGTAACGGTACTAATGTAAGGAATAATTTTCAAAGGGATCATGTGGATGTGGACAGGGATCTGGACCAGCACTTACGCTGGTTTAATGGTACGAAAGGCAGGTTCTAATGAGATCAAATACTGGTTCCTTTGACCTTATATGTGTTTTTATTGTATTTTTTTATGTTCTCCTTGGATTTTTATTTTTTTTGCCACTTAAAGGTATGGAACCAAATATGATAACTTCACTGACATTAATTTTCTACACAATAAAGAAGTAAATTTTTTTTTTTTTTTTAGATGTGGAAAAATTTCACAGAAGTAATAGTGTTTTTATGTCCTCCAATAACACACTAAGGTTGAACTGTTGAATTTCAGAGTAGAGAGCAAACTATAGTTTCAGAGTGAACTATAAAGGGATAAAATGATTACCATATCGTCAATATATTATTTTTTCTAAACATCTATTCTATTCCTAAAAATATATAAGCTTCAATTAAACTCCAGTGTAGGAGTCACCCTCAGTGCCATCTTCAGGATAACTGGCATGTATTTCTCTCCTATAAGAGCAGCTGCTGTTCAGTTAAACTAGGGGTGTCAAAATCATTTTAGTTCAACAGCCCACATGCAGTTCAATATGATGTAAAGTGGGTCAGACCAGTAAAATAATAACCTGGAAATAAAGTCAACTCCAAACATTTCTCTGTTTAACAGTGAAAAAAGTGAAATAACATTAATAAAAATGTTTACATCTACAAAGTATCCTTTAAAAATGGAAATAACCTGAACAACCTGAATTACTTAATAAAATAAGTGCAATTTTAACAATATCATGTCTCAGTTTATCATTTACATATGTACATTACAGTGGATCAATACAAAACATTTAATAACAGGCAGAATATTGTTAAAATTCCACATATTTCCTTTAAGACATTTCAGGTTTTTCATATTTTTTCAGGTCATATGCATTTTTTGTGAAAGGATAGTTTGTAAATGTAAATATGTTCATGCATTTTTTTTTTTTTTTTACACTAAAACAGAGAAAAATTTGGAGTTGTCATTAATTATGGATTATTATGCTAGTATTTTACTGGTCTGATCCACTTTAGATCATATTAGTCTTTGTGTGGAACCTGAACTAAAATGATTTTGACATCCTCGACTGTTAATGTCTTCCCACGGGCCACATTGGACCCTATTCTGGGCCAGTTTTGGCCCACGGGCCGCATGTTTGACACCCCCGGGATAAACTTGGTCCACATTCAGCTGTAATAAGTGTCTGGTCGATTAAACCTGCACCTGAGCTTCTGCGCGTTTGTTCCACTGATTCAGCTGCATTCATCTGGAAGGAACACTGAGATGTACCACACAGTCACCCAGCACTCAAACGCCTCGTCCTCTCCTCTGAAAATATAACAATAATCTCTAGTGTTAACATTCCTCCCCCTGTGTGTGTGTGCCCATATCAGTTCCCTCCCATCGCTATCTGCTCTCATTTGGCCACGCCCCCCTTTCCCAGCTGTCTCTCTCTCGCTCTCTCTGCAGCTCAGTTATGTTCAGTATCGCTCGTCCGCTATCAGAGGAAGGAGCTGCCTCACTTTCAGACAGACAGGTGGAATTTTTTTTTGTAGCTTTCATAGTTTTTGCGGTTTCTGTGTTAGCGTGTGGACTGGTTCAGGATGTTGGAGCGGCTGCAGTCAGCGCTGAAAACTGTCAAAGACTCCAAACGTAAGTCCAAAAGGATAGGTTTGCATGGATTTTCCTTCAGGACTGACTTGTCTTATGGGGGTTTAAACAGTTACTGGGCTGTGTGATCATTCCTCCTGCTGGGCTACTGTTCTGTGAGGTGATCCTTCAGACGTGAAAACAGCCTCTGGGCGGTGTGTAGTTTCAGGAACAGGTGAGCTAAGAAATCTGATCCATGGAGTCCAGATTCATGAATTTGAGGGTTTATCAGTGGCAGGGTCAGCAGAGTGCAAGCAAACACACAAACACAGCTGGTATCGCAGAAGTCCACTCTTTTTGGCCTGGAGTCCGTCCCACTCCTGCCTTTTACTGTAGTGCCTGATGGTTACATATGCTGCGGCTGTATTTGATAAAGTCTATGTTTAAGTTATGAAGGGTTTTCAATTAGTAAATACATGTAAAATGGCCTTTTCCAAACTTAATGACAGAACAAAAAGGGGTTGCAGAGTGGTTTTTAGTTTGTTTCCAACTGTCAGAGTTAAATATATAAATTAATTTTTCACACCGAAATAGATGTACAGTGACCAAGTACGATAGGCCAATGTGTCTCAGTTAAGAGAAAACTGCTGTAAGTACAGAAACGATGCAAATTCACAAACTCAAATACAGTCTGGACAAGGTATGAAAAGAGGAACATGGTGCAAATGAAAAAAAATGCGACACAAGAAACAAAAACACATGTATAATCGATGTAAGAGACGATGCAAAATAATGCAAACCAAGAAAATGAATGTAAATGAAAAATGCTGCAGAACCAGTAGGTCCAACAGAAGTGCTCCAGACCTGTAGGGGGCAGTGTTTATAGACAACAGATTAGTGTCAAACAGAATTAAATTAAAGTCGCAGTGTAACTTCAGTCGGTTCCCACTGTAGTTTGAAACCCTGTCAGTCAGCTGTTCTCTGTCTCTCTCTGTCTGTGCAGTGAGCCGTTCTACTGACAGCGCCCCCTATAGGTTTGGAGCACTTCCAGGGTTCTCCCCAGAAATGTATAGTATCCTAACAGGGGGGTGCACACGAGGTCATTTTTCTGGCTGCTCCTCGTCGGCTACATGTACAACGTATTCACTATTTATTGGTTATTTATTGTGATGGCTAATACGGGTCCTCGGTATCTAGTTTTGTCCTTTCTCTGATTGGATGACAATAAACTTCTATGAATTCTTGAAAAAAACACCATAAGAAAACAACAATGTACTGTAAAAGAAACGATGTACAAAAATCAGATAAACAGGTTAAAAGACACAATGAAATGAAACTCATATAAAAGACGCAAGACAAAAATGATGCAAAGGACAGAGCAGGTGGAAAAATAGTATAAAAGATGAAAAAAAAGAAATGAAATGATATAAAAGATACAACAACACAAAAGACATAAGAGGATGTAACCAATGTAAAAACACGCAACAAGATGAAAAGGATGCACATGACGGAATAATATGAAGACAATGTATAAGAAGTAATCCACAAAAACAGCATAAAAGACAAAAATGATGTAAAATGTACACAATAAAAATGATGCAAAAGACAGAACAGGTAAAAAAAGAATAGGTAAATGAAGCAAAAAATGTTCAACATGATGATAAACACCAAAGATACAACGAAAGATAAAGTACGTAAAAAGACACAGTGACATGAAAATGATGCAGAACAAACACCAAAATGAAAACAAAGATACAACAAGACAAAAAACAACACAAAAAAAATTACAACAAAATGAAAATATAAAGATTCAACACTAATCAACAACAATAATTATTTACAAGATGCACAAGATCACAAGAAAGGCCAAACACCAACATCCTTTTGTGTTCATGGGTGGAAGCTGGAGTCCTGTTCTATAAAGTAGTTAAATGTTGCTCACGTACGTTCTGAACTAGTTGCACAGAACATATTTATCACTTCACACATATTGGTGCCATCCACCAGTGGTGTAGCTGAGTTATGTTAGGGAATATTTGTGGAATGATGTGCAGAGAAGTTTTGACTGCACTGGTTTTTATCACCAGATGCACTTACACAAAGCCTAAAATCCTACTAATAATCAGTATATTATTAGTACAGGGTGTTTGCAAAGTCTCTTTAAGAAATTTATGTTGTTTGATTTTTTTTATTAGACCTTTATTTAAACAGATAAAGTCCTACTGAAATCGAGATCTCTTTTACGAGGGTGATGAGGCCAAGAGGTCAGCAGCACACGCCATGAAAGAACAGGTTTGACAGACCAGTAATAACAAAACAAACAGTAACATAGTAAGAAGAGAAAAGTTGGAGAGTTTTTTTTAAGCACAATTTTAAAGTGCAAAATTTAGTTGAGGTCACAACAATTTAAAAATGCAGGCACTGTCCAACTGACCCCCACTGTCTTGTAGGGCAGCACGATATCGGCAAAACTAGCAATATGTGATATGGGTGTACAGCATTGTAATAAATAATAATATTGCTATACAGTGGTACCTCTACTTACAAACGAATTAAGGTAACGAAAATCATTTACGGTAAAATATTGACTCTACTAACAAAAGAAATTTCATGTTACTAAAGGCGTAATTATTACATACTTTACGGTACTGTTCCAGTCGGCGCTCGGAGCTGCTCCGCCATTGGCTATGGCGCGGCC
>JAQQZY010000027.1:5808225-5820811 GCA_030068375.1 Ostorhinchus rueppellii | reverse complement strand
CCTGTGGAGTTGAATGAATGAAGAATTCAGACCCAAGCAGAGCATTTACAGTTTATGTAGACCACAGGGACATGTTTAAAATGAAGAATTCCATTTAAAAAGAACAAATATCACTCCTTTAAAGCTGCAGTGACTGATTAGAAAAATGAGGGTCTGGTTTTGTTAAACAGTTCATAAAACTATCACCTTGTTTCAACAGTTCAGTGCCTCTGTAAACGCGCATCCATGAAGAAATGGTTTTCTGGAATAAACTGGTGTGAATATCCTGCACAGACCCATGACCTTTGACCCCATTCAACACATCTTAGTCAGATTCAGAATTTACAACAATTACACAAGAAAACCTAAAATGAAGGTGCTGGGTCCAGCATCATCTTCGTCAGCAATTTCTTCTCTGATGAAACTATTAGTCAGATTCATTTCAGATGTTTTATGTAGTTTCCTTCAGACAATGTCAACAATCTTTGTCCACTGTTTACTTTTGAATTTTTGATTAATTTTTGAAACATTAAGAATTTTCCTATACTTATAATGGTCCATATTTTGATTATTTAGAGCATGTAAATGGTTAGCGCTAACAATATAGTTACTATTGGTCACTGATAGGAAGTCTTGTATGGAATTAATTTGATTGAATTAGTTGAGTTGTGCTCCAGTGAAAGTACCGCCCACTTTTATTGATCTCCTGCATCAGGACCACAGGACTCTAACAGAGACAGAACCTGACAAGCTCACACATTCAACTGGGGATTGAATCTTGACAGAACATGTTGGTGTGCTTCTTTGTGCGTTTGCTGTGGTTACTTTGACCTTCGCAGAAATAATAAATGTTTTGTGTTCTCAGGTGTCCGATCAGCTGGTGGAGATCAACGGAGACAGTACAGCGGGGATGACCCATAGTCAGGCCGTGGAGCAGATCAGACGAGGAGGACATCGAATCCACCTCGTCCTCAAGAAAGGAAACGGATATGTACCTGACTACGGTGAGTGAGAAACATAATGATGGTGGTGCTCACCAGCAGCAGGCACAGCTGTTCATTTTATGCTTTATATATACTTAGCTGAAGCTGAAACAAAGCAGCCCTTTACACTTTACTTCTGCCGTCCAATCACAGCTATGAGATTCTCCTGATTTTACACACTCTCACTCTTTGACTTTTATATTTCCTCTTCTTATTCTCTTCCTGCTGCCTTTATTTCCTGCTCCTCCTCTTCCTCAGTGGAGCTGTCCAGCCTGTCTCTCTGTATGACCAACTCAAAGCAGGGAGAACCCTGCTTCTACGTGATTGGACGCACTGAAAACTCGCGGTCGGTAACTCTCACTTCTGACCGTTTTTCTTTCATTTCCATCCTGCCATTCTCATCTCCTCATCTTTATATATATATTTTTTTTACATTGTATTTATTGATTTATTCATCACAGAATTGGGACTCACTTAACAACCTGTTAAATACAAGCTCTTAGCAGGGTTCCTACACATTTGAAAATTTCAAAATTCCGTATTTTTCCCAGACCCTAATTTCCAGATGTGTTGGTAAAAAAAAAAAAAACAGCCAACCAGTCTTTATATTTGGGATTTATGAGCTAGTCATCAGAGAATTTACATTTACCCATTATGAGTTCTGCTCGAGGCATTTTGACTCGCTTGCTCACCAACAGTGTGTGGACATCACCTGTCTGTCAAAGTAGCAGTGAGACTTGATGAAACCTGGACGGGCCTTAAAATAGGGTGGAGGAGGTTAAGAGCAGAAGGTGGAGCATTCAACTTGGCAGTCTGCCCAAATGTTTTCAGGAACACGTAGCCTACTGTATGTGCTCTCACACAAACATTTTAGCTACACTAGCAAGCATCTTGATAAAGCAGATCGATCCACTGTTGTTGTTTTTTTTTTAGATATTTGTTTTTTATGTAATTGTCTTGGAAACATGAATATTTTTCAAAACATTTGTTTCCATTTCCCATACTTTTCCGGACCTGGAAATTTATAAAATCAAATTCCATACTTTTCCGTACTTGCAGAGGGTCTGGGTCTCGGGTCTGAATTCTTCATTCATTCAACTCCACAGGTCCATCTTCAACCCTATTTCTGAGTAATGACACCGGAAAGGGGGTTTGGAGCGCTGGCCCTTTAAATGCACACGAGCCACTTCAGGCCCTGTGCCCTTTCGGTTGTTGGCTGTGCTGCTCTGTCCTTTTCAATCACTTGTGTTTTTTAATACCAGTGTTTCGTGGATTACCAGTGTTTTAGGATTTTTTTCTGCAGCGGGGGCAGGCATGCCAGGGAGTCGTGGCGGCGTAAACAAATGACACTTCACTGCAGATTTTATTTCTAGAACTGATTTATTAGATTTTTAACAACCAAATGGTATGACAATCTATGACTTAGTAAAAGGCTAATGATACCTGTCTAGGGTCATCCTTGTTGGATGTTTTTCTCTTTTTTGAGAAACACTTCCATAAACTCATCTGAAAATGGAGTCAGCATTATCTCGTGTAGATATTCGCTTAATGCTATATTATAAATTATCTCAGTTGGCATCGCGCACAATTAAGTTAAGCTGTTATGTTACGTAACGTTAGTTGGCTATCAATATTTGGCGAATATATTTAACTTTTAAAAATGATGAGTTATCTCAAGCTACCGTAATAAGTCTACCTTTTCTCCAACGTTGCCCAAATCACAAAGATGCACTCCTACTCCGACTGTCTGATCACCTGATCTGTCACTTCCAAGACAGCGCCCTCACTAATTCACCTCCCCCACCCCCTAAAGAGAATATAATTCAAGATACTTATCTGTAGTTTAGGCTACTTTAGCTGTCACGTACTCGATGCGGTGGTGTATTTGCAGCAAACATAAAATTTATAGAAATTTGAAGAAGCGGCGGGGAGGAATTACTAAATGAATGTAGTGAAAACACTGTAATACAACCAACAACTGAACATTTTAGGTAATCAGTTGGAAATTTGGACATATTTTCAGTTTTTATTCCAACCGCTGCTGCTGACAAACAATTATGTCGAACTGGAGAAATGTTTCTGGAAAATTGGACCTTATACTGTATGTGCAAATATCGTGATGTAACTAGTTATACTAGAGAAACACTCGGAGAGCGCAGACCTCCGCCAAGGCATTGTTTGTATTTTCATCCACTAGATGGCGCAATCTAATCATCTGTAGGATACCCCATTTCTGACAATCTGTGAAAATTTCATGAAAATCTATCCATAACTTTTTGAGTTATCTTGCTAACAGACAGACAAACCAACACTGATGAAAACATAACCTCTTTGGCGGTGGTAAAATTGTAACAAACTAAGCAGGAATTAAAACAGGTTGTATAAATCCACTCAATTCATTTAATATAAAAGATAGTTTAGCAGCAGCTGGAGGGTTCAAATTCAAACTGTATGAACTATTAGGGTCCAACTACGCGCAGACGAAGAAAAGTGGGTTTAATAAATATGAGCGCTTTAAGAGAGAACTTCTACCTTTAACTGCAACAATGTTTATATATTCTAAGCATTTATTTAGATTTTCTTGTATCTCACACTTTTCAGTCATATGTTTTTTGCTCAAAAACAGTAAAGTTATGTGTTCAAACCTTGAAACCCAGTACATGTTACATATTTCAAACTTTTCTGGTGTTTTTGTTTCTTTCAGGCCCTGAGGAAGGAGCCCTCTCCCCCTCCTCCTCTTTACACACAGAGGAGCAGGGCATGGACCCGGTTACCATGACAACCGCCTCCTTCAGCCACCAGAGGGGTGGAGGTACAGGAGGAGGAGGAGGAGAGGCAGAGAGGAGGAAGAGAAGAGAGGGAGAAACCAAACGAAAAACAGGAGGAGGAGGAAGAGGAGGAGGAGTAGGGGGACTGGTACCTCCTGATCTGGACTTGGACTTAGTGGAACAGGAGGCTCGAGAGGACGAGGAGGAGGAGAGGAGGCGGCAGATGGAGAAGGAGGAGGAGGAGGAGAGGAGGAGGCAGCAGATGGAGGAGGAAGAGGAGAGGAGAAGAAGGAAGGAGGAGGAAGAGGAGGAGAGAAGAAGAAAAAGTAGGAGGAAAAGTCAGGAAAAGCTGAAGCGGGATGAGCAGAGGGACCAGGAGAGAAGGAGCAGGAGCCTACCCAGAAACAGCGCCCGATCCTGGGATAGGCCACCACCAAGTGAGGGGGAGGAGGTGGAGGAGTCTGGAGGAGCAAGGGAGAGGAGGAAGAAGAGCAAGAGGAGGGTGAGAGAGGAAGAGAAAGAGGAAGAGAAGGAGAGGGTGGAGGAGCGGAGACATGAGAGCGCCACCCACGTCACTAAGCATTCTGGGAATACAGCCGTGGCTCAGAAAGCGCCGTTCTCCTTCCTAATGCCGCGAGACGATGACGACGACGACCAGCAGCATCCATCTGACAGCGAATCAGCAGCCAGCTACTCAGAAGTCAGCCTATCAGCAGCCAGCATCGCTACTACAGGGTGGAGGGAGGAGTCCGATTGGAGGAGAGCCGAGTCATTGCCGTGGCAGCAACGGAACACCCCGGGCCCTTGGCTGAAGCCGAGCCGGCAGAGACTAACGGAGGTTCTGATTGGCAGTCGGCTCAGTGGGCGGGAACTAGCAGGCGGGCTCTCACTCTGATTGGCTCATAGCAAAGACTTTTCATAGAGAGGCCGATGCTGCGTCCTCCAGTTGACCATCATGGGATCTTATGTCAAGTAGCCAATGGTGAGGCACAAATCAAGTTTTTTACCCCATTTGAATCATGCCATCATTTACACAAAGAAATGTTAGAATAAACTATGAATGAATATTTACTTCTTGTACTTAAGCAGAGTTTTAGGCATCTGTACTTTACTGGAGTATTTATTTACCCCTTTTACTACCTGACAAATATCTTAAGGCTTGTTTTTAATACATCTGAGGAGATTTACAGGTTAGTTGTTTTTTTTAGGTCATATTTATAACTTTTTCAAAAACTTATTTCGCCACAGCTATGGTCATTTTGTTTATTTTAATTTAATATTTAAATGAACACTGTCAAAACAAAAATGAAATGTGAGCTCATATTCAACTAGATGAAAACATTATAGACAGTTAGTAGACAATTTGTGGTACAACGCTCAACACTATTATGATGAAATATGTATAACATTAATATTAATATCCCTGAGGAGAGGAAAGTAAATCCAAAAATCAGAGAAAACTGTGTATCGTGATACTTAATATATTTTTATTTTGTGATAATTATTAGTTTTAACCATCATTTTTATGTTGAAGAGCAAATTCAACATATAATAACATTATTTATGTGATTTTTAAGCATTTCTAGTTATTTATTTTAACAATTGAGTTTTACTGCAAACTTTACATAGCATTAAATTGTCAAACATCGTGTGTACTTGATGGCATAACAAACAGGATGAAAAAACTATTTGTGTTTTGTTATTGTCTACCACACAAATGAAGGTCTTGTATTGGTCCACCAGAAGTGTCAGATTCCCTCCTCTCTATTTACTGACTTTTTAGTTTGATTGGCTACTTATAAGGGCTCCGTCTTTTCTTTTTTGTTGTTGTTGTTGATTGGCCTGCTAAGCGAAGACCCGCCTCTTCCCGTGTGTGGACATTTTTTTAGGCCGCTGATTGGCCAAAATGACAGCAGCCACACACAGAAAACCAACATTTTTATTTCACCCATCGTCCTTCAGCGTGTCCTGATGTCATGGTTTACTCGAAAACATCACGTCTGCTGTTTGACATCTCCATCGCCATCTTTATCATCATATTTATCATGATAAATTTTAAAACGTATGCAACGAACGTCTCAATCGGTTCGTCTCATTGTCCGCGAGACTAAACTGCTCGCCATACGACGTGTATCGAAGGCAGCGGCAATGATTCTTTCTGTGTAATCTGAGCATGTGAATATCACTGGAATGATTTTTTATTTTTATAAGCTGAACATGTAAAGGCTTGATGACATTATTACTATTATTATTAGAGATTAAATAGAACCTGGTATGATTTGATTTGCCTGCTTGCTTGTAAAGAAAAAAAGAACTTTGCCCGACATTTTGGAAATTCTTCTGATGATATAAATATACATATATATATCTATAACAGAGCCATACACATACACACATAAGAACACAGTTCAGGTCCAGTTATGGTCCTGTTGGCTGTAAATAAACATAACATTGCTATGGCGAGACGGCCAACACGATGACGCATTTCTATAGCAACAGCCATGGTGGAGCAGGACACTGTAGCGCCCCTACGTGGCCGATGAACTGCAGCTCTTGACCATAAAAAGTGCCTCATTTTTTTCAGCCTTTGTCCTGTACACTGAGGCCGAGGCTGCAGGCGGAGACACCGTCGCAACCCTAAACAACCCTGTCATTCCCCAAAAATCAACCCTGTTACAAGCTACAACAACCCAAAAAAAAAAAAAACTACTGTCACTTCGTTAAACTGCCCTGTCACAAACTGAAATAATCCAAAAAATAACCTGTCACTCCCTAAAACAACCCTGTCAGAAGCTGAAACATCCCAAAAAAATACTATCATTCTCCCAAACATCCCTGTCTCTCCAAAAAACAACTGCTAACAACTCAAAATAACCCTGGTACAAGCTATAACTACCAAAAAGACATCGCCTCTCCCCAAAACAAACCTGTCACAACCCTAAAAAAAATGTTCATAAGCCTCTAACTCCCCATGTCAAACTGGTGGCACTTGTTAACCTTTTACTGTAGACAAACTTAATTTGTCAAATAGTATTTTCTAGCGGTATCATGTATTATTACATCATAATGAACATTCTTATTTCAAAGCACTTAAAATGTTATCTTTGTTCACTTTAACCTGCAGGAGTTTCTGCAATATGTTTTTGTGACTGAGGAAGGAAAGTAATGATGACTGAGATGAATTTCTGGTCAGCCACAAACATTTTTACTACAAAAGAACTGGCTGATGAGAGCTCAAAGTTATACCTAACACACAAAGACTGTCCAGGAGGGTTATTTTCAGTGAATTGACAGAGAATTTGATTACATTTCTCACTGTTTGACATCCGTGAACTGCTGGTGGCTGCAGAGGGCCGCTGTGCACATTTTGGTTCATTTTTGTCTAGATATTTTCAATAAGCTGCAATTATATTTTCCCCAATTATGCAAAATGTAACAAAATAAACACCTAAAATTTAGATTACATCGTATCCATTGTGGCATTTTTAATGCAGAAGTTAAACAGACAAAAGTCGCAACTGTAACAGACAGGGATGTTATACATATTGAAATGTAGTTGCCAGTCCTTCAAACAAACCGATATTATAAACCTAATGGTCTGCTACGCATCTTTGCACATAAACTATGAATCAAGCATTACTTAGAATTAATACAGTATCAAAGACAATACTGCAAAACTCTACAGTGTCAATATTTTCATATATTTCTAGTCACGGATGATGAGTTCTGATAGACTGAAAACTACAACCTCAAATAAATTATCACAAGACATCAACGACCGTCGCTGAACTCAACCAACTCAGTATGTAGTGGTCCTGGTTTGGTATGGCATTCACTACCAGTTGTTTTGTTTCTTCTACATATTGTCTTAATATTACAAAAATATCTGACTAAAAACTATAATAAAACACACCAAAGCCTTTCAAGAAATCAAACTAAAACCCTTTTATATTTTGGTTGTGACCAGACTAAACTTAACAACATAAACCAAATATATACCATACATACAATAATATTAATAATGATAGTGTTATGATTGTCATTCTAAGACAGTTACCTTGGTGTTTAGGAAAATCCTCCACCCCTACAAGTCCATGATTCCATGGTACAAACCAGCAACCCCCAGTCAGTCCCCATCACAAACTGGTCAAACCTCAGTTTGTCCACCTTCAGTATGTAGCCGAGAATGACGGGTTGTTCAACAAAATTTATAAAACAAAATCTCTACAGATTCTTCGCTCCTGCATTTTAAAGTCTATTTGGGAGTCTGTTTTTACATTTACATTTAACTCCAGGACCTAAACAAAGATAGCAGGGGATATATGAACAAATAAAGGAACTATATCATTTACATTTTATCAGAATATGTATCTATATATAAATGATTAAATAAGAGACTAAAAGAGATGTCGTATTATTCATCAGATATTTTCAGCAGCTGATGATGAACCAGCCTTAATAAAATACTTTATGAAACTTTGCCAAATTCAATAAAACTTTAACTGTTAACAGTACTTGAGTGGGTTTATGGGTTATTCTGCTTCTTGTTGGGTAGAACCTCATGCTAAGGGATTTAAGGGTCTCTCCGAAATCTCAGCCAAAGTCCCATAGCTTTTATGTGCTAATGCTTACCAAAACAGTCCAAGTGTTGAGTCAAGCACAGCGAGAATTAGTCTGATTCTGTGATGGTTTAAAATGAAGCCAAACATATCCTTCTGTTTGAGATTTTACATGATTCAGTATCAATTTAAGTGTCTTCATGAAATGTGATGAGTCGGGCTATACTGCAATAGATTTTTAATAAATGTTCCTATTGAAAAATACAGATCGATTCTGACTCAGACTTTGTCCACTCTAATGGAGATATTTTTCTAAACGTGCATTTTCCCCTGTGTTGTTTAATATCAGGTAGCTAGATTTGTGCATGCTCATGTTGTTGACTTTACCTCATTTTCTAAAAATAACAGTAGTTTGTTTGGTAAACCATTGCTACTGTTGAGCAAACTGGAGGCACTGACGAACACAAGAGTTTAAAGACTTTTGCAAAAAAAAAATAATTTAAAAACAGCCTGTGCGCTCTGCAAATAACTCACTAAAATGTGCCCATTATTAGAAGCTTAAAAACAGAGTCAGCTGATGTCTAAAAAAAAAAAAACAGCTAGTAGCACAACACAGACTTCAACATAAACTTCATGTAGTACACAAGTCTCTTCAAATATTATACATTTAAAAAAATCCTCCTCTGTGACCCAAAATGTTATGACACAGAACTGACAAATTTTCCCAAAAATACCTGATTAGTAGGTTGTGTCTATGTCTATATAAACTTCAAATGCCAGAGAAGAACACTTTGAACCACCTAGTTTTAGTATTAAATTACAGAAACATAACATGGAAATTCTTCCTCAGTTTGACAAAAAGATGCTCATGATCAACAAAAAAAATGTTTTTACTTCTTTTACTGTACTGTGTTTATTGCAGCTATATGCAGTGGAGACTATGGCGCCATCTTCTGACCACATTACACAGCTATTAATAGAAACATTTAATGGGCATTTCCTTTTTGGTAACTTAGCTTCAATATTGCTTGACATTTTATGATAACATGACTATTGTTGTTTCATTACACAAAATAGCAATGGACAAGTAGGTTCAACTTGAAGAATTTAAGGCTTCCTAACCCCTCCATTTTAAACGCCTACACCACTGTTTCCCAAATATAGACTTGTTTTTATTGGGTCACCAATTCATAGAACAACCTGTATATCAATGAGATATGTACAAACTAATTATTACAAGTGGGACAAGTCAAATGAGTTGTTCCTGAGCAAACAAAAGGCAGTGAAAAAGAAAGTCTTAGAACATTTCTGTTATTTGGCATCTAGTTTCTTATGACTGAGCTAATTTATTCAGTGTCAGAAGTCATTGCTCACATTATCTTCTGAGTTGCAATCGTCACAGACATTATTTTCTCAACTTGGTTGCTGTTGTCACTAATGTGAATTAAACAGCATCAAGTCAGCATGGTTTTGACAATGGCAGGATATGTATTTTTTTTTTTTAAATGTAGATCCAACGAGGATACTGCGTTGATCTTTTTTGCTTGAAAAAAATCTTTTTAATGCAGACAAATATAGAAGAAACTATCTGCATCAGTGTGGACAAAGCATCAAATTTAACTTCTACAGGTTGTAGTTGATAATTGTTTTGTTTTTTTACAGCGTAAGAGAGTGCTCTGAAATCCACATCCATCATCATTACAACATTACCTCATGTTGTGATGTTTTTGATTCCATTTTACCACTCAGTAGTTACACTACAACTCCCATACACCCTTGCGCTGCCCTTTAGCCCCACCTCTCAGCCTGCTCTCTCTATATAAGGGCATTTGGATATTTGTCTTCTATGCATTTTCTAAGACTGTCTGCCGGTGATTAATCAATTGTGATTCTCTGATTGGCGGCTGATAAGCTCGCTGATCGTCTCAGAGTCTGGATTCTGGTTCTAATGAGAGGCTTGATCATTCAGGTTCTGGTCTATAGATGACCAGGAAGCAACAACGTGTAAATGGCATTCAGTGGTTTCCTAATCAGCTCAGAACTGTGGTGGTTTAACAAGAATCACACAGTCAAGCAAAGCAGCTTCGTGACAGGATGTCCAATCACAGTGTGACTTTAACTGGACCGGGAACAGATCGATCAGCATGACTCAGCTAAAGAGCCACCATGCTAATGTTAGCAGCTATGCTAGATATGAGCTTGTGGGTTAAAGACTGCTCTTCTGTCACCGTTATCAACCCAACCAAAACAGTAACAAATTACAAAGCAGACCTTTCAGTAGTCACTTTTCCATTGACCCTCAAATATCACAAATATAAATTAGGCATAAAAATGTATCTAATGAAAAAAACGGCAATTTTACCAAAACTCTCATTTTTTTTATTAAAAGTTTTTGCACTGGCAAGAGGTGGTTTTTCGGGTGTTGCAAAATTGGTATATGACACAAAACTGTAATGGAAAGACCTTTTTTCACAAGTAGAGTCATGTGAAAAAAAAAAAAAAGATGTGGACGGATGGTACAACAAGCAAAGAAGAAGAGTTTTAAAAAGAAACATGCAACGTTATGTGTGAACACACCAGTAAACTGAATAATTTTTCTATTTAGTATGAGATAGAGGGGTAATATATAAAAATAATGAATATATCTGTAAATAAACACCATATTTACATCCATCCCCATATTTATGGAATGACTTCTTGTGTCATTTCACGATAATACATAAGCAAATTATCGCATTTGTGAGTTATGGAAAAACCGACATCACACACTTATGTTTTTTTGACATTTAGTAAATATCACAAAGTTTTGCGCATACGCCTAATGAAAAAGTGACTAGTGTCTCAGGAGGTCATGATGCAACAAATATTAACTCTCCACTAGTCGTGGATTAAAAAAAATAAATAAATCAATGTTGAGAGAAATTAAGTTAAAACTATTTTGGAAGCAAAGATAACAATTTAAACCAAACTAACCAATGCAATGACATTTATCATAATAAAAAACTGTATTATGACATTTTTAATTATTGTTCTGTGTCCCAGACCCGTTAGAAAAGAAACACCTGAATTCAATGTGTCCGCATACTTGTGTACACATACACACGCACATACATACATATACATATATACATATATACATATATATATATATATATATATATATATATATATATATATCGATATAAACAACAACAAACAAGTTAAATGGCATCTTACAAACTGTATGTGCACTGCAGTCTTCAACACATTTGGATCCAACTTACAAACAACTAAAGATGGAACTAACATATAATTTTAAAAAATAAAGACAAATGTTTGTAATGTTTGTGTGAAACTGTAAAGGAGTAAGTGATGGTTCCAAAGTAGAAAAGTGAACATATGAAGGTTTTCTGCCTTTTTGTCCTCGTCTTCCTGAGCTATGTTCCATGTTTGTGTTCATCCTGGTGTCGTATGCATCACAATAAACATCCATATGAAACACAACAGTGGAACCAATGTTTAACAGCAGCGGAATTAAGGAAATGAAGCTTTGATTCAGCAAAATTGCAAATGAATAGTTTTATTAATTGAATTAAGCTCTAAAACAGATTCCCTCCAGCCATTCAAGCAAGTGTAGTAACACTTGAATCCAGTAGGTGGCAGTAAATCACTTCTGCTTCCAAAGCCACTACTGCTTTACACCAAGTAAACACAGATAGATAGATAGATAGATAGATAGATAGATAGATAGATAGATAGATAGATAGATAGATAGTGCAGCCCTACTATCTATCTATCTATCGCAAAAATATCATTATTGCAATAACAGAATGTGCAATATTCATATCGCAAAGACGTGCAATTATTGATCTCCTTTTCTTTGTATGAACTTTGTGTTTTCCACTCCATGGGGTACCACAGTGGTTTTCTCTATCACTCTAACATGCTACGCTAACGCTACTGCTCCTGGTTGAATGACAGTTTACATGTTGTGTGAATGTGAATGATGTGAATATTTTCAGAGCACAACTTTGGCCAAGGACTGAACACTTCTATCTACAGATTAGATTTTTATATGCAGTTATATGCAATTGGCTCATTTCAACATTGTTATTGAGCATTTTTCTTAGTAGATGAAATTGATATTTATTTAGGTGAATGAGAAATATCGTAATATTATTATCACAATGTTGTACATCCATATCCCATATCACAAGTTTTGCCAATATCATGCAGCCCTAATAGATAGATAGATAGATAGATAGATAGATAGATAGATACTTTATTAAGATTGTGGTCAAAGTACAATGGAGGTCAT
>JAQQZY010000027.1:5712980-5725093 GCA_030068375.1 Ostorhinchus rueppellii | reverse complement strand
CAGTTTCTTGTTACCAACCATTGTGTATTATTCAAACTCAGCTGGCTAGCTGTTATCAAGAGTACTAAAACCCTTTTCAACATGAGTCTGACAACTAAGCAAGGAAATAAGGAAGCTAAATAACTTCAAACTTTAATACATGCTCGGATACGCCGGTATCGGCCAGTATCGGTATCGGATTGGAAGTGCAAAAACCTGGATCAGGACATCCCTAGTTCTCATCCCATCTGGTTCCTTTCTAATGCTTTGGTGATTGTTTCCTTCACCATGAGAGTCCAACAGAGTGACTCACTACTCCCTCTAGTGGCCAAATAAATCCCTCAACCAGTTGAAATAAATTCAGTTCGTGTCTTTAGAACAGAACTTCACAGCTCCTTATTCTCAACACTTTGATGATCATTTTAGGTCATTTTTTAATATTTGAAAGTATAAATACAACATATAGGCCCATTTAAATGCCCACTTCACATCTTGTTATAATATATAATTATTATAAATGTGTATATCTATGAATTATATCAGGACAAGGTGAACATGTGGACTGTTTTGTAACCAGTATGCTCTATTTAACACCTTCCTCTGTCATTCCAAATAAATTAACACAAGTTAGGGGGGAAAAACAAAAAACTATGTCTCATACCGCCTGCTATGTGTTCCTGTCATCACCTCCTCCATGTGTAACTATCACAGTCATGCTGGGTGAAAATGGGTTAAGACATGCGTTTATTCTGTGTTAATTCATGGTAAAATTTGACTCACTTAAAATGTAATAAATCACATTGTGGTAATCATTTTAGTTCTATCCTCTATGAATTCTCGCTCTAAATGCATCTGCAATTAGACACAAAAATAGTAACAATTCCTCAGAGTGTTTTGATATATATTTTTTTACCTAGATGTATTTTCATTTCTCATTTATTTATTCATTTTTCTTTTGAGGTATCATCTGGACAGTAAACTCCTCCTATCATAGTTTTGTGACACAAATGTTATTCATATGTAAAAACATTGGAAAATCATCTTTGGCAGAAATTGATGCAAATGTATTTATATTGCTTTTTCAAACAAAAAAAAAAGAGTATTTTAAAGCATGATAGCAACAATAAGTTGGTTTTTTTTTTTTTTTTTACTCCAAAAGACAGTCTGTGCTGGTTTAAAAGGCTCATATTTATTAGCTCCACTTTTCTTAGTCTGTGCTTCATTTCTTTGTGTATTTGGACCCTAATAGTTCACACAGTTTGAATTTGAACCCTCCAGCTGCTGCTAAACTATCTTTATATTCATTTTGTCAAAAATTCAGTGGATTTCCACAACCTGTTTGAATTCCTTCCTAATTAGTGTCGTCTATAACTAGTTCCGTCCCCACATTTGCACATATAAGGTCCAGACTTCACATCAACATTTCTCCAGTTCCACAGAATTGTTTCTCAGCAGCAGCGGTTGGAGTAAAAACTGAAAATATGTCCAAACTTCGCACAGATTACCTCAGATGTTCAGTTGGTGTCATTACTCAGAAATAGGGTTGAAGATGGACTTGCGGAGCTGAATGAATGAAGAATTCAGAGCCAAGCAGAGCATTTACAGTTTATGAGACCACGGGGACATGTTTAAAATGAAGAATTTCATTTAAAAAAGCTAAATATCATTGCTTTAAAGCTTCAGTTAATGCTTCCTTTGTCCCTGTCAGACTCTGCTGTTCTTCCAGTGACCTCATCGTCAACAGCAACCTCTCCAGTAACATCAACCTCGGATGCCGCTCCTCCCAAACCAAAGAAGCCCCGAGGCCTGGAGCTGCCCTCCTCCCCCTCCCTCCCCCCTGGCCTCTCCCTGGATAAGGTCTGCCATCTGGAACACCTCATACCAGTTCATCAGTTCATCAGTGTCGGTGCAGCCTCTGACTTCATTATCCTGTTTCTCTTCAGGTGAATGCAGCTGTTAACAGTTTATTGGCTCCTGGATCAGGGACCAACACACTCACCCCGACGGTCATCACCTCCCACGCTCTGGTAAACATTCACCATCTTTCATTTCTTTCTTGTTCTATTTCCTTTTATCTGGCTGATGGGCTGGCTGGCTGTTGTGAAGGTGCTATGTCCGGCATCGTCTGCGTCAGCCAGCAATTTCTTCAAACGTCTGCTCCAATTAAACTACTGTTCAGATTCATTTCCAATTTTATATGTAGCTTCTTTGGGAAAATGTCTCTAAAGTGTGTTCACAGTTATAAGAAATTTAGATTTTTGAATTTTTGACAATTTTTTTGAAATATTACCAATTAGTCTTTACTTATAATGGTCCATATTTTAATGGTTTATAACATGTAAATGGTTGAAGATATTAACATAGTTACTACTGATCACTGATAGGAAGTCATATATGGACTTTCATTTGCCCCATGACCTTTGACCTTGAGTGACCTTGAAGGGTCAAACTCAAGGTCATCAATGTTTAGATTTCAATAATCTACTCCAAAACTACTGGTTGGATTTATTTACAATTTTATGTTGCTTCCTTGGGACAATGTCTGTAAAGTTTGCTCACAGTTTTAATAAATTTTGATCTTAGAATTTTTTTACACATTTTTAAAAATATTACAAATGTGCCTTTACGTATGTTGCTCCACATTTTGATGGTTTATAACATGTAAATGGTCCCAGATATCAATAGATTTCCTATTGGTCACTGATAGAGGTCATATATGGACTTTGAATGAGTTGAGTTCTCCTCCAGTGAAAGTCCTGCCCACTTCTATCCAGACCACAGGACTGGAACATGGAACAGAACCTGACAACCTCACACATTCAACTTGTTATTGATTGTTGATAGAACATGATGCTGTCATTACAGGGATGTTGGTCCTATTTTATTTTTCTTTGACCACTTATCCTCTTCCTCCAGACCCCCGTCCTGTTGACCCCCAGCCCTCTTCCTTCTACCATCCACTTCTGGAGCACGCTCAGTCCCATCGCTCCTCGCTCACCAGCCAAGCTCTCCTTCCAGGTAATACACCGAGCCCACACAGCTGCCACTGGCACATATAAACCCTGGAAGACTGAAGTCAGGACTCAGCTTTGCGACACACTGAGAACACACACACACTCTGTGCTCTGCATGTACCTGTACGTGATCCAGGTCCAACACTCGTACAGCTCGAGTCTCTGTGGTGTTCTGGCATCGTCTGCTCCATCTGTCCTCTGAACACAAGCACTGAAAAACATTCCTGATTAAAGGACAGGTTCACCCAAAGTACACACAAACACACAGCTGTCAAATGTGTTTCTGTTTCAGGTTTTGGGTTTAGCTATTCTATTCTATTCTATTCTATTCTATTCTATTCTATTCTATTCTATTCTATTCTATTCTATTCTATTCTATTCTGTATCATATAGAATAGAATATATATGATGATAACATATGATGATAGTTCTAGTCATATTATCACTTCCCTTTTCTTTTTTCTGGCTTTATTTGGAATCTAATAACTGTTTGATTTAAAATTAAACTAAAAGTAATCAGCCAATATTTTTTTAAACTAAACATCAAACAGCCATTCAATATTCTTGTTGGGACAGATGTCTGTTCTATTCTATTCAGCTTTAATATATTCGATTTTGTTCTGTTTTGTTGGGTTCTATTCTATTCTGTTTTATGATATTCGGTTCTGTTTTGTTCTATTTTGTTGTATTTTGTTCTGTTTGGTGCTGTTTTGTTCTGTTTTATTCTATGCTATTTTGTTCTATTGTGTTCTTTTCAATTCTGTTCTGTTCTATTTTTTTGCTGTTTTGTTCTATTCTATTATATCTGTTCTATTCTATTTTGTTGTATTCTGTTTGGTGCTGTTTCATTCCATTCTTTCTAATTCTATGCTATTTTATTCGATTCTATTCTGTTCTGTTCTAGTTTGCTCCTTTATGTTGTCAGTTTTTCATTGTGAATAATACCGAAGCAGAAATCTAAAAAATGAAACAAAACATACATGAAGAGAAGAAAAACAGCACAGACAAAAAACTTGGACAAACCATCCACACTGCAGTTGAATTCATGTACAGACGGCGTCCACTGTCGCCACTTTACCACATGAACACGCCCCCACAGTTAGACAGACAGGTGGAATCTGCAGCTACGTGACCATAAAATAAACTGTTATTGGCTCACCAAAGAACCGTGGACTGGGATCATGTTTTCTGTATTTATGTCCTGTTTAAACTTGACTTTGACTCTGATGAAACGCACAGAGCAGGGTGTGGATGCAGTTCAGTTTGGAGCTCTGATGGTTGTTGGTACGCATTTAGACCTTTTTTTTTTTTTTTTTCAGCTGTTCACGTGTGTTTAAGTGTAAGAGTCTGAGATTGACACTTTAGAAGTCCTGTTTTGGTCTTAAAACATTCTGCTATGTTTATTGTTGTGTTGAGGCGCCCCCTGCTGGTTTAAATAGCAAGAAAAAAAATGTGTCAATGGAACAAGTGAAAATTATCTTGGTAAGATTTCTTGAAATAAGATTTTCCAGATCCATTGTCTGAAAATAAGTTCTTATATCTCACAGATAAGTTACTCTTCAGGTGATTATATCTAATTTTAAATGTGATGAGATGTTTTGACTAGAAATGAGAAAAATATACTTGATAAGATTTTGATTTTTGCAGTTTTGGAAGAGGGATATATCTAAAATGTGCAGGATAGTAGCTCTGGAGGACCAGGGTTGGGCACCCCTGATATAGATGTTCATGAAAACACAGTAAATTCAAAGGTTATTATTTTACAACAGAGAAAACTGAAGGAAAAAGTGACTTTTTAGCAAGGATATCAATGACTGAACATAAAAGCAAGCATCTACAACTTCTGTCATTTATCAGACTCCATGGTGAATACTGGTCAATCAACATTGCAGAGTAAAAATCATGTATTTTCCTGTATTTAATTCACTGATCATGTAGGTTTTTATAAATACTCTAAGTAAATTCAAAGGTTATTATATCAAAACGGAAAACTGAAGAAAGTAATAGAACACCAGTGACTGTAATTTGGCTCCATGGGTTTTACAGGTGAATGATGACACAGTTACATTAAACAGAGTTAAAACATTTACTTTGGGTTAAAACTATTGACAAACGATGGCTTCTTTTGTTAAAGTCTGAAGCTTTTGATGAAAACATTACAAATATGCACAGAAATATTAGTGCAATATTAACTAATAACTAATAAAGACCTAGAGGAACTTTTGTGGTGACTTCTAAATGAGTTTTCCTCTACATTAGTTTTATTCTTACAATTTATTTTAATATTATCCTCTACATTTCGCATTTTTTCAGTTTTGCATTGCCTATATTTAATCCTTTCATGCTTAGTGGTCAGTACAGGGACAGTTATTCTACAGCTGTTCTCTTGTATAGTCCTGAATTTTGTTGTTTTAGTTCCATATCAGCCAACACAGCTTATGCATCGCCCCATACACTGAAATTCACACCATTATTGTAACTTTTCTGTTCTTGATAAACCTGATCTGCAGTAACATGTTTAAGTGTAAATCAGTTGTTAATATTGTTAAACTGTAATTAAGTTTTGGGGGGGGTTTTTTTACAAAGAGGATTTTTTTTTTGCATATTGTCTCCGTTTTCATATCACTTTCTGCTATTGGGTTTTAAAAGCATCTTTGCTTAAATACATGGTGTAGCTGAGTGGACATTTTTGTAACAACATGAAAAAAAAACTCGATCACATTGTGTTTTTCATGCCTAAGGAGGAATAAAAATCTTGATGAAGGTTCTCATAATTTATACATGAAAGGGTTAATTTGTAGATGTTCATAAAAGTTCAAAAATCAGAGGTTATTATATCAGAACAGAGGAAACCAAACAAAAACGGACATTTTCAGCAAAAATCTACCATTAATTGAACATAAACCCGGTGTGTCCATCCACTGCCATTGAGCCAACTCCATGGGTTTTACCGGTGAATCAATGTTGTAGAAGATGACGGTGTTTCCATGGTAACTACGGAGCCTCTGAACGTCCAAGTGGATCATTTGTGATGACCATGAAAAGACGCCAAACTATTTTACGCCAATTATTTCCATGTATTGATAGAATTAGTGGATCAGCAGGTATTAAACAGTTTAATCAGTAGATGGTTTTGGTCGTCGGTGGTTGTTTAGGTCTTTATGGGTTAAATGACTGTAAACAACGCTTTTGTTCATAAAAGTTATGATTTATTTTAACACTTAAACACTCAGCAGCAGTTTACAGTACAGTGACTGTGTCTGGTCAGTGTTTCATCCTGTTTGTGTGTAATTTAACCCTGTTTCTGTCTCAGTTTTGTGTTCATATGTGCGTTCACTTCACATCCTGCAGATTAGACGCTAAAACAGCAGCAGCGTAGAGAGATGAGTCACTCCGAGCAGATTACACAGATACATGATGAACACACTCTTAGCTCTGTATGTTTGTTGTCATATAGAACCATGGGATTAGAGTGCAGCTTTAATGTTTGTCTCATGTTCATCCGATTAATTTTTTTCAGATTCACATGGAAAATATCACAAATATCCTGGAAAATATCAGGAGATGACAAGAAAATACAGTCAGAGGAATTGGTTTATGTGGTGGAAAATATATTTACTGTAGAAAATCCTCTGTACTGTTGCCCTGGACCTGCATCCAACGCATGCTAACCTGCACAGGGTGTGAATTTAAGGACAATAATATGTGAAAACCTTCAGTAAATGGAATAATGAGCTTCCTGTGCTGCTATTTTCACAGGTTTGGTGGTTCGTGTTCTAAAAAAAAACAGCCAAGATGCACTTAACTTTGTGTCTGCTGAGTACAGCATCTGTGCACTTACATAACACATTTTATATACATCATAACACACTTAAAACACTGCAAAGCTCAAAATAGCACAAAAGGTTAAAAGTACACAAGTTCCAAATACAGATTATATTTAAGATCGATTTTTTTTTTTCCCACTGGTTTGTTTTTTATACAAGAAAACTTTAATCCTAGAAAAGAATTTGCAGATCAATCCAGAATGAAAATAACCACTAGTTGTATCACTAGAATAGAATAGAATAGAATAGAATGAAACACAATAGAATAGAATAGAATAGCTTTTATTGTCATTGTGTGCCATGTGCAGTGCAACATTATGAATAAAACACCAATACTTTAGGAAATAAAAATAGAGCAAATGTAAAATGACAAACTTAAAACAAGATAAGAAAATAGAATATAAAATTATACAAAAAGCAAAATATGAGTTGAACTAAAAGTAGAATAAAAATAAAAATAGACATAAAATATGAATAATCAGTAGCAAAAGTGGAAAAGAAAGTATCAATACAGCAAAAAAAGAAGAACAAAACAAAATATCAATATGGTATTCAACCTCCTGAGACTTGGGAAAGTACACGTTTTGGCTTTTTTAGATTAAATAATTGCCTATATTGGAAACATGATGATGAAGCTGCTTTTTCAGATGCATTTTTTATTTTATTTTTATGGAATGTTCTTTGCAGTGGACTTTTGTTTTGTTTTTTTGTTTAAAACTGTGAAACTCTTGTCCAGAAACGTGGCCATAAAACCCATAACTGCTTTTTAGGAGGTTAATGAGGTATGTGAGTGTGCACAAATATAGTTGTGTGTAATTCTAATTCTGAGGTTTTAAACTGGAACAGGAATAGACACAGTATGAACAGTGCGTGTGTCTATGAACTCAAGTCTCAAGATTCAGAATTTTTCTTTTGTTTTCTGTTTTTTTTTTTTTGCTTTGATAATTTTTTAAAGTTTATTTAATTTATTTTTTTTCCTTAAATTTACCAAATTTTTGTGTATCTGCTTTGCCATTGGCTCTTTGTATTCATGAAATGTTTTGGTTCTTTCCTTTTACTCGAAAAAAAAATAAACAGACAAACGAGTCTGTTAAAAATAGTGCCTTTATGTTCAGATAAATATTCCACTGTAATCCAAGGAATATTATTGTATGACTCATTGCACATATTTGACATTATTCAGGGGTATTGCACATGTTTGGAAGTGATTACATGAAGATAAACTGAGGAGGGAAGTGAAATGTTGACATAAATGTTTCTGTGTGTGTTTTCGTAGTTTCCCACTAACGGCAGTAACCAGATCCACATCCCAGCCCTGAGTGTCGACGGACTGTCCACTCCGGTGGTCCTCTCCCCTGGACCTCAGAAACCCTGAGCCTCCTGCCCCTCAGCAGAGCTCCTCGGGGGGCTCGTACCTCGCCTCGCTCTTCCCTGACTTTCTGGAAGTCGGAGGATCTGAACTGTGAAACAACCCAGGTAGTGTTTAAGCTCCGTCTGCTGCCCGGTCACATCTGGACGCATGATGGTTCACACAGACCTGGTACCGGACTGCATTTTTACCAAGACGCCTCCAAAAAACGGAAGATTTTAGACGAGCAGCGGGCAGGAAGACGTCCTCGAACATATCTTTCAGTCAGAGCTGCATTTAAATGCTCCGACTAGACGAGTTGCTGGAAAACCGGACACTTTTCTGGACTTGAACACAACACTGGATAAAAACGGAGGAAAAAAAAAAAAAACAAGGTGCAAACTGGGAGGTATATTCTTCTTCTTTCACTGAAGCAGCATGTAACGCCTTTAGATCAGGGTGTTGAACATGCGGTCCGTGGGCTAAACCTGGCCCACCAGAGGTTCCAGTTCAGTCCACTGGATGAATCTGCAAAGTGCAAAAATTACACTGAAGATATTAACAGTGAAGGATGTTCAAGTTATTTTAGTTCAGGTTCCACATACAGAACCATCGGATCTCAAGTAAAATAAGAACCTATAAGTATTGACTCCAAATATAGTTCTTTGTTTAATGTGAAAATAATATCACATTATGCCTGTAACTAATGACAAATCCAAATTGTCTCTTTTGTTTTAGTGCAAAAAAACCCAAAACATTAAAGTACGAAAATATTTACATTAACTATAAAATGTAATCAACCTGAACAAATATGAACAACTAAAGAAAATTAATTACAATTTTAACAAACAGCCTTTGTAGATGTGATCTCTAATGCACACGTATAAATGATGAGTTCAGGCACAATACGGTTAAAACTGCACTTATTTTTTTCAGGTTATTCACATCTTTTTTGTTTAGAAAAAATTTCAAATGTAAATATTCTCTTAATTTAATGGTTTTTTTTTTTCTTAAACAGAAACATTTGGAGTTGTTGTTGTTATTTATGAGCTAATATGTCATCATTTTACTGGTCCGACCCATTTGAATGTAGAACCTGAACTGAACTGAGTTTGACGTCCCTGCTTTAGACGAACGCTGACAAAGAAGTGAAAAAAAAGTGCACCTTTAGTTTCCAGTTGTTCTTCGCAGTTTATTTGGAGCTGCAGACTGGAAGCAGAAATTTCACTGGAGAAATATCGCATCTGTTAATGTTCAATTGTTCGACCGAATGATCGTAAAGGAAGCGATGGTTGTTGGTCTTACAGCAGACGTTCGGAGTTTGGATGTGATGTTCGGCTCCTGCTCATGAATATTAACGAGAAAACGTCTGGATCTGGTTTTGAATCTTCCTTATGGGATGTTTTTGGGGTCTATGTTCTAAAAGGTGGTATTTATTTCCGTTTCCTGTCCAGTGCACCTTCCTCTGCGGAGTTTTCAACAAACATCGGACTGTTTTTACACTGTCGTCGTGGCTCATGACTGTACTGGGAGCACTGGTTTTCTCTCTATTGGAGTCTTTTTGAAAAACAGATGACTTTTAGAGCCATTTGACGTTTGTTGCTTTGCTCTGATTGGCCGCTTTAATCGGCCACGCCTTTCTCCCGTTATGCATGGCCTGTTATTGGATGGAAATCTCTCTCCTCGGTGTCATTTGAATTGACCAATCACAGAAGAGGAGATGAGGCGCCGATTGGAGATTATACAGCCACGTTTTTTTCTCTATGAACGTCTCCGTGTGTGACAGATTGTATATTTTCTTAAAGATTCTTGACATTTGAAGCCTTTTCTTCAGCTCCTGGACACATTCCTTTTGGTTTAATGGTTTGAATCGATCATTTATTGATCGGTAAATGGTTATTGTTTCTGTTCTTCATTCCAGCTGTGGTCGATCAATCCGTTGTTTTAGCTTCAAATTCATTGTTTGTCGATCTGCAGAGATGTTGCCACATGTTGAAGGTGCTGAGTTTTCGCTGATCTGATCCATTTGACCTGAGTTCTGGTTTCCAATGACGACAGTAAACGATTTATTCATCTACAGATCGATTTGTTCGCTTATACACTTTTGTTTCTTAAAACCCCACAGATTTCTAGCCTGGGCAGCCATCCGGTTTGCTTAGTGTTTTCAGTACTGAGAAAACTGTCTGAAATTGGGCCGATCGCTGTAAAATATGCACTATGTATTCGGAACCAACCAATCACACGTCTGGGGGGCGGGTGTTTCACAATGCATCATACGTAAAGTCAGTTCGAAGTTTGCAAATGACTTTACAACTGTTGTCGGTTGTTAACTTAATCCAAAATAAGAACTAAATTACAGATTACACCCTGTACTTTCACATTTCTCTGACAAAAGCAACAGTAATCATTCATCAAAGTTTTTATGCGACCACCACCACCACCCGTCAGGATGGAAACATGCTCCGGTTTGTTGACATTAGGGATGCACTCGTCACATCCTTCTTATCTGTGATTGGTTTACTCTGCACCTGTTAGTCCCGCCTTCATATTTAGATTCAAGCCCCATGATTCCAGACGGATTTCTCATTAAGAAAGACGGATGACTGGCCAGGCTAACGGATCAGATCCATTTAACCCGAGCTCGTGTTTCCTATGATGATTGAACAGTTTACTCATCCACAGGTCCATTTGTTCGCTCATACACTTTAGGTGCTTTTTAAAACCCCACAGGTTTCCCACAGGCTCATGTGATGTATGAGCCAAACCAAAAAAAATATTGGTTTATTTGATTATTATTTTAACATTAAGCCACTATAACCTGTAAAATGTGCACTTTCTTGCTTAAAAGTAATTTTGATATAAAAAAAAAATGATTATGGTTATAAACCCGAACTTGGTTCTTAGAACTGTTAAGAAAATGACCAGTACCAGGTACCCATGGAAAAAGTAAATGTAAGTTCTGCTTATTGGTTCCTATATGTACATATCATTAAGAATCATGTGTCGTGATCAGGAGGACGTCTGTTCATATCAACAGTTTGAATCACAATACTTTATTAATCCCAGGAGGATTAAGTCGATCCATTCAAGTGTAAGAAAAAGTATCAGGAAAGAAACTATTAATACAACAAAATAAAAATATTTTGATACAAAAAAATACATAGCTCTGAATATTCTCTCTATGTTTACCAAGTATGCATATTAAAACACTGTTAAGGCACAATTAGAACATTATCATCAATATTATAATAAAAGTATGATACATAAATGAGTCGTTAGCATCAACAGCTAATGGTACAATAACAGTAAACTGACAGAAGTGTGACTTCACTTTGCAAAAAAACAAAGAGGGAAAGTACAATGAGTGAGTGAAACTGATGATGTTTCTCTTTTTTTGGCCTGGTGTAACCTGTGCACTCATATTTGTTATAAGAACAAGTTTTGACACATTTCTAAATGTCCAACATCATCAGCATCAAAGCCCTAAATTCAACTTCTTTTGCTGTAGATATATGAGCAGCGTGATACAAACAGCCACTAGTGCCTGATGAAGGAGGTCACATCTAGCAGACGGAGGTTGAAGGCGGTGTATGAGGCGTCGCTTTAGTACAGAGTACATGTTTTAACCCTTTAGACGCCTGAGCTTTTATTCCCAAAAACATTAAAGATTTCAAAACGCTGTATCTTGGAAATGTTTATAGTGAAAGTTTTACTGTAAGTGAGAAAAATATTTTGTATGACCCAAAGTTTATGATGACAGTACATTTACTAATCTAATTAGCATATTGTGACATCACAGGGTGGCAGCCATATTGGATTGCATAACTTTTAGCAAGTTTCCTTTGAATTTTTGTTTTTTGTCAACTTATCCTTAAAGGAATAGTCCACCCCCAGGCCAAATTCAGTGTCTCCCCACAGCCCCCAGACCTAAGTAAGTGTGTGGAA
>JAQQZY010000027.1:5627118-5641993 GCA_030068375.1 Ostorhinchus rueppellii | reverse complement strand
TTTTAATTTATTTATTTTGATTTTTTTTTTTTTTTTTTTTTTTTTAAACACAATTTCTGAGAGATGCGCATGTACAATACATTCCATTGTAAAATAGCTGTAAAGTACATGTTTGTAGCCAAAATTTATTTCTCAATTTGAATGTTTTGCATAAAGAATCTATAACAAATTGGGGGGGGGTTTAGACAGAGCAATGCTTAATAAATGCATTGTGAAACTCAGAATTAATCGTTTGATTAATCGCGAATTCAATATCGACTAAAATAACCGTGATATTGATTTTCTTTCCATAATCAAGCAGCCCAACTACTCTTTTGCTTTATAACATAGAAACGTTTGGAGTTGTAGTTATTTACAGGTTATGTTATTTTTCTGGTCCAAGCCACTTGAGATCACACTGGGCTGAATGTGGCCCCTGAACAAAAATGAGTTTTAACACACCTGTGCTAGATACAGTGTGTGTTATGGGTAAAGTACAGACTGAATTTCCCTACAGGGATAAGATCGAGTTAACCTTTACCTTCACATTGTGTCATAACAACACTGTACAAACTTTCCCACTCAGTTGCCATTTCGTTTTCCATCCTTCAAGTACTAATGCGAAGCGGACCTGTTTGTTTCAGTCTCTGTTTAGTGATTGTGAAACGTCTTTATGTTCAGAATCAGGTCGGTCAAGCTCATTGTAGTTCAGGTTCTACATTCAGCCCAATATGATCCGAAATGGACCAAACCAGTAAAATAATAACATAATAACGTATAACTAATGCCAACTCCAAACTTTTCTCTATGTTTGTGAGTGAAAAAAAATAACCTTACATCAAGGAAAATCTACAAACTATTCTTTTTATTTTTTTTTTTTTTACTTAAAAAAAATCACAACAATAACAAGAAACTGTAAAGTTGCCAGAGAAAAAACTAATGAATAGGCAAAAAAAGATAACCACAAATGAAAAACAGAAAAAACAAAAAACTGAAAATGACAATTGATTAAAAACCAAGACAATAGACAAAAATCACAAAAAAGAAAAGACAATTGATAAAATACATAGACACACACATATTTGAAGACAATAGACAGAAAACAAAGAGACTAGACAGAAAAAACTTCCCAAAAAATGAAGAGACGATTGACAAAAAAAAAAGGATAGACAAAAACCAAATCATAAAAGTACCCTGGAGCCCTAAAAATACCCTGGTGTCATTTTACATAAACAAAACAGCACATGCCAACAGGTTCCAGTTTCCTCGTCTTCCCTCCAAGAATCACTCAGCTGACAAACCACTCTTCAAAAACAATCTAAATGTAAAACCTCACATTTCTTCAAATATCTCAGTTTATTCTTTTCACATGTAGATTACAACTTACAGATCACAGTGCGTCTACAAATACATAAAGCATACAGCAACAGGTAGAATATTGGTAAAATTGCACTTATTTCTCTTTAGGACGTTTGATTTTGTCCATATTTGTTCAGGTTATTGATATTTTTGTGAAAGGATAGTGGCTATATTTTAATTTCATCTTGTCTTCTTTCATTTAATGTTCAAAAATCAAATCTTTAGAAATAACTGATCTAATTGGTGTGTGTGTAGAGCAGGGGTGTCACTCATGCTAGTTTAGAGGCCATATTCACCCCAATTTGAGCTCCATTGGGACGGATCAGTGAAATAATAACAGTGGAAAGAGTTAAATTATGTTACGATAATGTTCAGAAAATTACATTCCCTTAAAAATCTGAATAATTTGAAATGTTTTAAGAAAAGCAAGTGCATTTTACTAATATTCTAGCTCAGATTATAAGTTTATCATTTACACATGTCCATTAGAACTTGGATTACAGTTACACAAAACATTTAATAACAGGCAGAATATTGACAAAGATGTACTTATTCCACCTCAAAAATTTTAGGTTAACATTTGTTCAGGTTATTCACATTTTTTGTAAAAGGATTTAAATATTTTCATGTAATTTAACTTTTTTTACACTAAAACAAAGAGAAAATCTGTGTTTTTCATTATTTATAGGTTATTCCATTAGTATTTTTACTGGTTCTGATCCACTTGAGATCTAATTGGTCTGTATGTGGAACCTTGAAAAGATTTTTCCAGCATTGATTGTTAGTATCTTCAGTGTCATTTTTGGGTCAAAACACAGTAATGTCTCATCAGAGAGGGATTGTTAATTGATTACTGTACCAACATTTATTTCAGTATAAAGTAACTCCTTTTTTTGGGGGGGATAATTCCTTGTGGTTCAACTAAAGCAAAATGAATTTAAAACTAAAACTGTGAGTCATTTAGCAACACTAATCTGTCAAATTGACTCTAAAATGTCCTGCCAGAGAGGTTTAGAATACCGTGTTTTGACCCTTTTACATTTCATAAATTCAACCTCTGAGCTGGATTTGGTCCCTGGGCCGCATGTTTGACTGCTGTGGCTTAGAGTATTTCACCATGGCATTGAATGCATCTCAGCCAATCAGGATCCACCACCAGCCCTATCCGTTTAATGGTAATGGTTTTATATCAGAAGAAGCAGACATGAGGAGTGGTTTTCTTGGATGTGAACCATTCAGAGTAAAGTTCAGACATTTGGAAATGGCGTCTACACCACAGTTTGTCATGCAAGATGAAATCCAGGGCCCGATTCACCCCTCACCCCTAACCTTTGACCCTTGCACTTGGCACAATAGCAGTGGTTGAAACATTCCCTTATGAAATGGGACAACCCATCCAGACCTGGTACAGTACGTCATCAGCAGTCATTGATGCCGTTATAAACCGATTCGACAACTTTGTTTGCGAAAGAATTCCCCATGCCATCAGCAGCTGTAACCGTCTGTGTTCCATGAGCTTTTGGCATCATTTTGCAGCTACCAACCACAAACCACAGAACCGTGATCTAGGCTATAACACACTGAAACCAAATTAAACAGTCGATCCAGGGATTAAGGTTGTTCACAAAGAAAATGCTTACATTTGTGTGTTTCTTTCGTCCCACTGCTGTACTTTTTTGATGTGTTTACCTCCATTTAGCTGATAATTTGAACAGAATTATGACAGATTTCTCCTACCCCTCCGTTTGTAGCGTGTTCCCGAAAAATCTCCATTTCAAAGGTCAAACAACCTCTGACTCATCAAGAATCAGGACACCCCTACCCCTTCACGTGAACATGCAAAAAAAAAAAAAAAAAAAACGGAGGGGTAGGGGTAAAGGGGAGGGCCCAAGGGGTGAATTGGGATCAGGCCCAGGAGTTACTGTTGTCTCCCTGCATGCATTGCTTCTGATTGCCCTGTGTACAGACTGCCGCTCGCTCTGTTGGGACGTTTAGTCAGTAGTATTTTGACTGAGGGCAGATCATCTTGTGACGCGTGGCATCAGATTGTCTTTGGAAACACGTGGAAAATCCGACTGTTACGCACAATAAGAACACGTTGACATGCAGCATGTGTACCTGTTAAACCAGTCGCGCACACACCTGACCGACTTGTCTGATCAGCATCATCTGTTATTGAAGATGTTGTCACGGCAACCCTTTAGCCAAAACATCCTGTTTACCGTCAGTGTGACACAATCAGGGCAGCATCCAGAACAGCTGATTATTAGACAGTGAGGGCAGAAGATGGAACACGGGGTTTATTATGCACTCTTATTTTACACTTTTCAGAACAGGGGTCACATTCAGCCTGATGGGAGCTCAAATGGAACGGACCAGTAAAATAATAAGCATAATTACCTATAACTAATAATCAAAATGTTTCTCTTTGTTTTAGTGTGAAAGTTAAATTACTGGGTGACAACGTGACAAACCTGAACAACCATGAACATCCTGAAAAAGCGCAATTTCAACAATATTCACAATTTACAATTCACAGTGGATCTACAAATGCAGAAAACAGTTTGTTAGCTTCATAGCTTAATTGTCTAAGTCATATTTTTTGCCATTTTTGTGATATCTGCATAACTTTTTTCTCCTAATACTGCTGCTACATTTTATGCAGAAATCATAATTTGACCAAAATTATGTATGTCCCTGTGTATGGAGTCCCCCCTGGTCTGTCTGGGTCGGAGGTCCCTGTGGTGGTCATGGGCTTAGAACCCTCTCAGTATGGACAAGCCCCCCCATAGGTGGTTTTCCTCCCATGGATCCTCAGTGCCCTGCCATGTTATCGCATGAACAGTTCTGTGGGGTAGGTGGGTGGATGGATGGCTGTGCAGGAGGGTGTGCTGTGGATGCATGGGGGTGTGTGTGTGTTTATTGGAGGGGGGTTCAGTGTTGCACTTCTGTTTTTTCTGTTTTTATTTTTCTGTCAAGCACTTTGTGTTGTATTTTTGTATGAAAAGTGCTTTATAAATAAAGTTTTGATTGATTGATATTATTACAAGTATAATATAATTTAGATAAACACGTACTTCAATAACGCATATATATGTATATACACTGATATATATACATACACATGCATATGCATATAACATACCACATTGAGCTGTATGTGGAACCTGAACTAAAATGATTTTAACATCTCTGATTTGTCTTTCCTTCAGTGTAATTCAAATACTTTGCACATTCATCCCACAGGCCAGATGGACTGGTTTTGGCCCGCTGACCTTACATTTGACATCCCTGTTTTCAATGCGCTGTTGGTTAATTTAAAACAATAGATGCTGTTGGGGCTTTGTGATACTTCTCATTCTCACACATGTTCCTAAATATATTTTCAGTTCCTACAGTTTTATAATACCTGTCATCATCAGGGCCACACATTGAACTCCGGTACTTTTATGACCTTGACTGAACTGCTTAGATCAAGGGGGTCAAACTCGTGTTAGATCAGGGGCCATATTCAGCCTAATATGACCAGTCAAATAATAAAAATGATAGAATAACAACTTAGAAATAATGTCACCTCCAAATTTTCTATATGTTTTTGAGTGAAAAAAAGGCCAATTCCCTAATGAAAATGTTTACGTCTACGAACTGTATTTGGACATAACATGAACATACATGAACAACCTGAAAATTCTGAAGAATAATAAGTGCAATTTTAACAATATAACGCTTTCATTTATCATTTATACATGTGCATCATAACTTACAGATCATAGTGTATCTACAAATACATAAAACATTTAGTAACAGGCAGAATATTGTTAAAATTCCACCTCTATTAAGACATTTCAAGTTGTTCATATTTGTTCAGGTTTTTCACATTTTTTGTCAAAGGCCAGTCTGTAAATGTCAAGATTTTTGTATAATTTTACATTTTTTAACACATACAAAGGGGGGGGAAATGCAATTTTCCTTATTTATAGTTTATTCTGATAGTATTTTACTGGTCTGACCTACTTTAGATTGAATTGAGCTAAAATGATTTCAACGTCCTTGACTGTTAATGCCTTCAGTGTAATTTTTTTGTTATGTCCTACTATTGACTGTGATGTCATCCCCGATTTTAGAAGTTCCAGAGTGAATGTCATCTGTGAATGTGTAAAGAGCACCTCGCATTTGGCATTTTTCATTGAGAATAAGGTATTTTCCTCAACCAGACATTCATAAAAATGTAAATTTGAAGTTCAAAACTAAAGAGAAGGTGATTTTTTTTTTTTCCAGGAAAATATGAGGATAATAGTGAGTTAGCTTTAAGCTTTAGCTTAACATTGTGTCATAACAGCACTGTACAAACTTCCCCACTCAGCTACCGTGATCTCAAATGGGTCAGACCAGTAAAATAATAATACAACAACCTATAAATAATATCAACTCCAAACTTTTCAATATGTTTTAGAGTGAAAACAGTGAAATTACATTAAGGGACATGTTTACATCGACAAATTATTATTATTTAAAATAAATGTAACTCCAAATTTCTTAATATAAATAAGTGCATTTTTAACCGTATTATGTCAGTTTATCCTTTATACTTAAAATAAAAACGATCGTCTCCATCCACTGTCATTGATCAAACCAGGGGTCACCAAGCCTGGTCCTCAAGGGCTGCTATCCTGCATGTTTTAAATGTTTCCCTCTTCCAGCACACCTGATTGAAATGATGAGCCTATCATCAAGCTCTACGGAAGCCTGATAACAGTTGTCAGGTGTGTTGGAAGAGGAAAACATCTAAAACATGCAGGATAGTCGCCCTCGAGGACCGGGACTGGGGAACCCTGGATCAAACTATATGAATTTATTTGTGAATCAATGTTGTAGAAGATGACTGTGTTTCTACGGTAACTACAGAGCCTTTGAACATCCAAATGGGTCATATCAGATGACCATGAAAAGATGACAAACTGCATTTTCACCAGCAATTTACATGTATTGATAGAATTAATACTGTGGTTCCCTACCTTTTTTTTTTTTTTTTTTGACTTGTGACCCCATTTTAACAAAACACATTTCTTGCAACCCCAGACATTCAAAGCGGAGATTTAAAAAAAAAAAAAAAAACATGTGACATTGAACATTTTGAACATTTGACACATAAACAGTACCACAGTGAACATCTGACACATAAACAGTACCACAGTGAACATCTGACACATAAACAGCACCACAGTGAACATCTGACACATAAACAGTACCACAGTGGACATCTGACACATAAACAGTACCACAGTGAACATCTGACATATAAACAGTACCACAGTGAACATTTGACACATAAACAGTACCACAGTGTTTCAGCTTCACAGTTTATCTTTTATGTATGTGATGGTCTCTGTCAACTCACCATCTATTTTTCATTCGTAAGTTTTTATTTTTATTTTTTTCAATTACTAGATGTTTCAGGTGACCCCATTTTTATCCCAGGCAACCCTGCACAGGGTCCCGAACCCAAGGTTGAAAAACACTGGATTAATGGCTCAACAGGTATTCAACAGTTTAGATCAAGAGATGGCTTTGGTCACTGATCAGGTCTTCTAGAGTTAAATTTATCCACGTCATCATAATCTGAATCTAAAGCATTAATTTATTCAAGTAAATGTTTTAATCCACTTTAAAGTTATGCCGTCTCTGACTCAATCTAAGGCTGGTTTCAAAGGTTGGCAACCTCTTCTGAAATCATATTACAACACTGAGGAAACAGCTGTAGCCGTGTTGTTCTTCAGCGCCGTCCCATGACTGGCAGATGGTTCTTATGACACCTCTGTTGCTGCTGAGTCACCATTCAGTGTCAAAATGTAGCTGTCTCAGAGATGACGAACACTGACTCATCACTGGACTCAAACCAGCAACCGTTTTGGACGACTCGACGGAATCGCATATTTAAAACTAAAAATAAATGTGTGTGGAGCGTGAAATGTATGTAGGAGCACCTGTTCGGTTAAAAATCAGCTTAAAAATCCACCAAAATAGCTGAAAGTTGATCATGGTGATGCGTTCACTGGCAAGGCGTGTTTCTCATCATACGTCACGTCATTATTTTGTTCCTGTTTAAAGACTTATTTTTGGTTCTAATGGAAAGTTGAGGAAACCAGGTGGATGTTTGCGGTTTTAAAGTATCCGTATTAGACATAACAAGACAAAAATGATGCAAAAAATGAAGCAAGACGACAACAATGAAACAGTAAAATGTGCAACAAAATACCAGCAGCTAGACCAACCTGCAGCTGTCGTTCTTGAATCAGTTCTTTTTACAGCATATGTTTCATTAACAGTGATTTATTACTCATTAACAGGAGTTTTTACTGCCCAAACACACCTGAATCCAAATCAATGTCAGTTCCATGTTTCCGTGCATGCTGTGACGCTCATGCATCACATCAGTGGAAACCATGAGCCAATCAGCCGCCTCCATCAGCTGCTATTGAGTCACTGTGTGTTCGTGACCCGGGTTACTGTTACCGTGGTCACGCCGACAGATGTCAGTTTGTGTCCAGACGGTTGCGTAAACTTCAGTGTGAGTAAAGGGGAGACTCCGACGTTTCCTCATCAGGTATAGAACTTTATTAAGCCTTTGGACAGAGCCTCAGGAAGTTAGTGTTCCAGTAGCAGCACAACACCGAATATGTGTACATAAGAAACATTATAAGACATAAAGGAAGGAAAATAGTAATAATAATGCGGTATAAAGAGAGTCATGAAAAATGGGTAATTGGTGGGTTGACATTTTTAAGATGGATAGAATTACTTTTGCAATAAGACTACAACAAAAAAAAGGGAAAGATGAATTGGGTATATCACACCAGTTTAACCATCGTCTTATGTCCATTTCACCCCTTTTTGTATCAATGTTTTTTTTTTCTTTTAGTTTTTCAATATCACAAATGTGCACCCCAGCATTCCTGTTCTAGGGAGTTTAGTTCTTTATTTTGTATTCTATAAATCACATCTTTTGTATTTTTTGTATGTGAAGTCACATGAGAATTTTCAGATGAATCGATGAAAATGGTGAATTATTATGTGAATAAACTTGTGAACTATGGAAAATCCTAATAAAAAGAGAATTGGAAAAAAAGAAAAGAAAAATGGGCAATTGTCCATTAGAAAGTACGAGTGGAAATAAACGATAAAGTAGTAAAAGTAATATAAAAGCCATTTTGTTTTATTAGGTAGATTTTTACCCAAAAGCATGCAGCCCCAGTTTCTGTCAGTAAAACAAATTGTGTGAATCATGCATTCATTCATTTATTAGAATGAAGTTTTCTCCTACACACAACAGGTACAATCTAAACCAAAAAAGTAGCCAGAAATCTAAATCCGCTCATTACCTTCATTGAGGTTTCTGTCACTTTACCATCAGCCAGTAAATATGAGAAAACTGCAGTTTCGTTCGGGGTGGTGATTGGTAAAAACTCGATCCTGAGAGTGTGGAAGAAGGACTCAGTGTGCATGTTTGACCTTTGGTTGGTGGAACTGGCAAACACGCTACGCCAGGAAAGACTAAGGTTTTATAATTATGATAGTGTTGAAGTGTTTGAGCAGAAATGTGTAAAAAAAAAACAAAAACAATTTTTTTAAAAATGTCTTGAATGAGGTGAATGATGTGACCTTGCAGTTTTCTTTTTTGCATACACTTTTTTTTTCATTTTATTTGATATATCATTACTAATTCATAGCATATTAATTTACTGTTGTGCTCGCTCTCTCTCTCTCTCTCTCTCTCTCTCTCGCTCTCTCTCTCTCTCTCTCTCTCTCTCTCTCTCTCTCTCTCTCTCTCTCTCTCTCTAGTTTGATAGGGATGCAGATTCCACAGTATAACTTCTACCTGTTACAAACAAGCTGTAGTAACTGATGATTCACAAAAGAGATTAAAGCTACTGCTAGTTTCCATCTCCAGTCCCAAGTCAGGCTTTTATCAGAGAAAGAAACAAGCAAACATTTAAGGTTGCATACAATGACACTGTACAATCACAGATGTTAAAAAAGATTAGACAGATGGTAAACATTTAAAGTCACATAAAACCTTAAATAAAATGAAAGTAAAATCAGAATTGTGAAAAATGCTCACATCTGATTTTGCTTTAACCAGCCGTTGATGCTTTTCTTAAAAGTTTTTATATCTTTTGTTCATTTTATTTCTGTGGCCAGTGCGTTCCACGTTTGAGAGCCTTTTATTTAGAACACAGACTGCCCCATGGAGGTCTTTCGTTATGCAATTTTGCAATTATCACTGGTTGCCCCCCTGGTGTTCTTGCCAGTATTGTGTCTCGTAAATGTGCATAAAATCTCTGGTGTTCAGTTCTGTAATCATTTAAAACCAGTTTCAGGTTTGAGAATTTAATACAATTATCAGGACTATTCTGCTGTAAATTCATTGATGTGTTGGAAGTGGGAGGTTGTTTTGTGTCGATGTTTTTTGTAAGAATGAATAATTAAATATATATATATATATACAGAAAGTCGAGGTCTGGAGGAAGAAATAGCAGTTTTGAAAAAGTCTATAATTTTTATTTGGATAAAGAGTAAACACCCTGGAATCCAGTCCCAATAAAACGGCTCATCTCTGTTTCTTTTCTGTGAGCTCTGAGTCACCTGGTCCATGTGGTGTTGATGTGGCGTTACAGTGGGCATCCCCTTTAGGGTGGCACAGTTGAGACTAAGAACGGCTTTATTCTGTTTCAGACCAGGAGCACATTTCAGGACTGTTCTGTTCCAGTCCATGTTTAGTCACAAATACAATCATGTACTGTCAGCACAGAACAGATTCTCCTCAGTCTTCAGCTGTTTTCACATGTCCTCAAAGGAGTTGTTTGATCAGGTTTTATATTTTGATCAGAGACGTCACAGTTGGCTGAGAGACGGAAAACACACAAGGAAAGTAGCAGGTTCAGTTGTTTTTTGTTTATCAGTGTTTTGTATCAGTTCATTGAATACGTCCACAAACTGTGACGGTACAGGGACTGGGATTAGGGATGGCTGCACACAACACGTATTTATACCAAAACTTATCAACACTTTTATAATAATATAATAATAATAATGAGCTTTATTTTTGTAGCACTATGAAGAACTACACTTTATTTGTTTTTATTATATTAGACCAGGGGGTGTCAAACTCATTTTAGTTCAGGGGCCACATTGAACTAAATTTGATCTGAGGCGGGCCAGACCAGTAAAATAACAACATCATAATATATTTTTTAAAATGTCAACTCCAAACTTTTCTCTATGTTTTAGAGCAAAAAGTTACATTAAACAATGAAAATGTTTACATCTACAAACTATGTTTTCAAACAATGTGAATGACATGTACAAACTGAAAAATGAGTGTAATTTTAACAATATTATGCTTCAGTTTATTATTTACACATGTTCATTATAACTTACAAACACAGTGGATCTATAAATACACAAAACTTTGAGTAACAGGAAGAATATTGTTAAATTGCACTTACTTTTCTGAAGACATTTCAGGTTTTTCATATTTGTTCAGATTATTTCCTTTTTTTTTTTAAATTACACTTTGTTTTAGTGTAAATACATGAAAATATTTACAAAGATACTGAAAACACTGATAAACAAAAAACAACTGAACCTGCTACTTTCCTTGTGTGTTTGTCGTCTCTCAGCCAACTGTGACATCTCTGATATTTACATTTACAAAGAGAAAATGCGGAGTTGTGAGTTTTTATAGGTTATTATGATAATATTTTACTTTTCTGACCCACTTGAGATTGAATTGGTCTGTATGTAGAACCTGAACTAAGATGATTGTTAATATCTTAATATCTGTTTTTGCATTTCACAAATTCATCCCAAGGGCCGGACTGGACCCTCTGGTGGGCCGGATTTGGCCCCCAGGCCACATGTTTGACACCTGTGTATTAGACTATTAGTGAGACACCAGTTTACCAAACAGTAGTGAACACAACTTAGATAAAAACTGAAAAAAAAAGAACTGTCAAAAAGGAAAATTAGACAGAAAAATATAGAATTAATAATTACATGAACCTCCTGAGACCCTGGACAGTACAAGTAGCATTTTCTTTTTTACATTAAAAATGTTTAATTAAAAAAAAAACCCTGCATAATGAACCAACCTTTTCAGATATATTTTATATTTTCTTTTTTTTTTTTTATGATGTCCTTTGCAGTGGATTTATTTACTTGCTTCTTTATTTATTTAAGCCGTAAAACTTTTTCATCTGCAAAAATGGCCAAAATACTCATAATAGAACTCAAATTGGAACTGTGACACTAGCCTGAAAAAACAGTTGATAAAACTACAGTTCAAATACCACATGGGTAAGCGGTGTCAATAAGAATCGTAGTGTCATCCAGACTAAAAACATTAGCATTGATGCTGAATCTGTCAGAATTAGACCAACAGACATTTGTTTCCATCTCCTCAAATATCAATCTGAAAATACAGGAATCACTTTATTTTGTTAACATTAGCTTTTTGTTTTCATATGCTGATTCATTACCCTTTAATGCATGAATTATCTAGAAATGGAGACAATCACACATGTCCGATTGGTTTCAGTGTGCATTTTAAGTGACATATATATCTGTATGTTGATGGTTTGAATGTACTTTAATGGTAAATATCTTATTTTCCATAAACGTGTTCATAAACAGTGGCTTTATGACAGATTTGGGTCATCAGTTGCCACAGTAATGACTTAATAAAAGCATTAAAACCATTTCCAGTCACAACAAACCCCGCCCTTCGCATGTATTGTATCTTATTTTGGTATCGATCCAAGTGATGTCATCATGTCTGTGCATGTGCTGATGTCAGCATATCAACTGCATCTATATATGTGTCACGTTTGAAGTAAATTAAAAGTAAATTGAAGGAACGGGGACATGTATGTTATTTGTAATATTTCATGGAGAGGGGTTGGGATTAAATAAGTCGCACTTCTTCCTACCCCTTTTCGGGCATGTAAATGGAACTATTGTGCTGTTCTTCTGTCTAAGATTGTTAGGATTGTTAATATTTGTATTATTATGTATGTTTTGGTTGTTTGTATACATGTTCAATTTCAGTGCATGTTCAGAATAAATCACTTAAAAAAATTTTAAATGGTGTTTTTATAGGCATATGAATTTTTTTCCTCATTATAAATAAACGGGGGGAAAAAAGACTTTAAAAAACTCATAAAATTTTTTTTAAACTTTGACCTACTGTTCCCAAAATATGACATCTATTCTGGGTCACTGGCAAACTATAAACCCAATTTAATTTAATTTGAATTCAACCAATAGTTTTAACAAACAAACAAACAAACAATACCCCTTGCCTTCCCTTCAGGGGGCGGGGCAGTAACAGAAGTGTTAATTATCATTAATCTATGTGGTAATTACAGTATTACAGTGGATGAAGGATTGAAAACATGCACATCAATGACTACATTTAAAAGGATGTTTAAAACTGAGGCACTCAATAAGTTTAAAATATTAGAATAAAGTAAGACAATTATCAGTATGAGTCCAAGATTTTGCTTAGATTGTTTTGCTTATATTATTGTTTCAAGCTGCACCATCTTGTTATCCTGTTTTGTTTCCACAATTTTCTTTTTGTAAATAGGGTAGACATAAATAAGCTGTTGCTTCAGCCTACACATGTTCGATATGGAAATTTAAACTGTATGTATGTATGCATCATGTTCTGTTAAATGGACGAATAAACTCCTGCTATTATTAACAATATTAGTTTGGGCTAATTATTGCAAATATTGTGGTTTTAATTGAAGTTTGAATAACTGCACAACATTCATGAAAGGATCAAGTTTCTGATTTTTCTTACATTTGTATAAAATATGCTAAAAAGCAGTACACCATTAACTGTCTTTGCATGTAAATAATAATAATTAAAAAAAAAATCAGTACAGCATTTGTGCGTGTAGATACAATTTCACATAATTTAGTATATCTTTTAGTTGCTTAGTTCTGGGTGAAATCCAATGTAAATATAAAGTCCTGACCTGAATGATCTTGTGACTGGTTTTATTTCAGTGCCTTGTGTTCAGGTCAGATGGTATTTCAGTTACACACTGACCTGTGTTTGTGTATTCATGCAGCTTCATTTTCCTCGGTATTTATCTGCAGTGACACACATTTAAAGTAAACAGTGAGCAGTGAAGAAGACACAAACAAAGAAGTGTCACATAGTGGTGATGAACTCTAAGAAACTCTGTGTTTCAACTGGGACACCGAGGAAAAAGTCATGTGTTCCTTGAGCGTTTATTTATCCTTTTATGGCTCACTCTGTTTGTGTTCTAGAGCGCAGTTATAGTTCTATTTAAAAGCAGAATCATTTTCAGTGGATGGATTTTTACTGTTGTTTTGGTTGAACTGAGCCTCCATCCCTGACTCCGCCCCCCAGCTCTTCTTAGGTAAACATAGGTGTAATCGTAGAAGCATGAGCAGCTTCATGTGACCTGAACTTTGTTGGTTTTTTGCTTCTGAGTGGGTCAGAGGTCAACCTGTCCGGTCACCTTGAGCCGGTGTCCACACACTGACCCACAAACACCCCACAGTAACCAAGCCTGCTTGGTGTTAGATCAGAGGAGTTGTCTTACTTTGTAGTGTTTTTCACCTTTTACTCGCTCGTTTTCAGGTTGTAGTCGTCCAGTGGAGCGCTTGAGTTTGTTATCTATCCTTTTTTTTATTGAGTTAATCATTTTTTCATTCAGTTTGTGGATGAATAGGCCTAATAACTGCAGATATAGAGGGGTTTTAACTGACTGATTTCTTCAAACATGATGAAACTCCTGGTCAGATTCATTTCAAATTTAATATGGAGTTTTCTTGGGGCAATGTCCACAAACTTTGTACACAGTTTTTAGAAATTTAGATTTTTTTAATTTTTGATGAATTTTTGAAGGTATTACGAATTTCCCTTTAATTATAATGGTCCATATTTTGATGGTTTATAACATGGAAATGGTTACAGATATAAATATAGTTACTATGGAGCACTGATAGGAAGTCATATATGGACTTTCATTTGGGATAGTGACCTTTGACCCTGAGTGACCTTGTAGGGTGAAACTCGAGGTCACCAATGTCTATTTCAGCAAACTTCTCTGAAACTACTGGTCAGATTTTTTTTTCTTTTTAATATGTAACTTCCTTGGGACAATGTCCACAAACTTTTGACACAGTTTTTAGAAATTTAGGTTTTTTACATTTTTTTTTTTTTTTTTTAAAGAATTTTTGAAATGTTACAAATTTGCCTTTAATGGCCCATATTTTGATGTAAGTGGTTACAGATATAAATATAGTTACTTATTGAGTACTGATAGGAGGTCATATATGGACTTTCATTTGGGTCTGTGATCTTTAACCTGGCGTGACCTTGAAGGGTCAAACTCAAGGTCACCAATGTCTATATTTGAACAATCACTTTCTCTGAAATTACTAGTTGGATTCATGTTTTTTTTTATGTATCTGTGTGTGTGTATATATATATATA